>ML660201.1:1569010-1941648 GCA_007570785.1 Antilocapra americana | reverse complement strand
CGCCTCTTTGGAACAGTTTCTTGGAGCTATCTGAAATGCTATCTTCCAGGCTATAGTCCTTGCTTTGCCACAAATAAAAAGTTAACTCACAACTATCATATTGCACTTTATTTTTTCAGTTGACATTGGTTATCTGTTGTCTATAATGCCAAAGAAGTCCAGAAATATCAACTGGCCAAAGTCTGGGCAGAGTTGAGACAAAGTTTAGCAAGAGAAACACTTGCTTATCTGAGGGGTTTCTGATTCTATCATGTCTCAACTTCACCTCATAATTTAGCATTTCGAGTTGTCCATAATGTTTTTCATGCTGTATGTCGAATTCCTAAATTTACATACCAAATGGAATTAAAAAAACATCCTTCATTATTTCCATCCCTAAACCATTTCCACGAAAATTTAGAAAAAGGTCAGGATCTAGTCAAATTTGTTTATGAGATATTTCGATTCTAATTAACTAGAAAGACAAGATGAAATAAAAGCTAGTCTTTACCTGTTTGAAAGTCGTATTTCCCAATATATCAGAATATTGACAAGTAGAAAATTTACCTAAAACTCAGACATTATTATGAATATCACTTCTCTATATGATTATTCACATTATAATTCAGTATTCAAAATACATTTTGAAGTATGAAGTATTGTTTCACAATTTACAGATAAGATTAGTGTTACTTAAGTGATAAATAGATAGAAATCCAGTTTTATCCAGTTCCTTTTCTAGGAGGGAAGGAAGGAAGTTAGTTTTATAAAATTCATGAGAGTTCATTATATCAGCAATCTATATTTGTGCAACAAATCACCCTAAAACCTAGGGGTTACAGAAAAGTACCACGTGTTGCTGCAGGACAGCAGTTTAGGCTGGGCTCAGCCGGTGGTCATTTCACTGGCCGCGCCTTGGTTCTTGCAGCTGCCCTCAGCTGGCAGACTGACAGGGGTTGGTGTTACGAAGTAATCTTACCTACCAGTCAGGAGGGTGCTCAGCTCCTGTGAGGGTCCGAGTGCCCATCAGAGCAGGAAAGTCTTGGAATTTAGAGAGTTTTTTAAAAAGGAAATTTGTTGTTAAGAGGATTTTTTGTTTTGTTTTGTAAAGGATTTTGTGTGTGTGCGTGTTTTGCTTATTCACTAACTTTAGGATTAGGAGGCCTATATAAAATGGAAGTCCAATGTGAAAACAAGCACTGACATTTAGTTACCACCAAGTGTTCTAAAGCTCCACTTGACTTCACTCAGAATGAAAACTTTATTTTTCCTAAATATTCCACCTGACGCTCTATGAGGGGATTCGCTAGCAGCCCGATGTTGGTGCCATTGCTTCCACTAATTTCACCTCACAAACCAAAATATTTCATTTTGCTGGGGAAGAAGAAATGGAAATATAAAGATGAACATGAAGAAAATATGTTGCTGCTAAGCTTCTTCTCGGAGTTAGGTTAAAATGCTGAAAACGCAGGGAAGGGCCACATACAAATTCTTTATCATATAAAAAAGTAACATCCAGTATGTCTGACACAAAAGCTAATATTTAGTCCTTAAGGCAAGTCTGTGTTTGATTCCATAAATTCCCATAATCAGAGATACAGCAAGATTCTCATTTTTCCATTTCTTCCATCCACTTCATCTTCCTTCCAACCACTAGCTTTGCATCTTCTAAATTATGTGATGTAAAAAAGAATAAGAATAAAAGGTTTCCCAAATGCTTGCTCCTTTTTCTCTCTAAAATCAATGCGACTGTCAGCTTTCTGTACAATGTAGGGCAAGGAAAGACCTTAAATTTGTTGTAAGACTATTTAAATTGGCTGGAAGGACATGAATGTGTGACAGCTTTCAGACTAACTTAACTGAAGAACCTACTTTCATAATTTGACAAGAAGATACTATTGGTTGGCTCTCAGCCTTCAACTTGCAAGCTAGTACTTCTCATGTGTAAGAATTCATATGGAATCAGAATAAACTCAATCAAAAATGTCTAGGAAGACAAATAACAGAAAGTGTTTTTCAAAATGGCTTTGATTTTCATCAATGGGTGTAATAATGGGTCAGATGAAAAAATCATTTCCCAATACAGGATATTGGCAAGTATCATTTTTCCAAAACAATCTGTTTTTCCAGAAGAGCTTTACCAAAAAGCTTCTGAAATTCATCTGCCTACTAAACACTAAGGAAAATCATCTTTTGTTTAATATTATGTAAACATGATACAGTTTGAACAATGAGAGATAAAGCAAAAGTTGTAGGATGACCTACTGCATCATTCTCAACTCATTTTACAAAGTGTTGTAGGAGGGAAGTGGAAATTGCTGGAACTGCTGCAATTTTTTTTTTTAGAACAGAAACATTAAAATAATGTCATAGGGGTGTTCTCAAGGGAAATAAAATGATCTTCCCATGAGAAAAGATAAAATAATATTTTCCTTTTTTTTTTAACATGATACAACTTGATTGAATTAACTCCAACTTCAGCATGAAAGTTTAAATGCTGCTGCATGAAAGCTGAATAGTTGGTGAATAAATCTAATGATGAATACAGAGGCACTGTGCGTGAAATAAGATGTCGAATTCACCTAGGACTGTGCAGAAACACATTCTATAAATGCTCAGCAAACTAAAATGACCTGAAATGACCTGAAGAGATGAGAACACTTTCTACTTCTACTCTTTGGAGGAAACGGGAAAAAAAAAAAAGGAGGGAGAAATATTCACTTCCACTAAGTTTCAGATGCTGTGACTATAAGGACCTTCCTCTTAACCCATCTCTTCATTTCTCATAGAGTGATGAAAAGAGCAGAATGCTGCCTAGGTTTGGTGTGATACTGAAATCAATGTGAAACACTTCCTGTGTTTAAATTCCATAAAAAACATTATAGTTTCGAACCACAAGCCTGGACAGGTACTGCCAGGGTCAGTTTTTCATGGAGATAGAAACTGCTCCTTTCCCTTTCCAAGAAAGACCATTTTAAAGAGCACATTTAGCTACACACAATAAAAATGGATAATGGGGAAGATATTACATACTCATTACTTTCCACAATTTACTCATTGAATGTATTATAGGCTATGAAAATTCTACACCCAGTTCTTTTTGTTTGCCTGTCTATAACCAACTACTACTTCTCTCTTTCTCTCAAATGAATATGAATAGATAAATACACACATGAACAAATATATATATATATATATATATATATATATATTCACACACACACACACACAAACATAAAAGAAATTTGTTTCTTCTTATAATGTTAAAAAGAGCTTTTTTTTCTTATAACCTCAGAAGAATGCAAGCCTTCTTACCTAATTTCACCTGATTCTCCAATTATAAATGTGCAAATATATGGCACTGGCACAAAGGACCAACAGGCTTCATCTTATCTGCCAACTCTCTTCCATTGCTAGTGTTTGTCCAGAGTGAGGAGTTGAGAAGGATTCTGAGGCCAAATCTAAGTTCAGCCAAAAAGGGCAATCACCTGGTGACGGGCTCTCTGAGGAGGTAGGAAGCTATATATTTGCTCTTTGTTTCCTATCTTTCTCTAAACACTGTTTGCTTTAAAAGACATGGAGATACAGACTTCAGAAGACAAATCCAGCAGCTACCAAACCAATGGCTGTTTGGTCGGTGGGTATATTAGGTGCACAAGGGTAGAGGGGGGTGAAGAAGCGGGTACGCACTGCTGAGGCAGTCAGCATGAAGCTGCATCATTCAGTTACATATTTATCAGCTCAATTCATCATGAGTACACCTCTGCATAAGACACAAGTACTTACCACTGGCAGGCTTCCCAGATGGCACAGTGGTAAAGAATCCGCCTGCCAATGCAAGAGATGCAGGAGACAGAGGTTCAGTCCCTGGGTTGAGAAGATCCCCTGAAGAAGGAAATGGCGACCCACTCCAGTATTCTTGCCTGGTTAATCCCACGGACAGAGAGGCCTGACAGGCTACCGTACATGGGGTCACAAAAGAATCAAACACACCAACGACTAAACACACACTTAGCACTGGCAAGCTCACTGTGACCACAGGAAACAAGTAACATAGCTTAAGGAGGAGGTTACACTTTCTTTTTCCACACAGATGATGAATCCAGGCACCATCTCCAAGCCTGACAGGCCTTTTATCATCCAAAAGGAGCATCTCTGAAAACGGGTCAGGCATAGTTGGCCTAACTATATATATTTCCTAAGGAGCATACACCCTCATTAAAGAGCACAACTTCAAGACTTCCCTGGTGATCTGAAGGTTAGGATCTCACCTTCCAGTATAGTTGGTGCTGGTTCAATCTCTGGTCAGGGAGTTAAAATCTCACAGAAGCAATACCGTAACAAATTCAATAAATATTTTAAAAAATGGGAGGGGAAAAAAAAAGAGCAGGACTTTAAGGTGCCAGTCTTTTGCTGTCTGGAGGATGATGTCCCCTAGAAAGGAAGGAAGGGCCCTCTGGCTGCCTGGTCTCCTTCTCTAATGCTCCACAGGGTCTGCCATGTAGAAGGGTGCCAACCCTTTACAGCTTCCTCTGGAGGCCACCCACGTCCAGAAACTCTTAAAGAAGTTTAGCTGTTTACCCTACACTTAACCTGGTGCTATTCCCTAACCCTACACTGTTCCCAAGGAAGGAAGGAATGAAAGCTGAGGAGAAAGGTACATAAAATTTCAAATTTGGTAAAATGATAACAACATACTTTAAAATCATGACCTCTTAACAAGTTGCAAATCTGGTTCTTAATATTCAGGAAAATCACAGGCACTTAATAATTTTATTCTGAATCGTAAAACTACTGACTATTACCACATTAAAAAACTAAATGTTTTATAACAGCAGGGAGGGGATTTGAACTCTGTCTTCCTTATATTTTCTGCAGGAGGGTTTCTGCAGTGGTGGTATGGATCACGGTAATACGCTTTAAAGTTAATAAAACACCATGTTTTGTGAAGACATTGGTTATAAGGCAACCAACTTCAGTGTTTGCCTGATAGTAGATATCAAATAAATGTTAGTAGTCCCTTTCATTTCGTGAACTTTCATGCAAGGGCAGAAGTGAAGCCGGCTCTTTATAGAGCTGCCCAATGAGCACTATGTCTTTAACTAGGTTTTGGTTCACACAGATTTATGTAGAAATTAAATCCAGTTTCTTTTTTGTAATGTAATGTTATGGCTTAACTTTTCTTCTAAGAGAGTATCATTCCTCTTCTGATCTCTGTGCCTGGAATAATTGTTCATTCACTCCATCACCTTCTATTTGTCCATGATCCACGACTCAGCCTAGACCTCATTTCTTCCAGGAAGCCGTTTCCTTGTCATTCTCTTCTCATCATTCTCATCATCTTGGCCATAATGCAATCACAATATCCATCCTTGTTCTGTTATCATCCTTTGTTTTACTGTTTTCTCCCTCTATTCTGAATTCCTACTATAAATTCCTTGAATTTATATCCAAAGTACCAGACATGTTTAATAAATGTATACTGAGTGTCAATTTTACTTTAAACAATATAATCATATTTCTACTGAAGGTGAAACTTTCCTGAACATCTGCTTAAAATCTTTATCAAAATAAAAAATAAAAGGCAAATTCTATGGGACGTCCCTGGTAGTCCAGCCGCTAAGACTTCACCTTCCAATACAAGGGATGCAGGTTTGATCCCTGGTTGGGGAACTAACATCTCACCCGCCTCATAGCCAAAAAAACAAAAAACAGAAACAATGTTGTAACAAATTCGATAAAGAGGTGAAATCCACTGAGCCCTTAATTCCTGCCAACACATGCTAAGGAATTTATTTGTAGAATCTCATTCAGTTCAGTTCAGTTCGTGTCCGACTCTTTGCAACACCATGAACCGCAGCACGCCAGGCCTCCCTGTCCATCACCAACTCCCTGAGTCCACCCAAACCCATGTCCATCGAGTTGGTGATGCCATCCAGCCATCTCATTTTCTGTCATCCCCTTCTCCTTCTGCCCTCAATCTTTCCCACCATCAGGGGGTCTTTTCTAATGAGTCATAAATCCTCTCAAAAACTCTATAGAAAATATTCTATCATGATCCGTACTTTAAAGAAGGAGAATTTGAGCCTCAGAGAGAAAAGCAATTTGCCTAAGTAGGCACAACTAGTAAATGGAAAAGTCATAATTTACATGTTTGTTCTCATCCCAAAATCCTACCTTTAACCACTAAGTTATGCCACCTTCTATAATATTCCCCAGTGTGCAATTAAAAATTTGTTTAAGGTCAATCTTGGTGTGCATTAAACTTGTGTATGCATACATATGCAAATAAAAGTGCTAGATAATAAATCAATATATCATGATAACACTACCAATTCCAGCATAGAGGCAAGCATGGCGAGTTTCAGAACTTTTGAATTATACAAACATCACAAAATCTGAACTCAGGTGGCAGACAGGAACTGGGAAGGTTTCTGATGAGGCTAACTTGCTTCAATTTGATGGGAGGGGGTTTGAAACCCCCACACAGATGGTGTAAAGGAATTCCATGTGGACTCCAATATTTTGGGTCAGGAGGCAGACTGATGCCAAGTGAAATTAACTCTGGAAATGGAGAACTAATAACACATCGGCAAAGCATCAGATCAACTTTCAGTGCCACACTGTGAATTTCTTTTAACCTTGATGTAAAAAGTCAGCTCACAAATTTCCCTGTCACAGAAGCAGAGCTTGTGACTGCAAAAGAGTCAGTATCACAAGATAATAACTTTTTCCTTGTAACTTGTATCAGTCAACAGCTGGGCTGTTAAGTGACCAAAGATTCTACAGAGGAGATACTTCGGAGCTCACTTTGATGATGTTCTTCACTGTGAAAAACCAATTTCCAGAAAGCAAACAGGATGCTTGGCAGAATGTTAAGAAGAGAGTCCTGATACACTGCCTGGGCCTTAGAACCAGGGATGAAACTGCAATAGACAGGAAAGAAATCATCTCTATATATAAAGAGCAATATTTGGACCAGAACACAAGGACCATGAAGCAGAGCATAGAAAGATGCAGCCATACATTTAAATTTTATGAAGTGACAAATACAATTAATATTTTCATTTGTTTTGATAGATGAGCCTGAGAAGTACTGTTTTAGTGCTACAGTGAGCTTGGGAGAGGGAAGGTCTGTTTTCTGTGCAATTGTCTTTTGCTTCCTCATGCAATTTTACAAAGCAAGAACTAGAGTCACTGGGAGGTGATGGCAAGTAAACAAAATATATGAAAAGAAATTTTTCTTCTGCACAGGATGTAACTAGCTGTGGCATTCCAGATCAATGAAGGTCAGAGTGTCAAATGCTGTGGTTGGAGTTAAAAGAAGTTTGAAATTTCAAGATCCACAGTAATAATGACAGTGGGGTAGCTGACTGAGGTATGACCAGACCCTAGGCCAAGATATGAACGAATAACCTTAGAAGTGTTAAAAGGTTTCGATTAGCCTTGCATCAGCCTTGAACTAGAAATCTAACTGGGCCAGGCCCTGCCTCCCCTGCCTTTATGAGCAGTTTCTTTATGATTCTTTATAGCATCCCCTTCAACCTCAGAGAAATGACCAAGCAGGGACATTCCCACCTTCCTACTAATCCAAAGATGTCTTTGCTTATTGTTGACATACTTCTACAAACAGTGGTCTTACTAATAAACATTTAATACTAGTTAAAACCATTTAAAACATAAATTGTTCAGGAATAATTTAGAATTCAAAGAAACTTTTTTAGGGTAATATATGGAGTTTTCCACTCTCCATCTATCTATCATCTATCCATCCATATTTCTCTATCTATCTGCTTTTCACTGTATATTGATTTCTGATCAGTCAATCTTCTCTCTTTGAGAAACATAATTTTTTATATATAATCCTATTTTTAGTACCCATGACAGAGTACTATTTGCAGCATATTTGGGTTTTAATATTACAAGAAAACATCTAGAAAGGTGGGTAGAATCATGCCCCATCCCCCCCTAAAGATGCCCATGTCCTAATTCTCAAAATCTATGAGTATATTATTATCTCAAATAACAAAGGGGATTTTGCAGACAGAATTAAGGGCACTGAGATGGAAAGATTATCCTAGATGATCTGGGTGAGCCTGTGTAACCGCAGGGGTTCTAATAAGAGGGAGGCAGTAGTGTCAGTGTCAGAGAAGGAGAGGCGACAGAAGTAAAGGCAAGAGGAGGAGAGAAGAGGAGATTTGAAGATGCTGAGCACCTGGCTTTGAAGACAGAGGAAGGGGCCATGTGTTAGGAAGGCATGTAGCCTCTCCAGGCTGGCAAGGGCAAAAGAGTGAATCCTCCCCTAGAGGTTCCAGGGGGAGTACCACCCTGCTTACACGAGATACTTTGTTTAAACCCCTAAATACATGGCAAGTTTTTATAGTAGCAATCCGAAACAGACACAGACTCCAGCACTGTTAAGTGGGCTGCTGCTATTAAAAACAACTAAAAATGTGGAAGTAGCTTTGGAACTGAGCAATGGGATGGAAAAAATGCTGATGATCAGGACAGGAGAAATCTAGATCACCTTTAAAAGACTGTAAGTAAAAATGTGGATATTGACGACTTTGCTAGGGAGGACTTAAATGAAAATGAGGAGTGGAGTTAAGAAAACCTACATTTTCTTAAAGAATATTTAAATAGACTGATTCTTGTTGATGCATGACAGAAAACTACAAAATTCTGAAAAACAATTATCCTTCAATTAAAAAAAAAACTAAAAAAAAAAAGAATATTTAAGCAGACTGCTGGTAGACATGTGGACTTTAGAGGTATTGCAAGCAAGGGGTCAGGACAGGAAGAATGTGCCTGAAATTGGAGAAAAGAGGACTCATATATAATGGCATAAAGCTTAGCTGACACAGGTCCTTCAAACCTGTGGAAAGTGGTCACTCTTAAGTGGTAACTTAAGATACTTAACTAGAGATTCCCAAGCAAACTGTTGAAGGTATGGCCTGATTTCTTCTTGCTGTTTGTAATAAAGTGTGACAGGGAAAAAAAAAAGATTTGAGGAAAGAAGTTCTAAGCAACTGAAGAAAACAAAAACCCAGGACTTGATGATTTTAGAAATCCTCAGCCAATCCAGATGTTTCAAAACTTGTGATTTTAGGACTTGTCAACTCTAGAACTATAAGAGAATAAATGTATGTCAAGTTAAGCCACTAAGTTTGTGGCATTTGTCACACTGGCGAAAAGAAGCTGATGCAGTATTCAAAATGAGAAGGCCCCGCTGGATGAAGAACATAGTCACTGGCAGAGAAAACACCGAAGAGGCAGGACTCAGCTGGCGACTCCCATGGACTCTGATGCTTCCTGCTGCCCCATTTCCCTCACTTCTGTGGGGTCTGTGACAACTGCAGCATCAACAAACCAGCCCCAAACTTGGTGACCTACACACCCCAATACATAATCTGTCATGAGTCTAAGGGTCACCTGGCACCTCTGATGGGCTCACTTCTGGGCTGCAGTCAGCTAGGAAGTCTGTTGGGTTCTGGCTGGCCTCACTTGGCCTCAGCTGAGATGACCTGGCTCATCTCCACACTGTCTCCCTCTCCTGGAGGCTGGCTTGGCTTGTCTCATTGCAGTGGCAGCGATCCTGAAAAGAACCCAGGAGCATGCAAGGACACTTGAGGCCAAGACTCCGAATCGACACACCATCCCTTCTGCTTCCCAAAGGAAGCTCCACAGCCAGCCCCGAGCATAAGGTACGAAAACAGACAGACTCTGCCTCTGAAATGGAGGCGCTGCAAAGCACCGCTGACACAGGTTACAGGGATGGGTAAAAAAATGGACATATTTGTACATCAGTGTAATGCTGTGTTCATGACAGAAGCACTAATAATGACTCTTCTAATGGGAGTTAGGCCCAGGAACCTAGAAGGACCTGCAAAACTTCAGTTTCTTTAATTATACAACTAATAGCATGGTTCAGAGCCTGAGGATAAGAGGGAAGGAGGGAAAGAGAAAAGAACCAAAAACTGACTCAGTGGTATACCCTTTGATGGCAGAGCCAGAAAAGAGACTACAAAGCTTGGCTTTCCCTTCCAGAGGTGATGAACCATTGAGACGTGGTTTACTGCCACTGAGATGGCTTTTTCTGCAATCTCACAAACAGAATCGTCCTGATTGTCAATGACCTCAGATTTGCAGAAATCATCTTCTGACATATTGATTATCATTCTCAGGTTTACTCTGAATCTATTAAAGAATATTTCTTTTAAAAATAATGCACCTACATAATCAACTACTAAACAGAAAAAAAAGTATGCAATTAGCCTGCAAGTCAGCCAAAATAGAGCAAAGATTGAAAATAAGGCCTGTAACATTACATTTTTAATGTCTTAGAAACAATATTGCCCAGTTATCCAGACCAATAAAGACCTGACTGGTACCACAAAATGTTTAACAGGAAAATGTGTGAGACAAGAGGCATTTTTACACAAAGAAACAGTTTGATAATTCATATCCCCTACTCCCACCAGGAATTCATAAAGAATAACTCAAGATGTGTTGGCTAGATCAACAGAAATCGACAATATTGTAAAGATGCTTAGATCAATCATAGTTTGATTGCTGAGTCCTACCTAAATTGACTCCAGTATTAAGATTATTCTAGATTAAAAAACAAAAGATATTTGAAACTTCCCTGCTGGTCCAGTGGTTAAGACTTTTCACTTCCAGTTCAGGGGACCGGGGTTCGAAAGCTTGTCAGGGAACTAGATCACCACATACCGCAAATAAGAGTCTACATGCTGCAACTAAAGATCCCACGTGCTGAGATGAAGATCCACACACAGCAACAGAGACCCTGCCTGCCGCTATGAAGACCCAGCACAACCATATACATTTAAAAAGTAACACGCGTCAGAAAAATTGTTTGGAAACTGAGCCTAAGGTGTTTTAGCCTAATAATATAAACACTTTCCTTTGCCAGCATTGGACAAGCATGTCATATATGTAAAGCATTTTCCTAAAAGCCATGCAGTTGAATCTTCATTATCACCCCATGAGGTGGATACGGCTGTCCCATTCAAAGTGATTCAACAGTTTATGCAAGGCTATGCCACAACCAAGCTGTAAGGTTGGGATTTGATCTGAAATCAAAGGAAGTAATCTTGTTGCTGCTCTTCTTGCCTCTTATGACTTCCTATGTAAAAGTGGAAGTGACAGGCTAGAGAGTAAACCTGGGATACTAAAAGCAAAGGTGTGCTCAGTGGTGATCCTCAGATGTGCTATGTGTTTCAGCAGTTCCCAGAATTCACCCAAATCCATGTCCATTGAGTCAGTGATGCCATCCAACCATCTCATCCTCTGTCATCCCCTTCTCCTCCTGCCCTCAATCCTTCCCAGCATCAGTCTTTTAATGAGTCAACTCTTGGCATCAGGTGGCCAAAGTATTGGAGTTTCAGCTTCAACATCAGTCCTTCCAGTGAACACCCAGGACTGATCTCCTTTAGGATCAACTGGTTGGATCTCCTTTCAGTCCAAGTGACTCGCAAGACTCTTCTCCAAAATCACAGTTCAAAAGCATCAATTCTTCAGCGCTCAGCTTTCTTCACCATCCAAATCTCCTAACTATACATGACTACAGGAAAAATCATAGCCTTGACTAGATGGACCTTTGTTGGCAAAGTAATGTCTCGGCTTTTGAATATGCTATCTAGGTTGGCCACAACTTTCTTCAAAGGAGTAAGTGTCTTTTAACTCATGGCTGCAATCACCACCTGCAGTGACTTGGAGCCCAAAAAAATAAAGTCTGACACTGTTTCCACTGTTTCCCCATGTATTGCCATGAAGTGATGGGACCAGATGCCATGGTCTTAGTTTTCTGAATGTTGAGCCTTAAGCCAACATTTTTACTCTCTTCTTTCCGTTTCATCAAGTGGCTTTTTAGTTCCTCTTCATTTTCTGCCATAAGGGTGGTGTCGTCTGAAATCTGAGGTTATTGATACTTCTCCCAGCAATCTTGATTCCAGCTTGTGCTTCTTCCAGCCCAGCATTTCTCATGATGTAATCTGAATATAAGTTAAATAAGCAAGATGACAATATACAGCCTTGACGTATACCTTTTCCTATTTGGAACCAGTCTGTTGTTCCATATCCAGTTCTAACTGTTGCTTCCTGACCTACATACAGGTTTCTTAAGACACAGGTTAGATGGTCTGATATTCCCATCTCTTTCAGAATTTTCCACAGTTTATTGTGATCCACACAGTCAAAGACTTTGGCATAATCAATAAAGCAGAAATAGATGTTTTTAGGGAACTCTCTTGCTTTTTCGATAATCCAACGGATGTTGGCAATTTGATCTCTGGTTCCTCTGCCTTTTCTAAAACCAGCTTGAACATCTGGAAGTTCACAGTTCACGTATTGCTGAACCCTGGCTTGGAGAATTTTGAGCATCACTTTACTAGTGTGTGAGATTAGTGCAATTGTGTGGCAGTTCAAGCATTCTTTGACATTGCCTTTCTTAGGGACCGGAATGAAAACACCTTCTCCAGTCCTGTGGCCACTGCTGAATGAGAAACATCCTGCGCCATAAATCTAGCTTTTGTATATTTCAAAAAACTGAAATCATCCCAAGTATCTTTTCTGATCACAAGGCAGTAAGATTAGATGTCAACCACAGGAAAAAAAACTATTAAAAATACAAACATATGGAGGCTAAACAACACACTTCTGAATAACTAAATCATAGAAGAAATCAAAACAAATGAAAATGAAAATACAACAACCCAAAACCTATGGGATTCAGTAAAGAGGAAGGTTCAGAGGAATACAAGCTTACCTCAAGAAACAAGAGAAAAACCAAATAAATAACCTAACTCTACACCTGAAGCAACTAGAAAAGGAAGAAAGGAAGAACCTCAGAGTTGTTAGAAGGAAAGAAGTCATAAAAAATAGGGCAGAAATAAATGCAAAAGAAACCAAAGAGACCATGACAAAAATCAACAAAGCTAAATGCTGGTTATTTGAGAAGATAAATAAAACAGACAAACCATTAGCCAGACTCATCAAGAAAAAAACGGAGAAGAATCAAATCAACAAAATTGGAAATGAAAATGAAGAAATCACAACAGACAACACAGAAATACAAAGGATCATAAGAGACTACTATCAGCAACTATACACCAATAAAATGGAAAACTTGCAAGAAATGGACAAATTCTTAGAAAAGTATAACTTTCCAAACCTGAATCAGGAAGAAATAGAAAATCTTAAGAGACCCATCGCAAGCACGGAAATTGACACTGTAATCAGAAATCTTCCAGCAAACAAAAGCCCAGGACCAGACGGCTTCACAGCTGAATTCTTCCAAAAATTTAGAGAAGAGCTAATACCTGTCCTGCTCAAACTCTTCCAGAAAATTGCAGAGGAAGGCAGACTTCCAAACTCATTCTATGAGACCATCATCACCCTAATACCAAAACCAGACAAAGATGTCTCAAAAAAAGAAAACTACAGGCCAATATTACTGATGAGCATAGATGCAAAATCCCTTAACAAAATTCTAGCAAACAGAATCCAACCACATATTAAAAAGACATCATGCCCAAGTGGGCTTTATCCTAGGGATGCAAGGATTCTTCAACATTCACAAATCAATCAATGTGATACACTACACTAACAAATGATTATCTCAACAGATGCAGAAAAAGGCTTTGACAAAATGCAACATCCATTTATGATTAAAAAACCCTCCAGAAAGCAGGCATAGAAGGAACATACCTCGACATAATAAAAGCAATATATGATAACCCCACAGAAAACATTATCCTCAATGGTGAAAAATTGAAAGCATTTCTCCTAAAGTCAGGTACAAGACAAGGGTGCCCACTCTCACCACTACTATTCAACACAGTTTTGGAAGTTTTAGCCACAGCAATCAGAGAAGAAAAAGAAATAAAATGAATGCAGATTGGAAAGGAAGAAGTAAAACGCTCACTGTTTGCAGATGACATGATCCTCTACATAGAAAATCCTAAAAACTCCACCAGAAAATTGCTAGAGCTAATCAATGAATATAGTAAAGTTGCAGGGTATAAAATTAACACATAGAAATCCCTTTCATTCCTACACACTAACAATGAGAGAATAGAAAGAAAAATTAAAGAAATAATTCCATTCACCATTGCAACGGAAAGGATAAAACACTTAGGAATAACTCTACCTAAAGAAACAAAAGAGCTATATTTATAAAACTATAAAGTATTAATGAAAAAAATCAAAGATGACACAAATAGATGGAGAAATATACCATGTTCGTGGATTGGAAGAATCAATATAGTGAAAAAGTGTATACTACCCAAAGCAATCTGTAGATTCAAGGCAATCCCTATCAAGCTATCAATGGTATTTTCACAGAATTAGAATTAATTTCACAATTTGAATGGAAATACAAAAAAACCTCGAATAGCCAAAGCAATCTTGAGAAAGAAGAATGGAACTTGAGGAATCAACCTGCCTGACTTCAGACTAGACTACAAAGCTACAGTCATCAAGACTGTATGGTACTGGCACAAAGACAGAAACAGATCAGTGGAACAAAATAGAAAGCCCAGAGATAAATCCACACATCTATGGACATCTAATCTTTGACAAAGGAGGCAAGAATATACAATGGAGAAAAGACAATCTCTTTAACAAGTGGTGCTGGGAAAACTGGTCAACCACTTATAAAATAACAAAACTAGAACACTTTCTAACATCATAGACAAGAATAAACTCAAAATGGATTAAAGATCTAAACGTAAGACCAGAAACTATAAAACTCCTAGAGGAAAACATAGGCAAAACACTTTCTGACATAAATCACAGCAGGATCCTCTATGACCCACCTCCCAGAGTAATGGAAATAAAAGCAAAAATAAACAAATGGGACCTAATTAAACTTAAAAGCTTTTGCACAACAAAGGAAACTATAAGCAAGATGAAAAGACAACCTTCAGAATGGAAGAAAATAATAGCAATTGACAAAGAATTAATCTCAAAAATATACAAGCAACTCTTGCAGCTCAATTCCAGAAAAATTAACCACCCAATCAAAAAATGGGCTAAAGAACTAAACAAACACTTCAACAAAGAAGACATACAGATGGCTAACAAACACATGACAAGATGCTCAACATCACTCATTATCAGAGAAATGGAAATCAAAACCACAATGTACCATCTCCTGCCAGTCAGAACAGCTCCTATCAAAAAGTCTACAAACAATAAATGCCAGAGAGGGTGTGGAAAAACGGGAACCCTCTCACACTGTTGGTGGGAATGCAAACTAGTACAGCCACTGTGGAGAAAAATGTGAAGATCCTTAAAAAACTGGAAATAGAACTGCCATATGACTCAGCAATACCTCTGCTGAGCATACACACCAGAGGAAACCAGAACTGAAAGAGACACGTGTACCCCAATGTTCACTGCAGCACTGTTTATAATAGCCAGGATATGGAAGCAACCTAGATGTCCACTGGCAGAAGAATGGGTAAGAAAGTTGTGGTACATATATACAATGGAATATTACTCAGCTATTAAAAATAATGCATTTGAATCAGTTCAAATGAGGTGGATCAAACTGGAGCCCATTATACAGAGTGAAGTAAGTCAGAAAGAAACACACCAATACAGTATATTAACACATATATATGGAATTTAGAAAGATGATAACAATGACCCTATAAAGGAGACAGCAAAAGAGACACAGATGCAAAGATCAGACTTTTGGCCTCTGTGGGAGAAGGCGAGGGTGGGATGAATTGAGAGAATAGCACTGAACCATGTATATTATCATATGTGAAATAGATCCCCTGTCCAGGTTTGACGCATGAGATGGAGTGCTCAAGGCTGGTGCAATGGGATGACCCTGAAGGATGGGATGGAGAGGGATGTGGGAGGGCGGTTCAGGAGGGGACACATGTACACTCATGGCTGATTCATGTCAGTGTATAGCAAAAAGTACTACAATACTGCAAAGTAATTAGCCTCCAATTAAAATGAGTAAATAAATAAAAAAGCAAAACACAGGGCTAATTTAACCAGATATGAACAGAACTGACCTATGCATGAATGAAATAAGAGTTCATTTCCATGTAATAAAAGAAGTATAATAAAAAAAAATGCAGAGTTTTAACCACTGGATTGCAGGGAAGCCTCCACTATAAGATATTTTATATTTCTTTTTAAAATATTAATAGTGAAGTTGTGGGCATTTTTTTTAATCTCTAATTTGCCATAGACCAATATGTGATCTTACCACGTGAGTTCATGTGACTCCATTATTTGTTAGCTAGTGACCTCCTGTGATCCTTTTTGTGAATTTACAAATTATTTGGTGAAATGTACATGGTTAAACTTCTCTCTAAGTTTCTAAAAGCTCACTTTCAATTTCTACACCTAAGTCATCTCAGACCAGTGGTACTTTGGTAGTTCAGGTGACCATTTTTTTTAGTAGCACTGCTTAATATAACAAAATTTCTTTGATTTCTGTTTAAAGTCAGCTTTACATTTGTACAACCAGAAATTCAGAATTTTCCATCATTGCTTTAAAAAAAAACTTGACCTAAGGAAGCTGCTGAATAACAGTGGGTAGAAATAAAATGCACAGTGTGAAGAGTATTAGCAGAACTTCAATGAAGAAATAAGCAATCTGGGTGCTGTGGATCAGAAACATTTCCTCAGCCAAACTTACTAAGTGTTTTATGAGTTCCTAATGGAAAAGAGTTGATCATTAATACCAAGACATTTTGTATATTATAGTTCATTGCATAGAAATCATTCCTAGAGACAGAGTAAACTATATATATTTTCCACTCCCTAGAGAAGGTCTGGTGTTCTCAGGTAATTTTTTTGTAGTTGAAAGAAACAATTGGCAGTATTGGATAGCTTAGAAATCTTGAATAGATCAATCTGGATCCAAGATTGATAACTCTTATGAGAATTCTAGTTCCCAGTCTGAGCAGATGGAGCAAAAGCAACTGAGATAAAAAGGTGCCCTCACATAGTTTATTCCTATCTGAGCATGCTACACATTAGAATTTTTATTTAAAACTTGTGTGTATGTATATACATACACAACATACAAATATCACATCTCTGTATATACACCATTGTTTCTCAATCATGGCACTTAATTACATAACAATGTAGGCCCATAAGCCATGTTGTAGGAACTGTTCTGTGCATAACAGAATGTTTATTGATTATTATTATTATTTGAGCTGTGATGTGAAGCATGAAGGATTTAGTTCCCCAACCAGGGATTGAACCTGCATTCCTTGTATTGAAAACATAGACTTTTAACCACTGGACCACAGATAAGTCCCCATTATGAGATGTTTAGAAGCATCCATGTACCCTACCTACTAGATACTAGTAACATGGCCACAGTTCTGACAGTCAAAAACATCTCTGGATACTGCCAAGTGCATGGGGGAAAAGTTGTCCCTGACTGAGAGCCAGTGATATATACTATGTACATATCTGTTTTAAGCTGTTCAGACTGTTACAACAAAATATCATGATGGAATATCTTATAAAGAACAAAAATTTATCTCTTATAGTTCGGAAGGCCAGAGTCCAAGATCAAGGTGCCAGCACAGTCACGTTTTCCATGAGGGCCCTGGCTCAGAGCCTTCTCGTTGTGCCCCTCTTATGGGGGAGGGGCCAAGGGAATCTGTCTGGAGCATCTTTACAAGGGTACTAATCCAAATCATATTCCACCCTCATGACCTGAGCACCTCCCAAATGCCCACCTCCTGACACCATTACTCTGGAGGTTAGGATTTAAATATATGAACTGGGGAAGGGAGGGATGGCACCAATATTCAGTCCATAGCAATATGTTTCAACAAATAATTTCTTGGGGAAACATGCATGAATCCATCATAATTCATTAAAAAAGTAAGCAGATGCATTCTTTTCATGAAAGCAGGATGAGACAAAGTGTTAACAAATGCATCACTTAGTCAACTTTTTATGAAAGTGATTTAAAGATACTTAAATCATGTCCTGATTGGGTTTTACACATACTGTATCAGAAACTTGTCTCTGTGAGGCCAAAGTTTCAAATACCTACCAAAAGTAAATGTTAGATGTGAAATACTCCCATTATTTTAAGTGGTTAGGAAGTAAAAAATAATGTGGAGACATGTGGGTTCTGCATGTACATTCCAGTCTGTGGGAGAACCAGTCAGAAGACATTCTTTTAACTTTCCTCCAGGGACTGGAGCATCCAGCTGGAGTAACCTGCCTCGCCCTCATGGAATGGGGAGGATTCCGTCTAGTCAGTGTTTTGGCAGAGTTCTGGCAGCCTTGTCTGTGGGCAGGCGGCCTCCTCACATTTCTGTTACTTTATCCTTGAGAAAGTTGCCATGGAGACTGGCAGGGAGATGGCAGTCAGCCAGGCAGAGAGAGGGAGAGTTTCAAGTTGAAAGAAACAAACATACTCACACACATTCATGTTCCCAAAATACAACCTTATGTGTACATAACCGCCTTTAAAAAAGAACACGTGGTGTCATCACCTGTTTGGGTAAATGATTTAACCATTGTTCCTTTTCTAACTTGACCTAAGAAACAACACCAGCTAAGACCAGTTAATTAAGTAGGAAAATAGTACGTATTAAAAGTAATCCATCATAGCTCAAAAACAGCCAGCTAGTGGGCAGCTGATGGCAAAATCTGTTTGCTTGGGAAAAAAGAATCATAAAAAAGAAAAGTGAAAGTATACAGTAAATGAAAAGTGCATTCTTCTTTTGGTGAAAACAAATGTGATTTGGTCAAATTAAATTATTATGAAAAACAGTCCAACATTTTTTCCCTGCACATACAAAATGTAAAAGGAACATAAGACTTTGCAGGTTTAGTTTTTAATTTTGGAAGAACAGCTGAATTAAGATTATCATTAGCATTCTTCACAGCCTCAGATTTTATCCAATACACGGTGTTTGGAGCACTTTGCACTACAACCTTTGACTTAAGATATTTTGTCAAAAGTGATGAGAAAATCCTAAAGGATGTTTGAATTGGTGAGAGGTACATGCAGGAAAGTCAGAAATCCTTCAGAATACCCTAAAAGAACATCAGAAACTTACATGCTATGTATATATAAATCCCTTAACATTTATTTGGAAAGTGAACCTCTATAAGCCAAACGCACATAATAAAATCAGAGTTGCTGTCAATATACACTTTTATTCCCAGCATAAAGATATGCATATAAACAATATGCAGGAAAGCATGTCTGTAATTCAGATTATTGGAATGATGATGGTGCAAACAAGCCACCAAAGAGAAAGAAAAAACATGAGAGAAAAAAAAATCCATAATAAGAAACTTTCCTTTCGGTTTCTTATGAAAGTTGTGTAGACTTTTCAAAGGCTGGTGGCGTCTATGCATGACCAACTAACTTAGAGAGATAACTTGACAATTGTGAACTCTTTTCCTCTCTCCCCTAAGAACACATTCTCTTGGACATATTGCCACATGGGTTTCTGTGTTACCCCAACAAGCTAACCTAAAGCAGTTCACTTAAGGTTTAAGCTGAGGCTTTGTTTTCCAAGTCTGGGGAACACTGCAACATCTTACTCCAGAATAATTGCATATGTATCAAAATTTAGTGTCAATGACCAAACATGCCTGGATTTCACATGGTCCTTTTGTCACTAGAGCAATAAGACCTGCTGAAATTGCCAAGAAACTATACAGTCATTCAAGTTGACAAGCATCATGCTGATACCATTCACATCAGCTTGTGGTCCACATGTCAGCAACATCAGAATCCCTCACATCCGTCCACTCAATTTCCTGGTCTCCTTGCCTGATGAGCAACAGAGTAAAAGGCAGAAGTCTGTCTAGACAAAAGTAATTTACCCGAACCCACAGTATGAAATTTCACCATCGCATTAATGGCGATGTGATGCTGGAATGGAAATCAATTCATTGATTTTGACTGAAAGGAAATCAATTAAAATCAATTTTTATTTTAAGGCAAAGGGCATGCTCTGAAATAAAGGAGAGTTGGGTTTTTATTAATGAATAAGAAAGTGAGTCCTCATGCTGTGACACAACTCTGATTGTACTGAACTACAACGCATTTATGGTACATCAATCTTTCATAATTCTCACAGAGACATCTTAATTTGTTTAAAAGCTGAACTAAAACCTCCCCCACCCTCTACACATACTCCTACAATGTTTTGGCATCATTTTCAGCAGAAATGAAGGCAGGAATGTTCAACAAAAGCTATGACTTATAATTTCTCACAGATGAAAGAAAAGTGTGCTGATTTTCAGTCTCTACTAACACATCACTCTTCCGCATTCCTTTGATTAAAAGATTTGCAAGTAAAAAGCTTATGAAGTTAGTTTAAAGGTATGCTGGGGAAAATACAAAATAAAAAATAGTGATTTTCTTAAAGAGTTTCAACTGTAAAGAGGGTAACTTTACTCCATTAAGAGAAGGCAAAAAGCAAACAGATGGACACTTAACCACAAATTATTTTGTTTATATAAATAAAAGAAATTTCTTCTCTAAGCACTATTAAGCCTAGAGTCATTTCCCACATGCATGGTTCTGCTGATAACATTAGAGGGCATTGAGATCAGATTCTGGTTTTGTGTTGATTCATTCTACTCATCCTCCTATCCGCTCTATTTTTAGCATTTCTCTATACTCTTGGGACTTCCCTCCTCCTGCCACTTCCATCCCATCTCTTGAAACCAGACCAACGTCTTCTCTTACCAGGCAGTGTCCTACTATCTTTCTCTGTCTTTGAAAACTGACCTGCTCTGTGTTCCACTCCTCCATTACCTCAGATGGTGTCTCCTTGTGTGAGAACCTGATCTAAATGCATTCTGTGCATGCCAGGTCACTTCAGTCGTGTCCGACTCTTTGCAACCCTATGGACTGGAGCCCTCCAGGCCCTTCTGTCCATGGGATTCTCTGGACAAGAACAATGGAGTGGATGAGTACATTTACTGATAGGTGATCTGCTGTTTGGGGCTCATAGCCCCACCAAGCACAGCAGACACAGTTCCCAGGGCTCACTGTACTTTTAGAGGTCTATGATAATGCTATTTAGAAGAAAAACTATGAACTTTGGGGTCACAAAAATGTTTAACATATAGTGTGTATACTTGTCTTTTCACCAACGAAGTCCTAAAATACAATTTTAAATATGTTTTTATAGAGAAAGGGGCCATGAAAGTCCTAACATGGAAATGCTGCTGTCCAGTGACTTTATGTTCTGGATAACATTTCCCATGTATTACTTTCTTTATTTTCTGCTACCCATTTCTAATTCTTTTGGGATAATGTTTATGTGATGAGAACTTTCCTCAAAAAGAAAAAAAAATGAAGAAAGGATCAGATGAGCTACTTTCTAATAACAACCTGAGAATAATCAAACTAAAAATCTAACCTTCACAGAAATGGAAGGATGGTTATAGGTCTAAGATAGGACCCTGGTTCATGATGACGAAGATGATATGATGAGTCACATTTGCAGCATGAAGTTTTTTCATAAGCTTTATTTCATGAGAAGATATGTCTTTTAAAAATATCTCCCATGATAGTGCATGATGTAGCTCTTGCACTCTTTAGGACCAATTTCCTGTACTTACGCTCATAAAGTCTAGGATTACTATAATATTTTAGTACTATTTTAGCATGCAGAGCAATGAGACTGCATGAGAATGATCTCATGTTTAAAGATTTTTGTAAATCATGTTACATAAGAACACTGAAGAAACCTGGAAATTCAACTTGCCAATCTGTCCTCTTATGTGACAAATGACACACAGCTCTGAAATACTAAGGAATTCAATAATAATAGAGCAAAAAGGGAATCAGGGGACATGGGTAAATATGAATATATATTTGATCACTAAACATAGCTCATATGAGTCAGCATCAGCAGCAGAAACCCATCCAACACTATAGAAAGGACAGGAAGATTATCAGCTCACAGGCTCGGGGGTAGGGGTACAATAATCAAAGCTCAGAAGGGAACACATACAAATGACTTTGAGAACCACTGAAGCCAAGGACTCGAATGCCTCTAGGATTTATGATTTGCTTATTTTCTCTGCTTCTCTATGTGTAAAAGGGGCTCAAATTTACAAAGAAAGTAAATGGTGGACATGGAATTTTAAAGTTCTTTTAATCACTCTTCTACATAGAATATTTGTTACAGTGGAAATTGTGACTGAAAACAGGGAATCACATAAAAAACTGGGCATTTCATAAAATACACATCCCACTGATTTTCTGGTTTCAAACTGAAAACAGTCAACAGGGTATAAGACGTCATGAGTTTTGAGACAAAGGCATATGTCCCCTCTTTGCAATATGGCTTTCTGGAGCTATGACCATGTGGTCAGCACTCAGGGTTTACCACCAGTGATGGATCTATCATCAGAGAATGAGAACTCAGATAAGGAAGTTACTGGGAAATCTATGTTTACATGAATATGAAGTTAAAGGTACAAATATCAAAAGGTTGGGCTTCTCAGGTGGCTCAGTGGTAAAGAACCTGCCTGCTAATGAAGGAGCCACAGGAGACACGGGTTTGATCCCGGGGTTGGGAAGATCCTCGAAGGTTGAGAAGGAAATGGCAACCTGCTCAAGTAGACCTGCCTGGGAAATTCCATGAACAGAGGAGCCTGGTGGGCTACAGTCCATACGGTTGCAAAGAGTAAGACATGATTTAGAGACTGAGCACATATACATCAAGCGTGTTACATTCCAAAAGTCATTACTTTGGTGTATATGTTTTCTAGAATTGGCCCTTCCTTGAGCTCTTGGATCTAGGTCTATATTTTGTTAACACAGAGTTTGTAGTAACAAATTGGCTAATCAAATAATTATTATTTAGGACTAAAATAGCATTTACTACTAATTTAATTTTTCTTGTATTTTTTGTAACAATAAAGAGACATCAACAAAGGATTTTCCTGGTGGCACAGTGGATAAGAATCTGCCCACCAATTCAGGGGACACAGGTTTGATCTTTGGTCCAAGAAGATTACACAAGCCGCAGAGCAACTAAGCCTGTGTTCCACAACTACTGAGGCTGTGCTCTAGAGCCTGCAAGCTGCAGCTACTGAGCCTGCATACTCTAAGGTCCACGAGCCACAACCAATGAGCCCCTGCACTGTGACTACTGAAGCCCTTGCGACTAGAACCTGTGCTCTGCAGCAAGAGAAGCCACCACAATGAGAAGCTTGTGCACCATGGCTAGAGAGTAGCTCCTGCTTGCCATGACTAGAGAAAGCCCACACGCATTGAGGAAGAGCCAGTGCAGCCACAAACAGATGAATAAACAAACAGGGAAGAGTATCTAAATGAATGCTTCAATTTAAAGAAATTTTTGAAGTTGTGTTTATTTTGAAAGGTAAGCAATCAATCATTTTAAGAATAAATCCTGTTAAGATAACCTAGTGTAAGCGTCTTGTCTGTCAGTATGCAGACATTGGCAGAATTGCACTGCATCACACACTGAGTGCGACAAGAACCTCCATGTGCCATGCCACACAGACCCAACCTGCAGGGTCCTTGTTTCTGTGACCTCTGTGGGTCTTCTATGTATTTTCACTTAGATACCTGACTGATTTAGTTTGTGTAGTGAAATCTAAAAACACTTTGAGGCAAGGCAGCCCAGTGAGCAGTGTGGTGAAAAAGTGTTTCTCCATGCTTAATAGCAGAGACTCAAAAAATTAGATGGATTAAAGACCACTCCAGTAAATGCTGAAGGAAAGCCCTGATTTTGGTTGATATCCTTCATAGTGTACTATACGTATACTTTTTTATTGATCAATGAAACACAAAGGTCTACACATCAGATCTGTTATCATACTATAGAAGTACTCTTATGCCGAAGGGTGGAATTTTTTTGATTCGGAATCAGTTTTCCAAGGTAGCAAGACTATAATTTAGATTAGGAAAGTAATGATTTTCTTGGACGTTAAATTACTGAGCATAAACCAAGACATTTTTCCCCCTGAATTAATATACTTTGGCAAGAAAGCTGCCCCTTTGCTTTTTGCTTTGGTCAAGATGGGAGGAGTTAAAAGTTCATAGCTGCAAAGAAGTAGAGATTTATATTGAAGTTTCTACTGAATAGGGGTCATTTAAAAAACTATTATAGACCCTTCTCAACACATTGATTCTGGAAGCTGACCCTGATGCCAAATTTGCCTCACTTCCATGTGGACAGGTCTAGAATGAACTGTGAATTTATAAGTGGCCTAAAGGCAGGACCAATGTGGACAAACAGGAGAATGGTTGTCACAAGACCTGGAAATAAATGCAAGTACAAGACAAACAGAAAAGCACTGGAGTCTTTTGCTTGGGGGCAGATCTCATCACATAGCAGAGTAAGCTTGACTTATTCCAGCTCAAAAAAGCTGTACATTCAACAACTTGATTTACAAATTAGAGAGGAAGCAGAGCAGCAGGAATGAGTTTATGGGATTATGGGAATGGGCAACAGGCAGGTGGTCACAAACTAACTGCTACAGTGCCCAGGACATTCCCTCAGCTGGAATGGGGGCTGTACAACAGCACAGACGAAACCGCAAACATGGCAATTCCTTCATACATCTGAGGTGCCTTGAGTCACAGGGCCAATATCAAAGTATGTAATCTGGGGGACTGTCCAGGGCTCCTGGAGATGAGAGATGTGAAGTCAAAACACTGCCAATTTAATGCACATTTGAAAAGGTGATTAATCTCATAAGTCATTGGAAAAAGGCAAAATTACAATAATATATCTAAATGCACCAACTAAGGTGCTAAAACGAAAAAGACTGACAACCCAGTACTGTCAAGGATCTTGAAGAAATGGATCTCTCATATATTTCATGTTGCTGAAAACCAATTGTAAAGTGCTTGGCAACACTCATGACAGCTAAATGTATGCATCCCTATAACCCAATGATGCACTTTAGCATTCCTGCCTTGAGAACCCCATGAAAAGCATGGAAAGATAAAAAGATATGACACAAAAGATGAACTCTCCAGGTCAGTAGGTGCTCAATGTGCTACTGGAGAAGAGCGGAGATAAAGCTCCAGAACGAATGAAGAAGCTCAGCCGAAGTGGAAACACCACCCAGGTATGGATGTGTCTGGTGGTGAACGTAAAGTCTGATGCTGGAAAGAACAATATTGCACAGGAACCTGGAATGTTAGGTCCATGAATCAAGGTAAATTGGAAGTGGTCCAAAAGAAGATGACAAGAGTGAAAACAGACATTTTCGGAATCAGTGAACTAAAATGAACCAGAATGGGTGAATTTAACTCAGATAACTATTATACATACTACTGTGAGCAAGAATCTCTTAGAAGAAACAGAGTAGCCCTCATAGTCAATGAAAAGAGTCCAAAATGTAGAACTTGGATGCGATCTCAAAAGACAGAATGATCTCTGTTCATTTCCAAGGCAAACCATTCAATATCACAGTAATCCAAAACTATGACCCCAATCACTAATGAGAAGAAGCTGAAGTTGAATGGTCTATGAAGACCTACATGACCTTGTAGACCTAACACAGAAAAAGAGATGTCCTTTCCATCATATGAGACTGGAATGCAAAAGTAGGAAGTCAAGAGATACCTGGAGTAACAGGCAAGTTTGCCTTTGGAGTACAAAATGAAGCAGGGAAAAGGCTAAGAGAGTTTTGCCAAAAGAACGCACTGGTCACAGCAAACACCCTCTGCCAACAACACAAGAGATGACTTTACACATGGACATTACCAGATGGTCAGTACTAAAATCAGACTGATTATATTCTTTGCAGCCAAAGATGGAGAAGCTCCATATAGTCAGCAAAAACAAGACCGGGTGCTGACTGTGGCTCAGATCATGAACTCCGAATCACAAAATTCAGATTCAAGTCGAAGAAAGTAGGGAAAACCACTAGACTATTCAAGTATGACCTAAATCAAATTCCTTACAATCATACAGTGGAAGTGACAAATATATTCAAGGTATTAGATCTGATAGGGTGCCTGAAGATCTTTGGACAGAGGTTGATAACACTGTACAGGAGGTGGTAATCAAAACCATCCACAAGAAAAAGAAATGCAAAAAGGCAAAATGGTTGTCTGAGGAAGCCTAACAAATATCTGCAAAAAGCAGAGAAGCCAAAGGCAAAGGAGAAAAGGAAAGATACATCCTTCTGAATGTAGAGTTCCAAAGAATAGCAAGCAGAAATAGGAAAGCCTTCCTAAACGATCAATACAAAGAAATAGAGGAAAACAATAGAATGGGAAAGACTAAAGATCTCTTCAATAAAAGTAGCACTACCAAAGGAACATTCCTGGAGGAGGAAATGACAACCCACTCCAGTATCCTTGCCTGGAGAATCTCCATGGAAAGAGGAGCCTGGTAGGCTACAGTCCATGGGGTCATAAAGTCAGACATGATTGAGAAAATAAGTACAAGGGAACATTTCATGCAAAGATGGGAACAATAAAGAACAGAAATGGTATTGACTTAACAGAAGCAGAAGACATTAAGAGGTAGCAAGAATACACAGAAGATCTATATAAAAGAGATCTTAATGACCCAGATAACCATGACGGTGTGATCACTCACCTAGAACCAGACATCTTGGAATGTGAAGTCAAGTGGATCTTAGGAAGCATCACTAAGAACAAAACTAGTGGAGGGGATAAAATTCCAGCTAAGCTATTTCAAATCATGAAAGATAATGATGTTAAAGTGCTGCACTCAATATGCCAGCAAATTTGAAAAAATCAGCAGTGGCCACAGGACTGGAAAAGGTTAATTTTCATTCCAATCCCAAAAAAAGGCAATGCCATGAATGCTCAAACTACCGCACGATTATACTCATCTCACACGCTAGTGATGAAATGCTCAAAGTTCTCCAAACCAGGCTACAGCAGTACATGAGCTGAGAATTTTCAGATGTTCAAGCTGGATTTAGAAAAGAGCAGAGGAACCAGAGATCAAATTTCTAACATTCATTGGATCATATAAAAAGCAAAATTATTCCAGAAAAAACATCTATTTCTGCTTCATTGACTATGGTAAAGCCTTTGACTGTGAGGATCACAACAAACTGTGGAAAACTATTAAAGTGATGGGAATATCACACCACCTTACCTGCCTCCTGAGAAACCTATATGCAGGTAAAGAGGCAACAAAACCAGACAGGGAACAACGGACTGGTTTCAAATTGGGAAAGGAATATGTCAAGTCTGTATACTGGCACCCTGCTTAGTTTACTTATATTCAGAGTATATTATGTGAAATGCCAGGCTGCTTGAAGCACAAACTGACATCAAGATTGCTGGGAGAAATACCAATAACCTCAGATATGCAGATGGCACCACCCTTATGGCAGAAAGCTAAGGAGAACTAAAGAGCCTCTTGATGAAGATGAAATAGGAGAGTGAGAAAGCTGGCTTACAACTCAACATTCAAAAAACAAAGATCATGGCATCCAGTCCCATCACTTCATGGCAAATATTTGGGGAAACAATGGAAACAGTGACAGACTTTATTTTCTTGGGCTCTAAAATCACTGTAAATGGTGAGTGTAGCCATGAATCAAAAGACATTTGCTCCTTGGAAGAAAAACTATGACTAACCTAGAAAGCGTATTAAAAAGTAGAGACGTTATGCTGCCAACAAAGGTCTGTAGAATCAAAGCTATGGTAGTCATGTATGAATGTGAAAGTTGGACCATAAAGAAGATGAGCCCTGAAGAACTGTGGTATTGAAAAAGACAATTGAGAGTTCCCTGGACTGCAAGGAGATCAAATCAGTCAATCCTAAAGGAAATCAACCCTGAATATTCATTGGAAGACTGATGCTGAAGCTGAAATTCCAATACTTTGGCCACCCAATGTGAAGAGTCAACTCATCAGAAAAGACTCTGGTTCTCGGAAGGATCGAAGACAGGAGAAGAAGGGGACAACAGAGGACAAAATGGTTAGATGGCATCACTGACTCAATGGACATGAGTTTGAGCAAACTCCGGGAGATGGTGAAGGACTGGGAAGCCTGGTGTGCTACAGTCCATGGGGTCACAAAGAATCAGACACAACTGATCAACTGAACAATAATAACAACCACTCCTAAATGTATAACCAACTGAACAGCATTTGTGTCAGGAAATGCGTTAGAAAATGCTAAAGCCAGCATTCTTTCTAATAGTAAAAACAAAAAAGAAGAAATGTCCTTTGAAAAAAACTAAATATAGCATACAATAAAATATTTTACAGTAATGAAAATAGGCTGATGCTTAATGGAAAAACCTGCATGAATTTCATGAACAAAGTATACAAAAAGGCAGACACAAAGGAGTATATTCCCTATGATTCTACTTATCTAATGATCAAACATAAGCAGAAAAATCTATACTGTCAGACGTTAAGATCAGGATTTCCTTTGTGGTTACTTACTGGAAAGGGGCTAAGGAAGATGAGGAGGGCTTCTGGTGCTAAGGATGTCCTACTTCTAGACTTTGGGTGTGACTTCATATAGGTGTGTCTACTTTGTGAAAATATATCAGCTACAGAATTGTCAGTTGTTCATTTTTCTATACTTGTTGCTCTTCACCAAATTTCAAAAAAATGGTGAAAAAGCTATCAATAAATGTCATAAGCAGATGGAATACAGTGTTCATTAAAAAATGAGAGATAACAGCAGGGAAATTCCTATAAAAGAAGGTACCTGAATAGACAAACAGAGGTGATGTTAGCACCAGTTCTAGAAAAACTGGCCAAGGGCACACTTCCTACCAGAAAATTTGTAGCCCTTTATGCTCATGTTTCCCAGTTTCTCATGATCTGTGTTCTTGGATTAGTAATTTGAACTCTCTAACCCCTGATCATCGCATCTATGACTTGGAAATACTTTGAAGCTTTATTAGAAATATCAAATGAGAGAAGGGAAATGTCTGGTAAAGTACCTAGACTTATTCTTGGTACATAGTTGATAAACAATAAATATGAATCCTTCTGTGACTTTCTTTCCTTATTCAGTTAGCCCACATGAGAAACCATTTGAGAATGGAAAAAGCTAGAAATACAATTTGCTCTGCTTTTGTTGTTGTTGTTCAGTCACTAAGTCACGCCTGACTCTGCAATGCCATGGATTGCAGCACACACGGCTTCCCTGAGATGGTGAGTATTTGCAATCTAATACATGGAAAGCAGGGTCCCTGTGTGGGGCAATGTGGGCCTGGAATCCAGAGGGATACAAATGAAAGTGACCTATGACAGCCACCAGGATCCAGCGGTCCAGGCACAGGGTGACAGGCACCTGGCTTTGTGAGGACAGCTAGGCCTACAACTGTGTGGTGTTTCCAGGGTGGTAGTAGATCGCAAGACTCACAAACAGAATAACAATTTCTTGCCTTGCACCACTGCAATGACATGGTTCTGCTTCCTTGCTTTCTGGTGTTGCTCATTTTCTAAGTAGCCAATCAATAATTTCCATAGTTGATTTGGCAGATTTTCCTCAACATCTTTCTCCTGAGTTGAACTCTAAGTACAGAAAGACATAGCCATGTGTCTCCAGCTCATGGGCCAAATATGTTGTGCCTACTTGTTTCTCTTTACTTACTAACTTACTGATTCAATTAGAAAAGTGTGACCAAGCTTGTCTAGCCCAATTTGTGCTCTATAAACCAAGTTCATTATTGCTAATGTTCTGTTACTCCCTCAATATGTACAGATTTTCTCCTCCCTATTTTGGTCTCATTAATAGAATTTGAAGCTATAAATATATATATAGCCACTAAATAGTGGCTGGTAATTGACAAGACCACAGGTGGCACTTTTTGTTTTTATTGGTGTTTGTTTTCTTCTTACTCCTCTGTACAAACAAGAAGAAATAGGAGGAGGTATTGTTATAAAGCTTTTCTTAGGTAGGCATTCATTTATGATTGAATGCTGACAAATATGAAGACATTTATATGTCAGTTAGTAAAACAGAAACAAAGCATCAATGACACACAGGAAATCACAACATCCAGTCTCTTGGTGAAACATCTTCTTCCTGCCTCCATGCACATATCTCTTTTCCCCTTAATTCCTCCCTCCCTCTCATCCTCTCTCTCCTCCCTATCATCCTCTCTCTCTTTCTCTGTCTTCCTTTCTGTCTCCTCCTCTGATACACTGAAAAAGCAACCTACATCACTCTAGAAATTAAAGAGGTAGAAAAAATAAAATCCACAGATGTCCTCCCAAGTCTTATTTTCATTAGAGCTTACTTGCATAGTGATCCGGTGGTATAACAGAAAAGACACAGAATTTGAAGTTAGAGAACCTACATATTTACCCCAGGCCAAGTTTACTTAGCCTCTGTGAACCGCTGCATTTTCTTTGATGATATTAGATAAGAGGTCATGCACAACAGGGGAAGGAGAAGGTGGAATGGATTGAGAGTAGCACTGACATACATACACTATCTTGTGTAACATAGACAGCTAGTGGGAAGCTGCTGTGGGAAGCTGCTGTATAGCACAGGAAGCTCAGCTCAGTGCTCTGTGATGACTTAGAGGGGTGGGATGGGGGAGAGGGAGGCTCAAGAGAGAGAAGGTATGGTTGATTTGCATTGGTGTAAGGCAGAAACCAACAAAACTTCGTAAAGCAATTATCCTTCAATTAAAATTAAAAAGGGCAAAGAAAATCAGAGACTCTAAAGGGAAAATAGAGGTCATTGAACAAGGTGGCTGAGGAAGAACTCTTGAAGTCAGGTTGCCTGAGTTACAAACCATTTACCAACAAGTACTATCAATGTGACCTTGAGAAGTTATTGGTATCAATTTCATCCCCTAGAAATGAGGGATAATAATAGTCCAGCTTTATGGAGTTACAAACATTAAATGAGTCAGGTCACTCAAATCACAGTGCCTCACATCAAGGAAGAACTCAACTGACAGTAGTAGTAGTGAAGCGAAGTGAAAGTCACTCAGTCATGTCCAACTCTTTGTGATCCCATGGACTATATAGTCCATAGAATTCTCTTGGCTAGAATACTAGAGTGGGTAGCCGTTCCCTTCTCCAGGGGAATCTTCCCAACCCAGGGATCGAACCCAGGTTTTCCACATTGTGGGCGGATTCTTTACCAGCTGAGCCATGGGGGAAGCACAAAAATATTGGAGTAGCCTATCCCTTCTCCAGTGGATCTTCCCAACCCAGGAATCAAACTGGGGTCTCCTGCACTGCAGGCGGATTCTTTATCAACTGAGCTACCAGAGAAGCATTAATAGTAGTAGATTGCTCATAAAATACTTCATGAAATGAAAGCACCATCACAATTTTAGTTTTATTTAGAGTGTATGGGAGATAAGAAACATTCAAATGCTGGACATATAAAGGGATAAAAGACATAGTATTGTCCCTGCTCAAAAAATAATGTTTAATCTGATGCTGAGACAGGATATATTAAAGTAACTATGAAGACCCAAGTACAGATCACAGGTCAAATCTGTCCCTCTGACAAATCCATGATGCAGGTCAGATGAGACTGAGGTGGGAATACACACAGACAAGTTCTGAAGTTTTTAGACTGGATGGATGAACAGGAATATTGTTACAGTTCGATAGCAGAAAGTGGGTTTCAGGAAGTTAGAAGAGAGTAGATTTTAACTTTAGAGGCTCAGGAGGGTAGAAAGGAGGAAGAAGAAAGAATTCAATATGGTGTGCTAGAATTATTAACTGGGCAGGGATGTACAATAGATAGGTTCCAGGGGCAGGGGAACAATTATGAAACAACTTAAGTGTTCCAACTTGCTTAGGTTCAATTCACTGTCTTCTGTAAATATGATCTAAGCCAACGGATGTGCGTGTGTGGGTGTGTGAGTATATGTGTGTGCATACAATGTATGTTCCCAGATATGCTTGTTCTGTGGACCAGAATCTATTCTCCTCTATACTATAAAGAATACAAAATTAATATACAATGCTGATGTCTATAAATCTGGAAAGAGATGCTATTCTGACAACTGAATTCACCTGCACAAGTCTTATTTTCTCACCATGTAGATTCTCATAAAAATGAAAATGTCAAAGAGGAAAAATACCAGTAGAAGTTCTCTTATTTTAGCTATTATGATCATACTATACATTTTACATAAGAACAGCTAATATTTATCAAGAGTTAAGTAGGTGTTAGGCATGATTGTAAGTAAAGTAAAAAAAGTAAAAGTGTTAGCTGGTCAGTCTTGTCCAACTCTTTGCAAGTATGGCCTGTAGCCCAGTCCACCAGCCTCCCCTGTCCATGGAATTCTCCAAGAAAAAATACTGGAGTAGGTAGCCATTCACTTCTCCAGGGGATCTTCCCAACCCAGACATTGAACCTGGGTCTACCTCTTATCTACTCCTTTATTTAATTTTCAAATGATCTTCAGAGGTATATCATATTATTATCCTATTTTATAAGTAAGGAAATTGAAGCAACCAGTGAGCAATGGTGACACAGCTAGGAAACCATAGAGTTAGAGTGGGCAATGAAGCTCTAGAGACCAAAGACTCCCATTCACTTTGCCAAAGGCACATGATAACAACCTGTGAATCCCAGGAATTGTTTAAAACAGACTCCTGAGCCCCAGCTCTAAGAATTTTGATTCATTAAGTTGAGGACAGGGGCCCAAGAATTTTCATGTCTAACAAATTCCCTGGTGATGCTGATGACGTGGCCTATGGCTCACACTTTGAGTAGCATCACCCTATGTTACAATATTTCAATTGTTTGGTAAAAGGAAATGAAATCATAATATGAAAAGATTATATTTTATCTTTAAGATGTCTAAGGTGAAACTAGTTTGAAGGCAACATTTCAAAAAATTGATATGAATGTGTTCAGTTGGTAAGTAAGTCATGTCTAACTCTTTGCAACCCCAGGGACTGCAGCACACCAGGCTTCCCTGTCCTTTACTTCTCCCAGGGCTTGATCAAATTCATGTCCGTTGAGTTGGTGATGCTATTTAACCATCTCATCCTCTGCTGCCCCTTTCTCTTTTGCCTTCAATCTTTCTAAGCATCAGAGTCTTTTCTAATATAAATATTATACATTTATTTCAAGAGCATAAGTTTGCTCATTAAGTATAATGATAGAACCAGCTGAATGTATACCAATATTCAGGACTCAAGCTGACTTTGTATACTTATTTTCTAAACTGTCCTGGTATTTCTTCTCTCTGTCTTTCCTGTACTGAGTAATAATTTATAGCTCAGCATACTAATTGAACCTTGTCAATACTGTAAAGTGTTTCTTAAATTAAAGGAGACCACTCACTTGGAAACATACTGAACAGCCTCTTTTAATATTATATTACAATGATCAGAATTCAATATGATTAAAAAAATGTGACTTAGATCCAAACTATCTTTAGTGTCATTGGAAAGAGGAGGAAAGGAATGACAATGAACTTGGTAGAAAACAAATCTGCTCAGTTCTCTCATAAGAGAATTCTTAAATGTTGATAAAAATGTATATACATTTCTCATTCTGGGGGGAAACAGTAGGCATGTTCCCCTATTCTTCCCTGTTGGGTATAACCAAAAACTGCTGTTGTTGTTCACACTTCAGGTCATGTCTGACTTATTGTGTCCCCATAGACTGTGCACACCAGGCTCCTCTGTGTTCCTCTGTCTCAGGAATTTGCTCAGATTCATGTTCAATGAGTTGGTGATGCTATCTAGCCACCTCACCCTTTGCACCTCCTTTCCCTCTTGCTCTCTATCTTTCCCAGCATCAGGATCTTTGCCAATGAGTTGGCTCTTTTTATCAGGTGGCCAAAGTACTGGAGTGTTACTTCAGCATCAGTCCTTCAAATAAATAGTCAGGGTTGATATCCTTTAGGATTGACTTGTTTGATCTCATTGCTATCCAAGGGACTATCGAGAGTCTTTTCCAACACCACGATTTGAAACCATCAATTATTTGGTGTTTAGTCTCTTTACGGCCCAACTCTCACATCTATACATGATTAATGGAAAAATGATAGGTTTGACTATATGGACCTTTTTCGGCAAAGTGATGTCTTTGCTTTATAATATGCTGTCATAGCTTTTCTCCCAAGGAGCAAGTGTCTTTTAATTTCATGGCTGCAGTTACCATCCTCAGTGATCTTGAAGTCCAAGAAAATAAAATCTGTCACTTTTCCCCCTTCCATTTGTCATGAAGTGATGGGACCAGAAAACATGACCTTAGTTTTTTGAATGTTGAATTTTAAGCCTGCTTTTTCACTCTCTTTGTTCAACCACAAGAAGCTCTTTAGTTCATCTTCACTTTCTGCCACTAGAGTGGTATCATCTACATATGTAAGATCATTGGTATTTCTCTCAACAATCTTGATTTCAGATTGTCATTGATCCAACCCAGTGTTTCACATGATGTGCTTTGCATATGACAAACCTAGACAGTGTGTGAAAAAGCAAAGGTATCACTTTTTCAACAAAGATCCATATAGCCAAGGCTAGGTCTTTCCAGTAGTCATGCACTGATATGAGTGCTGGACAATGAAGAACACAGAGCACCAAAGAACTGATGCTTTGGAACTTGGTACCGGAGAAGACTCCTGAGAGTCCTTTGGAAAGCAAGGAGATCAAACTAGTTAATCTCAAAGGAAATCAACCCTGAATGCTCTCTGGAAGGACTAGCACTGAAGCTGAAGCTCCAATACTTTGGCCACCTGATGCAAACAGCTGACTCATTGGAAAAGACCCTGATGCTGGAAAGATTGAAGGCAGAAAAAGAAAAGGGAAACAGAGGATGAGATTGTTGGATGGCATCACCCACTCAGTGGACTTGAATTTGAGCAAACTCTGGGAGATAGTGAGGGACAGGGAAGACTGACATGTTGCAGTCCATGGGGTCATGAAGAGTCAGACATGACTTGGTGACTGAACAAAAACAACTCTGTATACAATTTTAATAAGCAGGGTGATAATGTACAGCCTTGTCATACTCCTTTTCCAATTTTGAACCAAAAACCCTAACAGGATATAAAAAACAAACATCATAAGACTATAAACCAACCAGTGACCATGGGACTTAAGTAATGACACAGAGGTGAGTTCTCTAAAGTTAATTTCTGTTCATATAACAGAGACCTAGAACTGAAGAAGCCAGAAACTCACAAACACAGGAAAGCAGGAAAAAAAAATCTGAGAAAGAAATAAAAAGAACAAGTAGAGGCAAGATCAATTAGAGTAGGAAGACTCTAAGCTCACCTCCCAAAGGAACACATCAAATATACAAATACATAAACAGCAGCTCTCCCTGAGAATGACAAAAAAAAGAGAAGAAAGGAAAAAAAAACTTAAAACCAAGGACAGTCTACCTAATAAGGCTATCATTTAGAATAAAAGGACAGATATGAGCTTCCCTGGTGGCTCAAAGAATCTGTCTGCAATGCAGGAGAACTGGGCTCAATCCTTGGGTTGGGAAGGTCCCCTGGAGTAGGAAATGCTAACCACTCCAGTATTCTTGCCTAGAGAATTTCATGGACAGAGGAGCTTGGTGGGCTACAGTCCATGGGATCACAAAGAGTTGGACATGACTGACAACACTTTCAAAGAGTTTTCCAGAGAAGCAAATACATAAAGAGTTCATCACCACTAAATCTACTGTACAAGAATGGTTAAAGTTGTCTTAAGGTGAAAAACAAAAAGCTTTAACAAGAAATGAGAATATTTAGGGCAGGAAAATCTTACTGGTTAAGGCAAATACATAGTAAAGAAAATGGATAAACCACTTAAATAAGGTAGTGCAAAGGTTAACCCCTTCATAGATCATAGCTTTGTTGCTGTGAATGGGACTGGATAACTCAATGAAGCTATGAGTCATCCTGTGAAGGGCCACCCAAGAGGGAGGGTCCTGGTGAAGAGTTCTGACAAACAAGGTCCACTGGAGGAGAAAGTAGCAATGTACCCCAATATTCTTCCCTGAGAACCCCCTGAACAGGATGAAATGGCAAAATTATATCACACTGGAAGATAAACTCCCCAGGTTGGAAGGTGCCTAATATCCTACTGGGGAAGAACAGAGGGCAACTGCCAATAGCTCTAGAAAGAATGAAGTGGTTGGGCCAAAGTGAAAATAATACTCAGTTATGGATGTGTCTGGTGGTGAAAGTCAAGTCAAATGCTTTACAGACCAATAATGCATCCGAATCTGAATGAACGCCTATATCCAAAAGTAAAGGTAAACTGGACATGGTCACACAGGAGATGGGAAGATTGAAAACCGACAACTTAAGAATCAATGAAAGTAAACGTACATGAATGGGAAAATTTAATTGAGATGACCATTATATCTACTACCATGGGCAAGAATCCCTTAGAAACGATGGAGTAGTTTTCAGAGTCAACACAAGAGTCCAAAATGCATTACTTAGGTGCAACCTCAAAAATAACAGAATGATCTCAGCCAATAGAATGTTGGCTATGGTAAACTAGCCAACATAACAGTAATTACAAAAAACTGGAAAATTCTTAAAGAGATGTGAATACCAGACCACCTTACCTGCCTCCTGAGAAACCTGTATGCAGATAAAGAAGCAATAGCTAGAACTGGACATGGAACAACAGATTGGTTCCAAACTGGGAAAGGAGCATATCAAGGCTGTATATTGGCACCCTGCTCATTTAACTTATATGCAGAGTACATCATGTGAAATGCCAGGCTGGATGAAGCACAACCTGGAGTTAAGACTGCCAGGAGAAATCTCAATAACCTCAGATATGCAGATGACACCACCCTTATGGCAGAAAGTGAAGAAGAACCAAAGAGTCACTTGATGAAAGTGAAAGAGAAGGGTGGAAAAGCTGGCTTAAAGCTCAACATTCAAAAAACTAAGATCATGGCATCCAGTCCCATCACTTCATGGGAAACAGGTGGGGAAACAATGGAAACAATGGCAGACTTTATTTTGGGAGGCTCAAAAATCACTGAAGATGGTCACTGCAGCCATAAAATTAAAAGACACTTGCTCCTTGGATGAAAAGCTATGACCATCTTAGACAGCATATTAAAAAGCAGAGACATCACTTTGCCAACAACGGTCTGTCCAGTCAAAGCTATGTTTTTTCAGTAGTCATGTATGGATGTGAGAGTCGGATGGTGAAGAAAGCTGAGCGCCGAAGAATTGATGCCTTTGAACTGTGGTGTTGGAGAAGACTCTTGAGAGTCCCTTGGATTTCAAGGAGATCAAACTAGTCAACCCTAAAGGAAATCAACTCTGTAAATTCATTGGAAGGACTGATGCTGAAGCTGAAGGCCCAATACGTCGGCCACCTGATACAAAGAGCCAATTCATCAGAAAAGATCCTAATGCTGGGAAAGACTGAAGGGAAGAGGAGATGGTGGCAGCATAGGATGACATGGTTTGATGAAATTACTGACTGAATGGACATGAATTTGAGCAAACTATGGGAGATAGTGCAAGACAGAGGAGTCTGACATACAGCAGCCCATGGGGTCTCAAAAGAGTTGGACACAACTTAGGGACTCAACAACAACAATAAATGAGCAATTAAGGGACAGGCATGAAGATGTAAAATAGGACATAAAAGTACCGAATCCTGCAGGGGAGTAACAAAATGCAGAGCTCTCATATTGTATTCAGACTTAACCCACAATCAGCTTAAAAGAAGCACATGTAGTTTTATGTTGATACTGTAACCGCAAATCAAAACTTTCAATAAATAAAGTTTAATGAGAAAGGAAACCAAACAAGTGCTGGGTGGAGCCAGCATTCACACTCAGGCCACTGAGACTCCAGTCCATGGTCTCATCCATCCTGAACCTCATTCTAGCTCCATTTTCATCTCACTCTTGTGGAATGAATTTTTCTTCGTTCAGATTTTACTTTGAACTCTTTTTGATCTCAGGTCATATATAACCACTGTAATCACAAAACAGAAAGTGATACAGAATATACTAGATAAGTTTTATTCCCTACTTGGTCATTAAGTAACATTAAGTCCACTAAGTCACTCTATTATCCCTAATCAGAAATATGGAGGAACTTCCCTGGGGTCCAGTGGCTAAATCTCCACACTCACAATGCAGGGAGCCCAGGTTTAATCCTTGGCTAGGCAACTATTAAGAGATGCCAAATAGCACAACTAAAAGTTCACATGTAACAAAGAAGACCTAGGAGAGCCAAATAAATAAATATATATATTAAAAGAAAAAGAAATACAGCAAAGCGAAGTTTCAGGACTGGGACTGGATTCATTTAGATGAAAAGGTTCTAGAATCTCAACTTGGCTACTATGCTTCAGGAGGTGGGCCCTAAATAATATCTCTTGAAATTTTCTGGTAATGTTGCTTGTGCCCCAGTTGTACAACTGAATGCATATCAACATAAGGCCACTCACTGCCCTTCTTTACAGTATTTTCATACTCATTATGGTTCCCTTCATTTCTGGTGTCACAAATACTAACGGAATCTAGTTGGGCAATGATAATAAAAAGGCACAAATTCCCAACATGTTTATAGCAAACAAGTAACAATTTTAGGTTTGTATTTTCCTGATCTGATAAAGATGTGTTCTGGTGTTGGGAATAATTACAACCAGAAAAAAATAAAAAGATTTCTTCATCTTTTCCTTAAAAAAAAAGAAAGAAGGAAAGAAAAACAGAATTAACCCAAGGTTATCCCAAAGTCATTTTTCTTCTGTGTTGTTATTACATCCTGGAGTGGGAAGGAAGGATTATGTTGGAGCTCCCACACAGCTGTTATTCTATGTCGTCTCTGCTACAGTCCATAGGGAGTGCACTGTTAATAGTTATGAAAATTACAATTCATTGGCATGCTGACGAGTTGCAATTCTATAGTTAGTTCTGCTTTCTTTTTAATTTTCCACATGGGTAATTTTTTAATAAGCAAGAGGCAAGACAGATGAAGAAAGCTAGAGTGTGCACCCACATCTTCACTGACATCTGAGATGCAAGGATGGTGTGAAAATGTTTCAGCAACGACACAAGCATGATGGTTACCAAGACAATGGCAGACAAAGGTGATGATAAAAACTTGTCATTTGCTTGGACTGGGGAGGAAGACATGTCTTCTGGGGGACAAAACCCTGTTGAATTAATCCAATTGTCCTCTAAATGAACTTCAGCATTAGCTAATTGTATTAAGAAGTAACTCACGTTTGTAGACAAATATTGTTTGATTCCAATCATACAAGATTTCTAGAATAGTCATATTCATAGAGTCATAAAGTACACTGGTAGATGCCACAAGCCAGAGGGCTGAGGGGATGGGGAGTTAGTAAGTGTTTAATGCGAATACTTTAAGTTTCAACTCAGTTCAGTTCAGTCGCTCAGTCGTGTCCGACTCTTTGTGACCCCTGAACCCAGGCCTCCCTGTCCATCAGCAGTTCCCAGAATTCACCCAAACCCATGTCCATTGAGTAGGTGATGCCATCCAACCATCTCATCCTCTTTCATCCCCTTCTCCTCCTGCCCTCAAGCCTTCCCAGAATCAGAGTCTTTTCCAATGAGTCAACTCTTCACATCAGGTGGCCAAAGTATTGGAGTTTCAGCTTCAACATCAGTCCTTCCAATGAACACCCAGGACTGATCTCCTTTAGGATGGACTGGTTGGATCTCGTTGTAGTCCAAGGGACTCTCAAAAGTCTTCTCCAACAGTACAGTTCAAAAGCATCAACTCTTCGGTACTCAGCCTTTTTCACTGTCCACTCTCACATCCATATATGACTACTGGAAAAACCATAGCCTTGACCAGATAGACCTTTGTTGACAAAGTAATGTCTCTGCTTTTCAATATGCTGCCTAGGTTGGTCATAACTTTCCTTCCAAGGAGTAAGCATCTTCTAATTTCATGGCTGCTATCATCATCTGCAGTGACCTTGGAGCCGATAAAACTAAAGTCTGACACTGTCTCCACCATTTCCCCATCTATTTGCCATGAAGTGATGGGACCAGATGCCATGATCTTAGTTTTCTGCATGTTGAGCTTTAAGCCAACTTTTTCACTCTCCTCTTTCACTTTGATCAAGAGGCTCTTTAGTTCTTCTTCAGTTTCTGCAAAGGGTGGTGTCATCTATATATCTTAGGTTATTGATATTTCACCCAGCAATCTTGATTCCAGCTTGTGCTTCTTCCAGCCCAGCATTTCTCATGATGTACTCTGCATGTAAATTAAATAAGCAGGGTGACAATATACAGCCTTTATGTACTCTTTTTCCTATTTGGAACCAGTCTGTTGTTCCATGTCCAGTACTAACTGTTGTTTCTTGACCTGCATACAGTTTCTCAAGAGACAGGTCAGGTGGTCTGGTATTCCCATCCCCGCAACAATTTTCCACAGTTTATTGTAATCCATGTAGTCAAAGGCTTTGGCATAGTCAATAAAGCAGAAATAGATTTTTTTTTTTGGAACTCTCTTGCTTTTTTGATGATCCAATGGATGCTGGCAATTTGATCTCTGGTTCCTCTGCCTTTTCTAAAACCAGCTTAAACTTCTGGAAGTTCACGGTTTGTGTATTGCTGAAGCCTGGCTTGGAGAATTTTGAGCATTACTTTACTAGCATGTGAGATGAGTGCATTTGTGTGGTAGTTTGAGCATTCTTTGGCATTGCCTTTCTTTGGGACTAAAATGAAAACTGACCTTTTCCAATCCTGTGGCCATTGCTGAGTTTTCCAAATTTGCTGGCGTGTTGAGTGCAGCACTTTCACAGCATCATCTTTTAGGATTTGAAATACTGCAAACAGAATTCCATCACCTCCACTAGCTTTGTTCGTAGTGATGCTTCCTAACGCCCATTAGACTTTACTTTCCAGGATGTCTGCTCTAGGTGAGTGATCACACCATCGTGGCTATCTGGGTCATGAAGATCTTTTTTGTACAGTTCTTCTGTGTATTCTTGCCACCTCCTCTTAATATCTTCTGCTTCTGTTAGGTCCATACCATTTCTGTCCTTTATTGTGCCCATCTTTGCATGATACGTTCCCTTGGTATCTAATTTTCTTGAAGAGATCTCTAGTCTTTTCCATCCTATTGTTTTCCTCTACTTCTTTGCATTGATCGTTGAGGAAGGCTTTCTTATCTCTCCCTGATATTCTTTGAAACTCTGCATTCAGATGCTTATATCTTTCCTTTTCTCCTTTGCTTTTTGCTTCTCTTCTTTTCACAGCTATTTGTCAGGCCTCCTCAGATAGGCATTTTGCCTTTTTGCATTTCGTTTTCTTGGGGAAAGTCTTGATCCCTGTCTTCAGTTTCAGTTTAGGAAAGTGAAAAATTTTGGAGATGAACAATCATAAGAGTTGCACAACAATATGAAAGTATTTAGTGTCACTGAACTTTACAGTTAAATATGGTTAAACTAGTATTTTTTATGTGACTTTACCACAATAAAAACATCATAAAATGAAAATAAATAAAAAGGAAGTAACCCACTTTGAAATCATAATGATTCCTTACCAGTAATAATAATTCAACCATTCCCAATGTATTAGTCAGGTTTAAAACATCTTCTAAAGAAATATTTAACCTAGTCTTTTCTACTTTACCTATTGGAAAGGAAAATTATCCATTTAGAAGTAGTTGCTCATGAACCAGTTGCTTAAAAAGTTATTCCATAAATATCTACTAAGCAGCTACTCTGAGCACCAGATATTTGGTTTAGGATGAGCCCCAATGGTTGGAAGACTGAAATGGGGAAGGTATAATAGATGAAAGTGAATTTTGAGAAATACACTCCAGGATTTAAACTTCTAAGTGTGGTGAGCAGAATAAAAAATTAGGCAGTGTATGAATGGTACACAGTGAAACTGATAACAATTACTATAGAAGCAATAGGTAATTTAGCACAAAAGTAATGAAGCTTAAACTGCAGGGCCCCTCACTTAGACATGACCCTCTAAATAAATATCCACCTCTTTAATTTTATTTATGTAATTTAAAAATTTTTTTTCTGTAAAAATCCCTTCAAATAGTATAAATTTCCATCCCCACAAAATCTGGATCTGACTGTGAACAGGAATTCAGAAACAAAGGGCAAGGATTTTCTCAGTATTTCTCCTAGCAGAAGTTGAGATATTGCCAGCTTTTGTGGCTCTTTCTTTCCAACTCTATTACCTATTTTGGCTATGGCTAGAGGTTCACTTCATTCTCTACACAGCTTCTAGTCTTTACAATATTTAAAGAACTACTTTGAGAAACACACACACCCCTCTAATTTTTTCAAGAAGAAACATAAGGCTGTTCTTCTTCTCTGAACATTCAAGGTGGCCCCAAGTCACAGCTCTTTCAGAAAAAATAAAAAGTACTTACAAAAGAGCAGATGTTACTTGCAAAATCCAATGCCTCCTGGAACCAGCAAGTGTTGCTGGTCAGAAATCAACAGTAAACTTTGCTGGGAGATAAGGTGCAGAATTGAATCTCTACAATTCTATTAAATGCCCTGAAATGAACTGAGAGTAGTCCCAGTGCTGATGGCAGGACTGAAGGAGAAAGATGGTATTTCATGGTCCTTATTTCAAAGGTGAATACAGGAACAAAAATCTAACAGATCATTTATAAGTTGTTAACATAAATATCATTTGTAAATATATAAGTATGTTGCATATTTAAATAACTAAATTTATTCTTCTGTTTTATGGCTTCTTAAGTTTTCATTTTCCTTAGGAAGACTTCATCTACACTATGGTAACCTAAATTTTTTTGTTCTAAAATGTTACAGTTCAATTTACATATAATATGGTGATCTTAAAATGATTTTAGCATACAGTTTTAAGTAGATGTTCAGTTTTATTCTTCTTTAGATGTCTGGTAGATCTTACCAAAAGAGTTTATTTAAAAATTTATTTCCCACTGAGCTAAATGCAACTTTAAGATACACTAAATTTTCATAAATGTGTGAATATATTCCTAGAAAATGCTTTATTTCTTCCATTTACTTTGCATTATCTATCCATGCCTGAGAAAAAAATACACTTAATATTGTAGTAGTTTTAAAATATGTTTGAATAACTATTAGGGTTCTTCACTTACTATGTTATTTTTCATAATTTTTTCTTAAATTTTCTTGACTATTTTTGTATGCTTCCATTTTACTTGAAGTTCTGACATGTGATGAGTGCTTAATTTTTATACAACTAAATTTACAGGTACATATTTCTGTTTTTTAATCATTAATTCAAAAAATATACTTGCTTTCAAAATCTATTACCCATTTCTGACTTTTCTTTCAGGTTTTAAAAAAATCATCTGTCTAAATTTCTTAGAAAATCTTTATGATACATGTCACTATAATGCAGGTTTGTTTATTAAGTGCCTACCCATCGAATCTATCTGCCATGATGAAGAGAGGCTCTTCCTTCTATGTTGTGAAAAGCTTAAAATGAAGGTGTCATTCTTGCCCCATAAAGCCAGGTTAATAACAGTCTTCTACTATTACAGAACACCGCCAGCTCTGGAGTCAGCTGTCTCCTTGAGAGTTTCATTACCTTTGGCTGTTTTCCTTCACCCAAACTATTAAATTAACAAGAAGACACAAAATTCTTTGAATTCAGCCAAAGCACACCTTTCCATAAATCAAAAAGAAGCATTATGTTTTACAAATAAAATGGATTGCATGTATTGATTTTTTTATATGAGATATAAGAACTAAATTGCCATTAGTTACATCTTACATTTGCTTAAGAAAAAATGATTACTGTTAATAAAGTATTGTGATGTTTTTGCCTGATCTTGCAAGAGAAATATTTTAGTTTATCTATTAATAATTATTTTTATCTCTATTCTTGACCTAAAAAGGATTTGATGCAAATATATTTTACTTAAGGTTACTTTAAAAGGTAAATTAATGAAAAGAAAAGCAAAAGTTTTACAGTATTTGCTGTGAAGCTTTCTTCTTATTTTTGTTCAAATCTGGGCAATAGATGAAAACAAAATTTCCCAGCTCTCCTGAGTCATAGCAGAATTAAAACGTAGTATAAATATATATATGTGTGTGTATGTATATATATACATATATATATGTGTGTGTGTGTGTGTATGTATATAAATATATATATATGTGTGTGTATATATATATATATATATATATACACACACACACATATGTTTACACCAGAAACTAACACAACATTGTAAATCAACTATACTTCTTTATAAAAAAAAGAAAGTATGCTCAGCACAGGGTTAAAATATGCTATTTGTTTATCCCTCTCATTAATTTCTGAATTAACTCTGCCACAAACATCAAAAAGATCCATTTGAAAACTGTGACTTAACATATAATAAACCAATTAAAACACACACGCACACACTTACACATTTGTGCAGCTCCTAATGGTGCCAATAAATCAACACAAAACTATAAAAAAGTAATTAGGGACAAAGAAATGACCTGTCTTGATGTGGCCTTTTTTTTTAATATGAGTCTAATGCGATTATACATGCATATCTAATTACTACATCTGATGACCTATGGTCATAGCTTGATTTCTGTATTACAAATGGCCTGACATTTAATTAGTTTATGTGATTAAATTATGGAATATCTACATGGTGATCAAATGATTAAAACTTTTTTGTGCCTCTAGTTTTTCTCAGCATTTGAATTAATTATATCTGACCACATATACAGTATGTGAAGAGACTCACACAGAAATCTTTACAAGTGAAAAGAGAATTACAGTTTTACAAATTAGGATGGAAAGAATCATTGTTGAGTACATCTCACAAGAGGTATATAACAGGATGGCCTAGCACTTCAATCCTTGCAGGAGATCCAAGTTTAAATTATAATGAAGATGGAGCTGCTAAGCCAGGGTTCCCACTTCTCACTCACCCTCATTTCCTTCTCTAAGGAACTGATGGTCACTGATGTATGTAACAGTCTTTTTATTATAAGAAATGATCAATTTATATAAAAAGTTTAAGTTTGCTTATTACAGTCATTATGTAAGCTTATTTCTGGTTTCTTGCATCCCAAGTCAACCAAGGATTCTTCACAGCTTGTCACCCAAGTTGAAACGGCTCTCTCCTCAAACTCTGGTCCAAGTGTCAGTGAATTCATGAGTCTCTACAAAATGTGGACTTGTTGTAAGTCCCAAGCAGCCTTGAAGAAAAGTCATGAGAAAAGGATCCCTACTCCCATTTGTATAAGCAAGTTGACTGAAACAGGGAACAGAGCTAGAATGACACTTAAGACATGTCTGTATTAACAAAGGACATCTTTTTGACATCCCAGAAACATGTTGCAAACACCTGTCTCATCCATCATTAACCATCCTTGTGATGTGAAGATAGTTAAATACAAAGGTCCCCAATTACTCAGTGACAGGAATTCGAGATAAGGAGGGAAGGCTGAAGTCTACTAATAATCCCAAAGCCTTATGTAGCCAATGCATTCAATAACTGCCCCCAGGAAAGCTTTTCTTCATAACAGCTAGCAGAGAACAAAGTTGGCTGATGTATGAATCTCATATGTACAGACCTGGTTGGTTAGGAAAACAAAAAAATGACTAATTTGACATTATTTCAATAGCCAAGTTATTTCCCAAACAGCTAGCTATGATTGCTTAGTAAGATTACATGATCTGTCTTAAAAATAGTTAAGTTACTTGATGAAACCTCCATATTCTCTAGAAGGTAAAGGCAGAGAAGAAAGCACAAGCTATATGCCTCCTCCTCTTCCCCTAATTTTATAAAAGTTGCTAGAATGTCTCAAATGAACAGTATGTGAAAACAAAGGATGTAAGTAACCTAGAAACTAATTAATCTTTAGGTAAAGTAACTGACTATACTAAAGCCTCTGACTGTATGAATCACAACAAACTATGGAATATTACTAAAGAGACAGTAGACCACATTACCTGTCTCCTGAGAAATCTGTATGCAGGTCAAGAAGGAACAGTTAGAACTGGACATGAGACAAGTGACTGGCTCAAAATTGGGAAAGGAGTAAGACAGTGCTACTGTATATTGTCACCCTATTTATTTAACTTACATACAGAGTGTATGATGCAAAATGTCAGAGTGGATGAATCACAAGCTGGAATCAAGATTGCTGGGAGAAACATTAACAACCTCAGATATGCAGGTAATACCACTCTAACTGCAGAAAGTGAAGAGGAACTAAAGAGGCTCTTGATGAGAGTGAAAGAAGAGAGTGAAAAAGCTGGCTTGAAATTCAACATTCATTCTGATCCCATCATTTCATGGTAAATAGAAGGTGGAAAAGTGGAAGCAACGACAGATTTTTTCTTGGTCTCCAAAATCACTGTGAATGGTGACTGCATCCATGAAATTTAAAGATGCTTGCTCCTTGGAAGGAAAGCTATGGCAAACTTAAACACTATATTAAAAAGAAGAAGCATCACTTTGCTGACAAAGATCAATATAGTCAGTTATGGCTTGTCTAGCAGTCATGTACATGTGTAACAGTTGGACCAAAAAGAAGGCTGAGAACTGAAGGACTGATGCCTTTGAATTGTGGTTGCTTGAGAAGACTCCTGAGAAGCCATTGGACGACAAGGAGATTAAACCAGTAAATCCTAAAGGAAATCAAACCTAAACATTCATTGCAAGAACTATTGCTGAAGCTCCAATACATTGGTCACCTGATGCAAAGAGCTGACTTTCTGCGAAAAACCCTGATGGTGGGAAACACTGCAAACAAAAGGAGAAGAAAAAAGGTGGCACAGGATGAGATGGTTGGATACCATCACGAACTGAATGGATATGAATCTGAGCAAACTCCATGAGATAGTTCGGTTCAGTTCAGTAGCTCAGTCATGATCGACTCTTTGAAATCCCATGAATCCTAGCACACTATGCCTCCTTGTCCATCACCAACTCTGGAGTCTACCCAAACCCATGTTCATCGAGTCGGTGATGCCATTCAGCCATCTCATCCTCTGCTGTCCCCTTATCCTTCTGCCCACAATTCTTCCCAGCATCAGGGTCTTTTCCAATGAGTCAACTCTTCACATCAGGTGGCCAAAGTACTGGGGTTTCAGCTTCAACATCAGTCCTTCCAATGAACATCCAGGACTGATCTCCTTTAGGATGGACTGGTTGGATCTTCTTGCAGTCCAAGGGACTCTCAAGAGTCTTCTCCAACACCACAGTTCAAAAGCATCAATTCTTTGGCATTCAGCTTTCTTTATAGTCCAACTCTCACATCCATACATGAGTACTGGAAAAACCATAGCCTTGACTAGATAGACCTTTGTTGGCAAAGCAATGTCTCGGCTTTTTAATATGCTGTCTAGGTTGGTCATAACTTTCCTTCCAAGGAATGGTTTTTAATTTCATACTTCTATCACCATCTGCAGTGATTCTGGACCCCAAAATAATAAAGTCTGACACTGTTTCCATTGCTTCCCCATATATTTGCCATGAAGTAATGGGACCAGATGCCATGATCTTACTTTCCTGACTATTGAGCTTAAACCAACTTTTTCACTCTCCTCTTTCACTTTCATCAAGAGGCTTTTTAGTTCCTCTTCACTTTCTGCCATAAGGGTTGTGTTGTCTGCTTATCTGAGGTTATTGATATTTCTCCTGGCAATCTTGATTCCAGCTTGTTCCTCTTCCAGCCCAGTGTTTCTCATGATGTACTCTGCATATAAGTTAAATAAGCAGGGTGACAATATACAGCCTTGACATTTCCTATTTGGAACTAGTCTGTTTTTCCATGTCCAGTTCTAACTGTTGCTTCCTGTTCTGCATACAGGTTTCTCAAGAGACAGGTCAGATGGTCTGGTATTCCCATATCTTTAACAATGTTCCACAGTTTATAGTGATCCACACAGTTAAACACTTTGGCATAGTCAATAAAGCAGAAATAGATATTTTTCTGGAACTCTCTTGCTTTTTCGATGATCCAGTGGATGTTGGCAACTAGATCTCTGGTTCCTCTGTCTTTTCTACAACCAGCTTGAACATCTGGAAGTTCATGGTTCACATATTGTTGACGCCTGGCTTGGAGAATTTTGAGCATTACTTTACGAGTGTGTGAGATGAGTGCAATTGTGCAGTAGTTTGAACATTCTTTAGCATTGCCGTTTTTCCAGTCCTGTGGCCACTGCTGAGTTTTCCAAATTTGCTGGCATATTGAGTGCAGCCCTTTCACAGTGTCATCTTTCAGAGTCTGACATAGCTCAACTGGAATTCCATCACCTCCACTAGCTTTGTTCGTAGTGATGCTTTCTAAGGCCCATTTGACTTCACATTCCAGGATTTCTGGCTCTACGTGAGTGATCACATCATCATGATTATCTGGGTCGTGAAGATCTTTTTTTGTACCGTTCTTCTGTATTCTTGCCACCTCTTATTAATATCTTCTGCTTCTGTTAGGTCCATACCATTTCTGTCCTTTATTGTGCCCATCTTTGCATAAAATGTTCCCTTGGTATCTCTAATTTTCTTGATGAGATCTCTAGTCTTTCCCATTCTGTTGTTTTCCTCTATTTCTTTGCACAGATTGCTGAGGTAGGCTTTCTAATGTCTCCTTGCTGTTCTTTGGAACTCCCAATTCAAATGGGAATATCTTTATTTTTCTCCTTTGCTTAAATGCTTAGGCAGGTTGATAAGAAGTTCCTGCCTCTGCAAGGAGATAAGGGGTCTGGGGTTCTTGAGGAGGAAGAAAGGACAAATTAATTCCTTAGTCTTAGTCACACAAAACGTTTTTTTGGTTTTGTTTTGTTTTCATCTTTAAGTGGGAAACTGATGATTACACAACAAACAACTCAGTTTAAACTCTGTACTAGGGATTATCTAACAACAATGTATCTTGCCTGAGGATAGTTTCTCCTTCCTGAAAACCTTCTGACTAATCCTGATATCTTAGAATGAATATTATGGGAGTGGGTCTGGCATGATCTTTCTATTGTTAACTTCTAATCCTGTTATCCTAAAATGTAAATTGTGGGAGTGGATCTAGTAAGGTCTTTACAACCTTGAGACATTCTTTTGATTTACAGTAGTAACTAGTTAAAAAAGTATATAACTTCCTTGCTAACAGGAGCAAGGGGGGCATTCTCTGTCTCCCTTCTGATGTCTTTGTCAGAAGATTTTGTCCACTACAAATTGGCACTTACCAACAGCACTGCCAACGACTGAACAACAAAGGCATTTGCCTTCTGCCTCTACTGAGATTGAGCCCCATGCTGCTATAGCTGTTGACCTTCAACATTCCCTGAGGGAGTTCAGGGTGGAGCAAGGCCCTCTGTGCTCTGAGCAATCTAGTGGGACAGCTCTTTAGAGAGTTGGATCTTTTTAGCAACAGATTTTATGATCTCAATCCTTGCATCTTCTTATGTCTAGAGAAGCACTAAATCCTTTCATGGTGACATCAGATCCTCATGATTAACAAAAACCTTTTGTAAAATGAGTGCTTCATGTCACTGAACTCCCCCTTCACCAAAACCATATATATTGATTTTCCCCCACTGCCTCTTTGGAGCAGTCTCTCACAGCTATCTGAGATGCTGCCTCTCAGGCTGCAGTCCTCATTTCGCCCCCCAAAAAACATAATTCACAACTCTCAAGTCGTACATCTTTTTTTAAGTCAATAGTTATGGCGACCACGAAGGGACTCAGGAACCGGGGCTTTGGTACCAGCAGCAGCCCCTTGCACCCATCTGCCTCCTTGGGGAGTACAGACGAATTTGGGTAAATCTCTCCTGGTTCTCCAGCATTGGTTGAGATTCTGATTTTATTCAGCAGGGGAGCAGGTTACCTCCCCCTCCTAGTAGGAAAGATACTGGGAGGGGGCCCAGGTGAAACATCCAGGGCATACCCACTCATGGTGTAGACACTGAGTGGGGCTCGGTTGAAAGATACAGAGAAATTCCCACCCAGCCAAAAGATACTGAGTAGCGGGGCTGGCTGAAGGATGCCAGGAGAATTGCCACTCCCTCAGTGGAAAAGTACTGGGTAGGGGGGCTCGATTGGGAAAACATCGAGGAATCCCTGGGGCTCGGCTGAAAGATGCCAAGGTTGCTCTTCTGTAGGGGACTGAATGGTCTTGGCTGAGCAGTTAAGTAAGAGGCTTATCTGACACTTTCCCTCAATTTGACTGTCATTATAGAATTTGTCAGGATAAAAGTGAGGAAAATACATGAGAGCTTTGCACTGAAGAAAAGGGACAAGACTCCTCCCAGCTGGTTTTAATTTTCTCAGGTGACTGAGAAATTTACAGGAGTGGTGGAGGCCTAGTCCTCATACCGTGCAGTGGTCCCATAGGGAAACCCTCTCATTAATTAAAATACTTTCTCCTTCAGGGGTTGCACATAAGAACTGGCCATTCAGCAACCTGAGCAGCCATGGTGGTCTTAGACTGCCAGAAAAAGAATCTGAGACAGGTAAGGTGAGCAGAAACAACTCTGGGGTGACTCCTGGAGGAGTTAAGCTCAGAAGCAGCACATGGGCCCACTACACAAGTTCACTAGTGATTTTTATCCCTGGCAAATCCAGCTTAAAATGCGAAAAAGAATTTCTCAAATACAGAAACAAAGGGGTTTCAGAAAGCTAGCCTCTGACTAACACTCAAGCCAGATTTGTGTACAATACGTATAGAGTTCATACTTGCAAGTGCCTAGTTAATTGGAGAAATTATACTAAAAGAGATTTCAACAAAAAATGGCCAAACTGGAGTTATTTTAATATTCTAAAATTGATATTTTTGTGCTTGCAATTAGAAAAGGCCAGCTATGCTTTGACTGGTATCTAGAAGCTTCTGAAGCAAGAAATGATAGAGTAACCTCTTCTCAGAATATCAACAAGAAATTGCTTGAAACTATATCAAAACTAAAAAAAGGCTGCTAGCACTGACTTTGTCAGATCGCAGGTCAAGTCAAACTGGGAAGTCACATTTGACATTTATGCCATTTGGTTTTTGATTTCCGGACATCATTTTACCATCTTTTGGGGGCACTCTTGCCTCTTGGCTTTTGATTTCTGGGCATCTCTTTGCCTTTTGTTTCTTTTGAGGTGTGATTCCTTCTGGATTGGTTTTGTTGGTTTGATTTGAGTGCTCAAGCTAGTGTGGGAATTGCTCACTCTAAGGTTCCACACTCCACCTGGGAACCTCTTGATAAAAAAACAATAGATTTTTTTAAAAAACTGGTCAGTCTATAGCTATGATCCAATAACAAGAAAAATCGCCTAAAATATTAGATCTTTATTGACATACAATAGGAAAATGGACTGAAGTTCCTTTATGTCCAGGACTTCCTCCTGTAATCAACAGCCTGGGGCTGATCAAAGACCCCTACTTTCCCAGAAGGACAATCCCTGCTGGGACCAATCTGCCCTTGTTATCAGGGCCAAGTTGAGAACTATCTGATCTAAATTTTGGCTATAAACTATGGTCACACACACACAAAATATGATTTTTGACAATGTGGTCACAATATTCTTTAGACTCCAGAGGAAGGTTGAAGAAAAAATTATCTCTTTAAGAATTCTTGCCCTGAGAAAATAACTCCTTCTATACTTTTAGACCAGAGCTCTCTGGATCACTTATCTGAAAGTAAAGTTGCTTAGTCATGTCTGACTCTTTGCGACCCCATGAACTATAGCCTACCAGGTTCCACCATCCATGGGATTTTCCAGGCAAGAATACCAGAATGGGTTGCCATTTCCTTCTCCAGGAGATCTTCCCAACCGAGGGATTGAACCCGGGTCTCCTGCATTATAGGCTGACGCTTTACCATCTGAGCCACCAGGGAAGTTGGGATCACTTATCTAGACCTTATCTAATTCTTGAAATCAAAAGGGGGAATTCTTGAATTCTAATTTCAAGAATTCTAATTCTTGAAAAATGGGGGGAAAAGCCTTTTAAAATCTTATTCCAATCATATTTTATTCATAACCAAGTTTGAAAAACAAAGCTACAGGATCTCTTGTGTCTATCTGGATGTATGTATGTCTCAGTATGTGTTTTTGTTTTTTGATAATATTGCTGATTGCTGAGATCAGTTTGTAAATAAGCTAATTTGCATTAAAATAATAAGCACTTACAAATAAAATAATTCTAAATACAAGAGAAATTAACCTAAATGACTTTCAGGTTCACATGAACAGGGAAATATTCAGTGTTAAATACCTGATATTAACGTTTATTTGTTCTAAATAATGTAGACATGTCTAAGAGCAACTAACACTAAGCAGAATATTTTCATTGTACCTAGGTTTAATATAAGTTGAATATTATTATATCTGTTACAGGTTTGTCAGCAAGGAAATTACCTTGAGTAAAGAAACTTCCAGAAAAACATGTAAATGAAATATGAGCCTTTAGATAATATTAATGATAATTATGCTTTAGGAATATCTGTCTAAAATAGTCTCTGCAGACTGGGGTAACTTGAACTTCTCAGGGTTGTGCTAAACTAAGTATTGGAAGTCTACTGAACAGCTATGTCATTTCCAAATAAAATCAGATTTTGGAATATTTACTACTAAATACTAATTACCTCTTACAGAGAAACTAAAGAGATTTGGGATTAAAAATATGTTTGGTTCGATCCTAAATTGTTCTCTCTAAGAAATGAAGGTTTTATAAATTATCACTGGTATTTATGCTCACCAGTCTATAAAATGCTAACATAAAAGTTCTTGGTTGCTTAAGGGAAGTAGGAAGTGTGTTTTCAGTAAAGAAGGTATGAGGAATGGAACTGCATTTTGTGAAGGAAAAAGTAAGCAAGCCTGACTTACAGGTGGCTTTTTTTAGGATGGAAGAACATAGTCATGGGTACAGAAAATGATAAGGTTTGTGAAAAGTGAACAATGAGGAAAGAGTTTTGTATATGGTTAGAACTAAGTTTAAAATAAAATTAATTATATTTACACTTTAAGTAAAGTTCAATTCAGTTCAGTTGAGTCTCTCACTCGTGTCCAATTCTTTGCAACCCCATGAACCACAGCATGCCAGGCCTCCCTGTCCAGCACCAACTCCTGGACTCCACACAAACCCATGGCCATCGAGTCAATGATGTCATCCAGCCATTTCATCGTCTGTCATCCCCTTCTCCTCATACCCTCAATCTTTCCCAACATCAGGGTCTTTTCCAATGAATCAACTCTTTGCATCAGGTGGCCAAAGTACTGGAGACTCAGCTTTAACATCAGTCCTTTCAATGAACACCCAGGACTGATCTCCTTTAGGATGGACTGGTTGGATCTCCTTGCAGTCCAAGGGACTCTCAAGAGTCTTCCCCAACAGCACAGTTCAAAAGCATCAATTCTTTGGCACTCAGCTTTCTTCACCATCCAACTCTCACATCCATACATGACCACTGGAAAAACCATAGCCTTGACTAGATGGACCTTTGTTGGCAAAGTAATGGTCTCTGCTTTATATATGCTGTCTAGGTTGGTCATAACTTCCTTGAAAGGAGAAAGTATCTTTTAATTTCACACCTGCAATCAGCATCTGCATGATTTTGGAGCCCAGAAAAATAAAGTCAGCCACTATTTCCCCATCTATCTGCCATGAAGTGACAGGACCGGATGCCATGATCTTAGTTTTCTGAATTTTGAGCTTTAAGCTGGTACACAAACTTGAAATAAGCTTTTCTCTCTGTAAGAGGACACCTTTTCTTCAGATATTGAACTGCCTTTGATAACAGGTTTAAGTTTCTTCATCTCTTAAATGATCTGTTCTGAAATCCTTTGTTACTTTGGCTAAGTGAACAGTTATTGTTTCACAATGACCTATAATCCTATCTGAGTATTCAAAAAACGTTTTGATATTTGTTTACAAAGCTTCCTAAATCATTCTAATGAAGACGATTCCTAGCTGACTTTGGGATGCTTCAGAGGGTCCCTGAAACATCCCAAAGAGAGATATTGCACTAATTAGGTTCATTTTCCATACAGAATTACATGGGGGGGTGGGTACTGTCAAGTGAGTAACACGTCTTGGGTTATATTGTATGGTAAATGTTATTAATATAGATATCCTAGAAACTGTATGGAGTTCCTAAAATTCTGATGTGTTTGGGTAAAATGTTACCAGGCATAATTCTAGTTACTATCTCAAAATATTGTCATAGCACTAACCAAGTTTTGCCTCTTCAAAAAGATTTATAAAAAGGAGTTTTGGATAAATACCAGTTTCTGAACTGGGTAAGGATTCTAATAGAAAACCTGATTACTTCACAAAGGTTAATAAAAGGACTGAATGAACTGGTGAATATGCTTATAACTTTTATGGTTTTATCTGAAAAATTACTGATTTGAATCTGTGTTTCCAGGTGTAAGAAAAAAAAAACCTTCCCCTCAAACTAATTATGACAGTAATTTGTTCAAATTGCATTTTATAAACAAATGGAAACATTTATCTTTTCTCTCTATCTGAACCCTCCAGAGATTAGAAGCTCTTAGTTTCCAGTAACTTTCTTAGATAAGTTAGGAAGGTTATCTCAATAACAGGTACAGAAGTCTCAAAGGATTCTGGAGACCTGGAGAAGGGAGGAATTCACTTGGATCTGTTAGGCAGAATCTGTGATAAGCCTTTGGCATGACTTTCCTAGCCATGAAAGGTTTTGTTTTAAAAGTTCAGTCTGAGACTATGAAAGTCCCAGCAAAGCAAAAAAGTTTATGATTAATTATGGTTATATAAATCATCAGGCCAAGTTTATTGAGACCAGACCTATATTACAAACAGGTCTTAATTAGGTTATATTTGGTAAAAACGACAGTGATTTTAGGGAGAAAGATGTTTCAATGAATGTTAAATCCCAGTTTGTTAATGGAGGTATGTATCTACTAAGACTCATTTCCTGGATAGTTCTTTGCTGTTAGGATATATTAATGTAAACTTCAACTGAATTATTAAAGGACACTCTAGGGTTGTTTCTGAGGCTGATCTCAGTAATCTGTCTTTGGATGAAGATCAGATGCCTCACGCATGATTTGCAATCAAGATTGGAAGAAGACATAATTTAAGAGACTGTCTCCAACTGTATGAAAGGACCTTTCTGTCAGGTACTCTAAATTAGCTCATGCCCAGTGAAACTGAAGGGAAATTGACTCTTGGGTTAACTCCCACTTCCAAAGGCCCCTAAGCTGGACTGGCCTATAGAGAGGTCTGCTGACCTCAGACTCACCTAAAAACAATGCTCAAACAGAGGACGAGAAGAAGACAACATCAGAAGTCGACAGCTTGCCCGAGATGCTGATCTGACTTGTGTGATCATTTATAATGTTTTCTTTATTCTTTGAACCTATGCCTATCAATCAAATGTTTTCTGTCATGCACATGATCCCATGCTAGTTTAAAATGCAATCCAATTGTTGGGTTGTGGCCAATTACCTGTGCCTAGTACTTCTGGGTTACCTTGGTGGATGTCTGTTCTCTAGGGCTCTGATTGGATACCCCCTAGGAAATTTAGTTTAGATGGGTATTCAGTCCTGTTCTATCTATTCATGATATTACTAGATGGGATCCTGTCACCTGGCCAGTTAATAATACCTGTTCTCATACTGACCACAGATTTAAGTTTTCTCTTAGAGTCATTCAGACTCAATCAAAGAGATGAGCTAAGTCTCAGTAAAAAAAAATTAACCTCTCATCTATTGAAAGGAAAACCCTACAAGGTTAACACCAGGTTATGGTCATTTAAGCTTAAAAGCTCCTCTATGTTGGGAAGGGTTAAATCATACTAAAAATGATCAGCCTGGTAATTATGAAACAAGGCTGGGTGCTTTATGAACTATGTCTATTATTACCCTTAGAAAGAGTGATTGGTATGGAACTCAGTGGATTTGTGGCACTAATTTACGGCCTTCACATCTACAGGGATGGATATAAAGGTGTAGCCTGGAATTCCCATGAATTTAAGGTCATACATGTTAACAAATTGGAGGTAACCCTAACCAATCTACCACTGATATGATCCCAGCGGGTCAAAGATCTGTATTCTACTGGCATGACCATTTAGCAGTTGTGTGTGAGTTGTGTGTGTGTGTTAGAGAATATAATTGTGCCACATTAAAGCCTTAACTTTCCTAAGCTTTATTTTTTTTATAACATTTTTTCTTTTTATTAGTTTTGCCAAACAATGACATGATATCACCATGGGTTTACATATGCTCCCCCTCTAGAACCCCCCTCCCTCCTCCCTCCCCCCGGGAAATCTCGTTGCACCAGTCCCAAGCATCAATCCTGGGCCGGCTATTGCTTAGACATATGATAATTAACATGTTTCAATGCCATTCTCCCATTTCATCCCACCCTTTCCCTCATCCACAGAGGCCCTGAGTCTATGCTATACATCTGTGTTCCTTTTGCTGTCTCGCATGCTGGGTTCTCGTTACCGTCTTTCTAAATTCCATATATATGCGTTAATATACTGTATTGTTATTTTGCTTCTGGCTTACTTCACTCTGGATAATGGGCTCCAGTTTCGTCCATCTGAGTAGAACTGATTCAAATGAATTTTTCCTTAATGCTGAGTAATATTCCATTGTGTATATGTACCACAGCTTTCTTATCCATTCGTCAGTTGATGGGCATCTAGGTTGGTTCCATGTCCTGGCTATTGTAAATAAAGCAGCGATGAACATTGGGGTACACGTGGCTCTTTCAATTCTGGTTTCCTCAGTGTATATGCCCAACAGTGTGATTGCTGGGTCATATGGCAGGACTATTTGCAGTTTTTTAAGGAACCTCCACACTGTTTTCCATAGAGGCTGTACTAGTTTGCAATCCCACCAACAGTGTAAGAGAGTTCCCTTTTCTCCACATCCTCTACAGCATTTATTACTTGTGGATTTTTGGATTGCAGCCATTCTGAGTGGTGTGAAGTGATATCTCATTGTGGTTTTGATTTGCATTTCTCTGATAATGAGTGATGTTGAGCACCTTTTCATGTGTTTGTTAGCCATTTTTATGTCTTCTTTGGAGAAATGTCTGTTCAATTCTTTGGCACACTTTTGATTGGGTTGTTTATTTTCCTAGAATGGAGCTGCAGGACTTGCTTGTATATTTTTGAGATTAATTGTTTGTCTGTTGCTTCATTGGCTATTATTTTCTCCCATTCTGAAGGCTGTCTTTTCACCTTGCTTATAGTTTCCTTTGCAGTGCAGAAGCTTTTAATTTTAATTAAGTCCCATTTGTTTATTCGTGCTTTTATTTCCAGTATTCTGGGAGGTGGGTCATGTAGGATCCTGCTTTGGTTGATGTCAGAGAGTGTTTTCCCAATGTCATCCTCTAGGAGTTTTATAGTTTCTGGTCTTATGCTTAGATCTTTGATCCATTTTGAATTTATCTTTGTGTATGGTGTTAGAAAGTATTCTAGTTTCATTCTTTTACAAGTGGCTATCCAGTTTTCCCAGCACCAATGTTAAAGAGGTTGTCTTCTCTCCATTGTATATTCTTGCCTCCTTTGTCAAAGATAAGGTGTCCATAGATGCATGGATTTATCTCTGGGCTATCTATTTTGTTCCATTGATCTATATTTCTGTCTTTGTGCCAGTACCATACTGTCTTAATGACTGTGGATTTGTAGTATAGCCTGAAGTCAGGTAGGTTGATTCCTCCAGTTCCATTCTTCTTTCTCAAGACTGCTTTGGCTATACAAGGTTTTTTGTATTTCCATACAAATTGTGAAATTATTTGTTCTAATTCTCTGAAAAAGACCTCTGGTAGCTTGATAGGAATTGCATTGAATCTATAGATTGCTTTGGGTAGTATACTCATTTTCACTATATTGATTCTTCCAATCCACGAACACGGTACATTTCTCCATTTGTTTGTGTCCTCTTTGATTTCTTTCATCAGTGTTTTATAGTTTTCTATATACAAGTCTTTTGTTTCTTTAGGTAGAAATACTCCTAACTATTTTATTCTTTTTGATTCGATGGTGAATGGAATTGTTTCCATAATTTTTTTTTCTGTTTTTTCATTGTTAGTGTATAGAAATGCCAGGGATTTCTGTGTGTTGATTTTGTATCCTGAAACTTTGCTATATTCACTGATTAGCTCTAGTAATTTTCTCGTAGAGTCTTTAGGGTTTTCAATATAGAGGATCATGTCATCTGCAAACAGAGAGAGTTTTACTTCTTCTTTTCCAATCTGGATTCCTTTGATTTCTTTATCTGCTCTGATTGCTGTGGCCAAGACTTCCAAAACTATGTTGAAAAGTAGTGGTGAGAGTGGGCACCCTTGTCTTGTTCCTGACTTCAGGGGGAATGATTTCAGTTTTTCACCATTGAAGATAATGTTTGCTGTGGGTTTGTCATATATAGCTTTTATTATGTTGAGGAATGTTCCTTCTATTCCTGCTTTTTGGAGGGTTTTTATCATAAATCGATGTTGAATTTTGTCAAAGGCTATTTCTGCATCTATTGAGATAATCATGTGATTTTTATTTTTCAATTTGTTAATGTGGTGTACTACATTGATTGATTTGCGAATATTGAAGAATCCTTGCATCCCTGGGGTAAAGCCTACTTGATCATGATGTATGATTTTGTTAATGTTTTGTTGGATTCTATTTGCTAGAATTTTGTTAAGGATTTTTGCATCTAAGTTCATCAGTGATATTGGCCTGTAGTTTTCTTTTTTTGTGGCATCTTTGTCGGGTTTTGGAATTAGGGTGATGGTGGCCTCATAGAATGAGTTTGGAAGTTTACCTTCCTCTGCAATTTTCTGGAAGAGTTTGAGTAGAATAGGTGTTAGCTCTTATCTAAATTTTTGGTAGAATTCGGCTGTGAAGCCATCTGGTCCTGGGCTTTTGTTTTTTGGAAGATTTCTGATTACGGTTTCAATTTCTGTGCTAGTGATGGGTCTATTAAGATTATCTATCTCTTCCTGGTTTAGTCTTGGAAAGTTGTACTTTTCTAGGAATCTGTCCATTTCATCCAGGCTGTCCAGTTTATTTGCATATAGCTGCTGATAATAGTCTCTTATGATCCTTTGTATTTCTGTGTTTTCTGTTGTGATCTCTCCGTTTTCTTTTCTAATTCTGTTGATTTGGTTCTTCTCCCTTTGTTTCTTGATGAGTCTGACTAATGGTTTGTCAATTTTATTTATCTTCTCAAAGAACCAGCTTTTGGATTGGTTGATTTTTGCTATGGTCTCTTTTGTTTGCTTTGCATTTATTTCTGCCCTGATCTTTAAGATTTCTTTCCTTCTACTAGACCTGGCCTTCTGCATTTCTTCCATTTCTAGTTGCTTTAGGTGTAAAGTAAGGTTATTTATTTGATTTTTTTCTTGTTTCCTGAGGTGAGCTTGAATTGCTATGAACCTTCCCCTTAGAACTGCTTTCACACTGTCCCATAGGTTTTGGGCTGTTGTGTTTTCATTTTCATTCGTTTCCATGCATTACTGAATTTCATTTTTTATTTCTTCTGTGATTTGTTGGTTATTCAGCAGTGTGTTGTTGAGCCTCCATATGTTGGAGGTTTTGAGTGGTTTTCTCCTGTAATTGATATCTAATCTCACTGCATTGTGATCAGAAAAGATGCTTGGGATGATTTCAATGTTTTTGAATTTACCAAGGCTAGATTTATGGCCCAGGATGTGATCTATCCTGGAGAAGGTCCCGTGTGCACTTGAGAAAAAGGTGAAATTCCTTGTTTTGGGGTGGAGTGACCTATAGATATCAATTAGGTCTAGTTGGTCTATTGTATCATTTAAAATTTGAATTTCCTTGTTACTCTTCTGTTTAGTTGATTTATCCATTGGTGTGAGTGGTGTATTAAAGTCTCCCACTATTATTGTGTTGTTGTTAATTTCCCCTTTCATACTTGTTAGCATTTGCCTTACATATTGTGGTGCGCCTATGTTGGGTGCATAAATATTTATAATTGTTATTTCTTCTTCCTGGATTGATCCTTTGATCATTATGTAATGTCCATCTTTATCTCTTTTCACTGCCTTTATTTTAAAGTCTACTTTATCTGATATGAGTATTGCCACTCCTGCTTTCTTTTGGTCTTTATTTGCATGGAATACTTTTTCCAGCCTTTAACTTTCAGTCTATATGTGTCCGTAGGTTTGAGGTGGGTCTCTTGTAGGCAACATATATAGGGGTCTTGTTTCTGTATCCAATCGGCCAGTCTTTGTCTTTTGGTTGGGGCATTCAGCCCGTTTACATTTAAGGTAATTATTGATAAATATGATCCTGTTGCCATTTCTTCTATTTTATTGTTTTGGGATTGAGATTATATATCCCATCCGTGTTTCCTATCTAGGAAAGATCCTTTAGCATTCGTTGGAGGGCTGGTTTGGTGTTGCTGAATTCTCTCAATTTCTGCTTGTCTGAAAAACTTTTGAATTCTCCTTCAAATTTGAATGAGATCCTTGCTGGGTACAGTAATCGGCGTTGTAGATTGTTTTCTTCCATGACTTTAAGAATGCTCTGCCATTCCCTTCTGGCCTGAAGCGTTTCTATTAAGAGATCAGCTGTTATCTTTATGGGATTCCCCTTGTGGGTTATTTTTTACTTCTCCCTCACTGCTTTTAATATTTGGTCTTTGTATTTGATATTTGTTAATTTGATTAATATGTGTCTTGGGATGCTCCGCTTGGGGTTGATTCTATTTGGGACCCTCTGTGTTTCTTGGACCTGAGATGTTATTTGCTTTCCCAATTTAGGGAAATTTTCAACCATGATTTCTTCAAGAATTTTTTGATGGTCCTTCTTTTTGTCTTCTTCTTCTGGGATTCCTATGATTCGAATATTGGTGCATTTATACTGTCCCAGAGGTCTCTGAGATTGTCCTCATTTCTTTTAATTCTTTTTTCATTATTCCTTTCTGTTTCATTTATTTCTGCCATTCTATCTTCTATTTCACTTATCCTGTCTTCTATTTCTGTTATTCTACTGTTGGTTCCCTCCAGGGTGTTTTTTATCTCATTTATTGCATTATTTATTGTATTTTGACTCTTTTTCATTTCTTCTAAGTCCTTGTTAAAGCTTACCTGCATCTTCTCAATCCTTGCCTGCAGGTTATTGAACTGCAACTCCAACTTATTTTCCAGGTTTTGGATCATTTTCACTATCATTATTTGGAATTCTTTGTCAGGTAGACAACCTATCTCTTTGTCTTTTGTTTGGTCTAGGGGATATTTATCCTGGTCCTTTACTTGCTGGGTATTTCTCTGCCTTTTCATCTTGTTTATCTTGGTGTGTTGTCCCTTTATTGTGGGGTTTCCTCACTATGGGAGGGGTTGGATGAGTGTTTTGTCAGAGTTTCCTGGTTGGAATCTTAATCGGTCTGTCCTGCTTGATTTGGCGACCTCTGCTGGCCCCTTCAGTGTCTATTCAGCGCTCTGGGGTTTGCCCCGCTCGCGGTGCCTGCGCTTTTCCCGCCCCCTCTGCTCAGGCTCTAGGCTGGCGGCGCACTCTGATGACGCAATTGGAGGCTGTGGCTTCTCCTCTCCCCAGGCCCAGCTGCTCGGCTCTTTCTGCTTGCAGCTGGGCGTGTCTTCTCAGATGTGCAGCGGCATACTCTGGCAGCGAACTCTGGTGACGCAGTTGGGGACTGCGGCTTCTCCCCTCCCCCGGCCCAGCTGCTCGGTTTTTTCAGTGTGCGGCTGGGGGCGTTTTCTCAGATATGAGAAGCGCCGAATTCTGGTGGCGACTGTCCAGAGTCCCCAGAGGTCTTGGCTAGCACCCAATTCTGCCTGCGGTTTGGGGGCAGAAGCCTCGCCAGGGCGCTCTCCGTAGCCCGCAGCCTCCCTGTTCCACCCGGCTGTCTCGCGCCGCGGTCCGAGTCCCCGCTCCCCTTTGTTCTGTTCCCGAGCCTGGCAGGGGTCTTCCTCGGGAAGGCTACACGTGAGCCTGGCGGAGGGGGGGTCTTCCTCGGGAAGGCTATGCGCGAGCCTGGCGGGGGTCTTCCTCGGGAAGGCTACCCAGCAGTCTATCTCTGGTTAGCACCCTCGGTTAGGACCCTCAGTCTGACCCGGGCGTTCAATCACAGTCCTCCCCCTAAGCGCGTGGCCCGCCCCTCCCTGAGCAGTCCCCTGGCTCGTGGGGGATGGGGCGACTGGCCACCGCTCCGTTCTCCAAGGGGCCTAACTATTTATCGGCTTCTAAGTCCCGACTTTTATGCTCTTTGAGATTCGCCTCAGATCTCTCAGATCCGCCAGTGAGAATGTTTCCTGACGTTCGTAAACCTTTATCTCTTTCAAGGCTCCCCTTCCGAGATGAATCTCAGTCCCTGCCTCTTTGCCTCTTTTTACTTTTTTTTTTCCTTTGGTCCTACCTTCTTTGGTCGGCAATGGGCTGTCTTTCCAGATGCCTGAAGACCTCTGCCAGCATTCAGATGTTGATTTATGGAGTTTGTTCGGTATTTAAATGTGCCTTTGGTGTATTTGTTGGGGAGAGTGTGGACTCCCCATCCTATTCCTCCGCCATCTTAGTCCCTCCTCCCATAAGCTTTAAATGACAGTAACTGGACTATTAGCCTATTGAATTCTGACATCTCTATGATGAGAAAGGCAGTGCTATACAACTGCAAGGCCTTGATACCATACAGCATCTCAGGGAGATATCCATGAGTTAATTTAAATTGAATGCTGTATTGTTATACCTGATAAATCCTTTAATGTAATACATTTGAACCACAAGAAAAATAGATTTTTGCTTTAAGTGACCCATTCCCTAGTCTTGATGATCTTTAAAAAACAAAAAACTGGTTTGGCGTGGGAGGTTTATATCTAAAATATTTACCTTTAATTCCACTAATGTTATTATCTATACCATTTGTATTTTGCTTGTTTCATAATACTATTATTTCTTGTATTACCAAGTGTATGAATGAGCCTCCAATGGAAAAGATGACTAGACTTGAAGCTGTTGATCAAATGTATAGCTCAATATGATCAATGATTGTAGCAGTGTAACTCTAGGTATGAAAAGATTTAATGAGAGGGAACAAGCAACTTTCCTGAACCATAACCAGAAAACAGGTGTCCAGAGATCTTTTGACTACTAGATCTAGTCCAGTAATAGCACATTGAGTGTCTTATCAACAAAAACCTTCTCAAGAACTGCAAACAAGCCTTCCCAGCAATGTGGGACAAAATGGTCATGAAAGGTCCCCCAAAGTATGGTCAGATTTATGACCACGAGGGACCCGTGTCAACTACAAATTGGCACTTACCAAGAGCACTTCCAATGACTGAACAACACAGGCATTTGCCTTCTGCCTCTATGGAGATTGAACCCCATGCTGCCATAGCTGTTGACCTTCAAAAACCCCTGAGGGAGTTTAGGGTAGAGTGAGGTACTCTGTGCTCCAGGGAATCTGGTGGGACAGCTCTTTAGAGAGTTGGATCTTTTTAAGAACAGATTTTATGATCTCAATTCTTTCATCTCCTCATATTTAGAGAAATCCCTTCATGGTGACATCAGATACTTTTGTAAAATGAGTGCTTCATGGCACTGAACTCCCCCTTCACCAAAACCTTGGGGCAGTCTCTCAGAGCTATCTGTGATGCTGCCTCTCAGGCTACAGTCCTCATTTTGCCCCAAATAAAACTTAACTCATAACTCTCAAGTTGTACATCTTTTTTTAAGTCGAAACTTTCTCTGTCCCTTTTCTTACTTTAATAAAACTCTGCTACACAAAAGTTCTTGAGTAATCAAGCCTGGTCCCTGGTCCCAATGCTAAATCTTCTTCGGAGATCATGAATCTGACATCTTTTGCCATAAGCTATCAATAGTGGAAGATGGAGGAACCTGGGGTGCTACAGTCTTGTGAGGGTGCAAAAAATGGGACATCACTTAGTGACTGAATGACAACAACAAAGTCATGGTTCTACAGGAGAAAATGAAGAAAAACAAAAACAAATAATGAAAAGTGAGTTATTGGTAAAAGTGCAGAGAGAGAAGAAATCACAATAAAGACTCTGGTGCAGGATGCTTTTCTGGTGGTCCAGTGGTTAAGAATTTGCTGCCAACACAGAGGACACAGGTCTGATCCCTGTCTGCAACAATCCCACATGCTGTAGAACAATGAAGCCCTTGTGCCACAACTACTGAGCCCATGTGCTCTACCCCATGCTCCACAACAAGAGGAGCCACTGCCATAAGCCACCCATGCATCACAATTAAAAGTAACCCCTGCTCACTGCAACTAGAGAAAGCAGGCAGGCAGCAACAAAAGACCCAGCACAACCAAAAACACATTAATTTAAAGAAAAAAAAAAAACACCTTTGGAGCATAACAGAGAAAAACAAGTAATGATTTAACAAGTATATAGAATTAGAAGGTAGAAATGACTAAAAATAATGTACTCAGTGTAAACTCAATGAACTCAAAATTAAAGAGGCTTCTAGTTCAAGCTGGCAGACTGAAAACCTACAACACTGTCCTTCATGACACACGCTGAGATCTATGTATTTATACAATATTTATATATTGATACAATATATAAGAAAAAGCACATACAACATGAAAAGTTCATCAGAGAAGAAATGTTAACAAATTTAAGCACGAGCAGGCAGGTTCTTTACCACTAGCACCACCTGGGAGTTGTAAAATAGGTGAAGCAGTAAACCTGGGACCTACTTTAAATCAAAACTGATAGAGGAAGACCCAACTAGGGCCAAACTGAGTCTGGCTCCCCATCTCTTGCTCTTGATCACTACACTCAACCTCCTTCATGGATCACAGCCTTTTCATGGCTAAGGCTCTTGTGTAACTCAATAAAGCTATAAGTCATGCCAAGCTACAGTCCATGAGGTCACAAAGAGTCAGACATGACTCAGCAACTCAACAACAACAACACTATACTCAAAGGCAAAATACAGAAGAGAGAATATGTGAGACATGGGGAAATAATCAGGAGCCTAAAATCAAACCACCAGGAACTTATTCAAGAAGAAGAGAAAAACAAAATTTGAAAGAAAGGAAATTATCAAAGAACTAAAAAAAATGTCCTTGAGGTATAAAAGAAAATATGTTTGAGGGCTTAAAGGGCATAAGAACTGCTAAGAAGTTGACATAAAAAGTTGCAGACTCAGAAAAATTTTCATTAACTTGAAACTTCAAGAACAAGAGGATTCTTAAAATGTCTTTAAGAAAGAAAAATTCCAGGTAAGTAAATAGGTTACCTATAAAAGAATCAAACAGTAGAATTTTTTTCATCTGTCTTTCTTCATGCTAGAAGAAAATGGATCAATGCTGTCAAAGTTATAAAACATTTTGTTTTAATTCTAGAATTCTATAATTTACCAAAATATCTATCAAATTTGACAGTGGAACAAAGTCTCAACTAAACATATAGAAGCTCAGAAAATTTATGTCTTGCTTTTGGGGGAATTATTGAAGATATTGTTAGCAAAGCAACTAACAATGTAAGAAAGAGAAAAAAAAATTAAGTTTCAGGAAATAAAGGTCCAACCCAGGATGGGAGCTAGGCAGGAGACTTAGAGGATACACCATCCTAAGTGAAGTAGGGTTTAAAGTGTTTTACAAGAAATGTCTCTGGAGAAAAAAAGGGGAAATAACAAAATATCACCAAAGTTCCCAGTTAACTTGAGAGTATACAAAAGACATATCATTTTTTTTTTTCATCAAAACCAAAGGCAGCTAGAAATTCTGGGAAAAGAGAAAGGAAAAGATATGAAAATTACAACACAAATATGAAGTGACTTCTTAAAATTTTCAAACACATGGGCTTTCTTATAATTTTATGCTATTTGATTTCTAGCAAAAATGAAATTTTCATCAGAGAAAAATATTCTGAATGACCATAGTCATTTAAAATTTCTTAAACTCAATTTTCAAAAATATATATTGATTTATTTTGCTGTAGCAGGTTATATTGATTTATTTTGCTGTAGCAGGTCTCAAGATGCAGCATGTGGGATCTTTAGTCTTCATTTCGGCATATGAACTCTTAGTTGCAGCATGTGGGATCTAGTTCCCTGACCAGGGATCAAACTTGAGCCCCCTACATTGGTAGCACAGACTCTTAGCCACTGGACCATGAGAAAAGTCCAACAGCCATTTGATACTTGATGAGACTTGCATTTGGATCCATTTATGGTCAACTTTCATAAAAATTCCACATGTACTTAAAAATGATGATGAATCTGCACCTGTTGGAATCTGGAAAATCTCACTGGTGTTAATTAAATACCCAAATTCCAAGAACAAGAAATTGATACAAAGAATCCAGGAAACTCATACTGGTTTACAACCAAGTACAGCCCAAGAAGGCAGTAAGACTCACCATTAAATACAAAGGCAAAATGCACTTAGAAAGAGACAGAGTAGAAATGTCCAGATAATGAGTATAGGCAAAAGCCTGAAACAGCTCCCCCAGAGTTCCCAAGTGACCCTAACCCTAACCTTGGCAGTTAGATGAGGCACATACACCCTCATATTCGAAACATGTGGTAAAAGATTTTGAACAGCCCTAATGAGTTACCCATTACCCTAAGCAACCTGAAAAAAATATGAATTATTTCCTGTAACCCAGACAGTAAAGAAAGCTGCTGGCAGAGATCTACACTTGCAGAGGCCCCGTTAGAATAAGAAACAAAAAGACAGTGGTCTGTAGGGATTGATGACCAAGAAACATGAAACCATGTTCATTTCAGCCATACCAAAAGGGACAGATGTTAACCTAAAATAAGATTTACCCCTTCCTCCATGCTGTCAGCATACTAAATAATCGCTCAAAAATTGGAAATAAACTAGGTGGTCTTCTGAAATATAAAATGATGATCTTTCAAAATTGTAGGGAACTGTGTATGTCAACAAACCTCCTTGGCTTGCCCTGCCTTATCCCAAACGCCTGGGCTGTGACAAAGCACCACAAACAAAGTTGCTGAAACAATTCACAGGTTTTGTCACCCAGGACTGACGCTCGAAATGCAGATGTGATCAGGTGTTGCTTTTCTTTCTGAGGACTGTGAGGGGTCCCCTAGCTTCTGCTGATTTATTGGCCATCTTTGGTGTCCCCTGGCTATAGATTCATCATCCTGATCTGATCTCCGCCTTCATTTTCACATGGCATACACCCTGTGTGCATGTCTGTCTTTCTGTCTCTGTGTCTACATTTCCCCTTTTAATAAGGAAGGGCACCAGTCATACTGCATTAGAGCCCACGCTCTCATTTTAACTTAACTCCCTCAGTAAATACCTTTCTCCAGATAATGCCACATTCTGAGGTCCTGGGGAGTTAGGACTTCCATCACTTTTTGGGTTCAAAACTCAATCCATAACATGTACCAGGCTTCACTGTTACCCCTACCCCACTACACCTCATTGCTGGTCTCCACATCAGAAGTGGGGTATGTCTCAATTTGACATGTTCTGTAATAACAAAAATCTGAAATTTTATATTAAAAGTCTTTTTTTTAGTTAAAAAAAAGTTGAATCACAGCATCTGGTCCCACTACTTCATGGCAAATAGATGGGGAAACAATGGAAACAGTGACAGACTTTATTTTCTTGGGCTCCAAAATCACTGCAGATGGTGACTGCAGCCATGAAATTAAAAGACACTTGCTCCTTGGAAGAAAAGTTATGACCAACCTAGACAGCATATTAAAAAACAGAGACATTACTTTGCCAACAAAGGTTCATCTAGTCAAAGCTAAAGTTTTTCCAGTAGTAATGTATGGATGTGAGAGTTGGACTATAAAGAAAGCTGAGCACTGAATAATTGATGCTTTTGAACTGTGGTGTTGGAGAAAACTCTTGAGAGTCCCTTGAACTGCAAGGAGATCCAACTAGTCTGTCCTAAATATTCACTGGATATCAGTCCTGAATATTCACTGGAAAGACTGATGCTTAAGCTGAAACCCCAATACCTTGGCCACCTGATGGTGGCCATTGGAAAAGACCCTGATGCTGGGAAAGATTGAAGGCAGGAGGAGAAGGGGATGACAGAAGATGAGATGGTTGGAGGGCATCACCAACTCAATGGACATAAATTTGAGCAAGCTTTGGGAGTTGGTGGTAGATAGGAAAGCCTGGCTTGCTGCAGTCCATGGGGTTGCAAGAGTTCAGACACAACAGTGACTGAACTGAACTACATGATGGAGACAAGACAAAGGACTGCAATACTTCTATGATACCATTTCCTTAAAAAATTTTTTTAATTCAACTATAGTTGATTTTTTAGCATTGTTTTAGATTCAGGTGTACAGCAAGATGTACACCCATTCTTTTTCAGATTCTTCTCCCTTATGAAAGTGAAAGTTGCTCACTCCTGTCCAACTTTTGTGATCCCAAAGACCGTGGCCTGCCACATCCCTCTGTCCATGGAATTTTCCAGGCAAGAACACTGGAGTGGGTGGCCATGCCATTCTTCAGGAGATCTTCCTGACCCAGGATTGAACCCAATTCTCCTGCATTGTGGGCAGATTGTTTACTGTCTGAGTCATGTTATTACAAAATATTGGGTATAATTCCCTGTGCTACACTGCAGGTCACTGTTGGTTACCTATCTCATTTTTATTTTATTTTTAATTTTATTAATGCATAATTAATTTATTGGGATGGCCAAAAAGTTTATTTAGGCTTTTCTAGACCATCATATGGAAAAACTTGGATGAACTTTTTGGCTAAAAGTTTATTTAGGCTTTTCTAGACCATCATATGGAAAAACTTGGATGAACTTTTTGGCCAACCCAATATAATGTTGTGTTAATTTCTACTGTACTGCAAAGTGACTCAGTTGCTATACACACACATAAACATTTTCCATTCTGGTTTATCACAGGACAATGAATAAAGTTCCCTGTGCTGTACAGTAGGACTTTATTGTTTATCTATCTTATATATACTACTTTGCACAGGATATCATTTCTTGCCACCTGATAATCATTTAAAAGTTAAAGACAGGTTGATTTGGAGTCTTCATACTGTTAAGATTTTCAATTTTGTATTTCCACCTTCCTCTATCAAAGACATTTAAAATGTTATAGAAGACCAACAACTTTCTTTTGGTCTTGATTTCCACTACCGTTGGTTATCACTGGGGGAAAAAAAGAAAAGATAAGGAGTTAAGAAGACTGAGGGTTTTGTGAAATATTCACCAACAGGTTTCACTGGGATTAAAAAAGATGCTCACCTCTCAGCTTCTGCTTGAAAAATAAAGCTTCGTTAAATCATTTTAAGCTAAACTCCTCTAGGCCAAAAGCTGAATGCCCGGTATTTATATAAAGAGAAACTAATTTTTCCAAATTGTGTTACCTCTCTGTTTCAACCATAAGGGATGCAATTTTCTGCGTTCCCTGTTGTAGAAGAAAATCCTGACACATTTTTATACTTTGTATGCCCTTTATAGTGCCTGTCTTGAAGCCTAGCACACAGTAGGGCTTTAGTTGATCACTTAAATAAACATATATATGCATGAATAAGTTTTCTATCATTTAAAATTTTGACCCTTCCTTGTTCTAATTCTTCAGGCTTGAATCTCTTAATTAGTTCTACTTCTGAGATGATTTATTTCCTCTCTTTTCCAATTCAATTTTCAAAATGTCTTCTTTTTGTGAAGAGGAAAAACTAATAAAACACATTTTAGAATTCAAGAGCAGAAAAGGACAAGGCATAAGTAAGGGAGGTCTTATTTTTAATGTACTACTTCTCAAAGATACATATCTGCATGTAGTGGGAAAAGTGCATACCATTAAGTACATTAATTGTTAAAAGTACAGGGCTGGACACAATCTTTGCACTCTTAAAGAACCACAATTGTGTAGAAGCATGCTAGAAAATACATCAGTTAACATTCTGTACTGTAAATTTAATTCAACTAACAACTTCTACTTTCCAAGCCTCTGAATCTTTTTCATAGCATCTCTGGTAAACTGTTTCTGGAACAACAACTTTGGGCCAACATCCCAGGCTCCCAGATATTCTAGGCCAGGTGTCAGCAAACTATGTATGATCTGCAGGCCAAATTCAGCAGCTGGTTTTTTTTTTTTTTTTTTTGGGTCAATAAACTTGAGCTGGAAAGTGACACACCTGTTTATTGATTCTCTATGGCGGCTTTGTGCTACAGCAGCAGTTAGTACAGTAAACCTCTTACATATAAATGAGTACTGTTCCAGAAGCATGTTCATAGTCTGATTTATTTGTTAAGTCCAACAAAATTAGCCTAGGTACCAAACAATGAATGGAAGTTCATTAACATTGAATAGGAGGAGGTGGCCAAAACCATCCCCAAGGTGGAAAAAAATGCAGCAAGGCAAAAGAATGTCTTACAATAGCTGAGCAAAGAAGAGAAGGGAAAGCAAAGGAGAAAAGAAAAGATATCCACTGAATGCAGAGTTCCAAAGAATAGCAAAAAGAGATAAGAGTAAGTGAACAATGCAAAGAAATAGAGGAAAACAATAGAATGGAAAACAACAGAGATCTCTTCAAGAAAATCAGAGATAGCAAGAGAACATTTTAGGTAAAGATGGGCACAATAAAGGACAGAAACAGTATGGACCTTATAAAAGCAGAAGATATTAAGAAGAGGCAGCAAGAACACACACAAGAACTATACAAAAAAGGTCTTAATGATCTGAATAATCACAATGGTGTGGTCACTCACCTAGAGTCAGACATCCTGGAGTGTGAAGACAAGCAGACCTTAGGAAGCATTGTGCTGGCATTTAGTCACTCAGTCGTGTCTGACTCTTTGCGACCCCATGGACTGTTTCCTGCCAACTCCACTGTCCACGGGATTCTCCAGGCAAGAATACTAAAGTGGGTTGTTGCCACTTTCTTCTTCATAGAAAGCATTATTACAAACAAAGCTAGTGGAGGTGATGGAATTCCAGCTGAGCAATTTCAAATCCGAAATGATGATGCTAAAGTGCTGCACTCAATATGCCAGCAGATTTGGAAAACTCAGCAGTGGCCACATAACTGGAAAAGGTCAGTTTTATTCCAATCCCAAAGAAGAGAAACACCAAAGAAGGTTCAAACTACCATACAATTGTGCTCATTTCACATGCTAGCAAGGTAATGCTCAAAATCCTTCAAGTGAGGCTTCAATAGTACCTGAACCGAGCACTTCCAGATGTACAAGCTGGAAAAAGCAGAGAAACCAGAGATTAAATTGCCAACATCCGTTGGATCATGGGAAAAGCAAGGGAATTTGAGAGAAACATCTACTTCTAATTCATTGACTATGCTAAAGCTTTGACTGTGTGGATCACAACAAACTGTGGAAAATTCATAAAGGGATGGGAATTCCAGACTACCTTTTCTGCCTCCTGAGAAACGTGTTTGCAGATCAAGAAGCAACAGTTAGAACTGGACATGGAACTAAAGAGCCTCTTGAGGAAGATCAAAGAAGAGAGTGAAAAAGTTGGATTAAAACAAAACATTCAAAAAACTAACATCGTGGTATCTGGTCCCATCACTTCATGGCAAATACATGGGGAAACAATGGAAACAGTGTCAGAGTTTATTACTGAGGGCTCCAAAATCACCATGGATGATGACTGCAGCCATGAAATTAAAAGACACTTGTTCCCTGGAAGAAAAGCTATGACAAACCTAAAAAGCATATTAAAAAGCAGAGATGTCACTTTGCCAACAAATGTTGGACAATAAAGAAAGTTGAGCACCAAAGAATTGATGCTTTTGAACTGTGGTGTTGGAGAAGACTCTTGAGAGTCCCTTGGACTGCAAGGAGATCCAACCAGTCCATCCTAAAGGAGATCAACCCTGAATATTCATTGGAAGGACTGACTCTGAAGTTCAAGCTCCAATACTTTGGCCACCTGACGAAAAGAGCCAACTCATTAGAAATGACCCTGATGCTAGAAGAGACTGAAGGCAGGATGAAAAGGGGATGAGAGAGGATGAGATGGTTGGATGGCATCACCAACTCAATGCACATGAGTTTGAGCAGGATCTGGGAGATGGTGAAGGACAGGGAAGCCTAGTGTGCTGCAGTCCATGGAGTTGCAAAGAGACAGACATGAGTGAGCAACTGAACAACAACAAAAATGAAAAGTACAAATAGTACAGTACAACAGCTATCACACAGGGGATGTCATTGAGTGAACAGACAAGAGTTACTGACTAGAGGAGGGAGTGGAGGAGAGAGATGATAGAGCTGAAGGATCATCAGCAATAGGAGACTGAGGGCAAGCTGTAGTTTCACTCACACCTGATGTTGTTGGAATGCACATTCTCGTCTTTGAAAGGTAGCAAATTGAATATTTGTATGTAGGGGATTTACTGTGTTTGTGACAAACCCTGTGGCTTCCAAAGCCCCAAAATGTATACTATCTGGCCATTTGCAGCAAAAGGTTGCCAACCTCTGCTATAGATAATAGCAGATGTACTGGCCTGATTTTATTTTTTGTCTTTATAGACAAATGCAATCACCAAAAGATTTTGTTTAAATATTTCTTTTGCTTAACCATATATAGGCCTGCAAAAAATCAGTTTTGATGAAACTGGTGAAGTGACACCATTGTTGGCTGCAGCTTGCTTTAGCTGCCTTTTGGAAAAAGGAGTAAGTTCCTACAAAGGCAAAGTATGACTTTATTAGAGGTCTCCAGCTCCACTCAAAAGAATCCTTAGAAATATGCTTGCCTTTGAGAGCCACATATGTTCTCACTGCAAACAGACGTATCATTATTCAAGGAAGTCTAAGGACTTCCATTGTGTCCAGTGGCTAAGACTCCACAGTGACACCACAGGGGGCCCTGGTTGGAGAATTATTAGATCTCACATGCTACACCTAAGACCTGATAAAACAAAATAAATAAAAATAAATATTAAGAAAAGTCTTAGGACAATGGATTTATTTCACCCCACATCACTTTGAAAATCAGAGTAGGGATCTCGTGCCTATGTCTTTCTCTCCCCTCTATTCTTTCAGTTTCCTCTTTATTAGTTTCTAGGTGTCAATACCAAATGTCCTCATTTTTCTTATAAAGTATTCTCATCTATCCACTTCAGAATTAAAATTAACTTTGTCTCTCACTTCTTTATTAATGAGGATGGCTTTCCTCTGGCCTGTCTTTCCTCCTACACATTGAGACAAAAAGATTTGTTTTTACCATTTTTAAAGCCATACGATTAACAATTAATCCAGTCAACTGCCCTCAAATAATCTTTCATTTCAGGCTTCATGTATCAGCTTGTGACTTGTTCATCCACAGATAACTGAAAAATTGGCTGTCTTAGATTTAACAGAACTGTAACCAGTGGAGGGGGGACAGATAAATAGAAGTTTGGGATTAACAGATACACACTACTATATACAAAATAGGTAAATAAAAAAGATTTATATATTCAGTATCTTATAATAACCACTAAGGGAAAAGAATTTTAAAAAGAAAATGTATATAAATGTAAATGAATCATTTTCTTGTACACTTGAAATTAACACACTTTAAATTTTAAAATCTTAACACAACATTTTAAATCAACTACACTTCAATGGTTCCAAATCAAGAAAAGAGTATATCAAGGCTGTATATTGGCATCCTGCTTATTTAACTTCTATGTAGAGTACATCATGCGAAATGCCAAGCTGGATGAAGCACAAGCTGGAATCAAGATTGCTGGGAGAAATATAAATAACCTCAGATATGCAGATGACACCACCTTTATGGTAGAAAGTGAAGAAGGGCTAAAGAGACTCTTGGTGAAAGTGAAAAAGTTGGCTTAAAACTCAACATTCAGAAAACTAAGATCATGGCATCCAGTCCCATCACTTCATGGCAAATAGATGGAAAAACAATGGAAACTGTTTTGTTTCCATTGGGACAGGCTATTTTGGGGGGCTGCAAAATCACTGCAGATGGTGACTGCAGCCATGAAATTAAAAAAAAACACTTGCTCCTTGGAAGAAAAGCTATGACCAACCTAGGCAGCATATTAAAAAGCAGACACACTACTTTGTGATGAACAAAGGTCCATGTAGTCAAAGCTACAGTTTTTCCAACAGTCATGTACGAATGTGACAGTTGGGACTATAAAGAAAGCTGAGCACCAAAAAATTGATGCTTTTGAACTGTGGTGTTGGAAAAGGCTTTTGAGAGTCTCTTGGATTGCAAGGAGATCCAACCAGTCCATCCTAAAGGAAATCATTCCTGAATATTCACTGGAAGGACTGATACTGAAGCTGAAACTCCAATACTTTTGGCCCCCTGATGCAAAGAATTGACTCACTGGAAAATACCTTGATGCTGGAAAACATTGAAGGCAGGAGGAGGGGACGACAGAGGATGAGAAGGTTGGATGGCATCACAGACTCAATGGACATGAGTTTGAATAAGCTCCAGGAGTTGGTGATGGACAGGGAATCCTGGCGTGATGCAGTCCATGGGGTCACAAAGAGTCAGACATGACTGAGCGACTGAACTGAACTGACAAGTCAATAAAAAAATAAAATAAAAAACACTCAAAAAAAAACATTTCAGACAGCACAAATGTGTAGAAGGCTACATAATCTCAGTATAAAAGTTAAAAAAAAACTTGAATGGGGAAAAAATAAAATATAATTAGTTATATTATATTATATAATATAATAATATATATAATTATATAATATATTAATATTATATATATATTATCTACGACAATATGGTTCCTTTACTCTCTTAAACTTTGGTTTGGAAATTTATTTTTTGTAATTGTATTAAGAAAAATAATGCTTCTGGAATATCATCTGCCCACTTTGCAGAAGAGACAGACTCACCAAGGCCCACCAGGTGAGGTGAAATGTGGTGGAGGGAACCTGGCCACATACCTCCTGCACACAGGTCAGAGATGTAGGGTGTGGCACTGAATCTTAAGCTGCAGACTTGGAGAGGAGAATGAGAGTGGTCTTTTGGGGTCTCAGGAGCTCAGGAGACAGGTGACAGGAACTGTCAAGCTCCAAAGCACAGGACTTCTGGGACAAACCCGACTAAAGAACTAATCCCTCCCCACCTTTCTCAGCACCCAAGCCAGAAGACGAAATCTTTTTTCTTTATTTTTTGTTGGAGTATAGTTGATTCCTGCGTCAGGAAGATCCCCTGAAGAAGGGATAGGCTATCCACTCCAGTGTTCTTCAGCTTCCCTAGTGGTTCAGCCGGTAAAGAATCTGCCTGCAATGTGGGAGACCTGGGTTGGATCCCTGAGTTGGGAAGATCCCCTGGAGGTGGGAATGGCTACCCACTCCAGTACTATGGCCTGGATAACTCCATGGACTGTATATTCCAAGGGGTGGCAAAGAGTTGGACACAACCAGGCAACTTTCACTTTTTCATAGTTGATTTACAATGTTGTATCTCTGACGTAACAGCAAAGTGACTCAGTTATACACTTACATGCACTTTTAATATCCTTTTCCATTATGGTTTATCCCAGGAGACTGGATATAGTTCACTGTGCTACATCACAGGATCTTGCTGTTTATCTAGATAGATAGATAGATAGATAGATAGATAGATACACATACTATTTGCATCTGCTAATCCCAAATTCCCCAGCCCATCCCTCCCTCATTCCACACCCACTTGGCAACCACAAGCAGAAGTCAACATCTTCAAGAGCTTTGGAGAGAAGCCCCCAAATTGTTGAGGCTGACTTTTTCTACCAGATTGGCAAGGGGTACCGAGGAACAGAGTATGTATGATTTAGGAAAGAAAAAGAGAAGGGGAATGTCCCGGGCTAGAACTATGACTCTGTACACTTTGAAACCCAAATAAGCTAAGTTTCAAGCATGATTTATACCAATGATGCAGTAATCTAATCTCATTTGGCAACACATAAAAACTGTGCAATCAAACAGATTTTTAGCTTAGCTATCCAGAGACTTAGATACAAATACAATACTCAATAAAAGTAATTACTTTTCTCAGATTTGTGGCATTTCCTGTACTTAATCTCTTAGTTTCCCTTACGCATTTGTTTGCTTTTTACCCTGAATTGTACGATTTTGTGGATTGTTTTGTTCATTTTATAATTTGCCTCAAATCCTGCGAGAAAGCTGAATGCACACACTAAATGAAGGATTGCTCCAAGCTCCTTAGCTTCATGTTTCTTTAAAATTAATTTTCTTTAACTATTCTAATCCTATTATAATATAGAAAAAATGTTATACCCTCAAGGGGCTTCATGTAGCTCTCACTGAAAGGCTTTTCCATTGAAGTTTGTTCATGTAGTAGAAATGAAATTTATTTTTAAACTAAAGTCACTTTTTGAAAAAAAGAATGGTTCAATTATGCACACTGTCTAACCAAAGTAACACTAACACTATAATTTATCAAATTTATTCATTTGTGTCCCTTGAAAGTATGTTTTATTTTGAAATATTTCTGAGGAAAAAATATAACATAAGAGATACATGAGAGCTAACGGTACTTGCTATTTTTCATTTCAGCATTATTCTTTGTGAAAATAAAGGAAAAAATACAAATACAACTAAGGCTTCATTATCCCCTTTTATTTCTATTCTCTTCTTCTTTCCTTAAAAGTAGGCATTATACTCAAATTGGTATATAATATATATACCTATATCTCTATACTTTCACTAGTTACATCTCTATCCACAATATATGACATTGATTTATTTAGACATAAATGGCATCTTAATGTATATGGTGTTCATTAAAACTTGCTTTTACTAATAATTAAAAATTCTTGAAAACTATTATTTTTACAATTAGATTCTGTGTATTTTCACTAGAGTTAAGTGCGTGACACATTTTTTTAAAATTGAACTTTTAACTTTGAGATAATCATAAATTCACTTAGGCTTGTCACAAATAATACAGACATGTCTTGTTCTATTACTATTAAGGATACTTTGCATCATCGCTTTGTAACAAACCTTCCTCTCTCTTCACAGATACTCTGGTCTCTAAGCCCTGCAACTACTCAACTGTTCTCTGTTTCTATAATTCTCAACAGGATCATACAATATGTAACCTCTGTGACTGGAATTTTTTTTCATTCCATTTACCTCTCTATGGATTTCTTGGACATTTTCTAAACCCTTATTTATTTATATGTGTGTTTATTATATTATTGAATGTATTACTTAGGTAGTTCTTCAATGTTTTCTTTAGAAAAGATACACATAGTCGACTTCCCTGGTGGCTCAGATGGTAAAGCATCTGCCTACAATGCAGGAGACCCAGGTTCGATCCCTGAGTTGGGAAGATCCTCTGGAGAAGGAAATGGCAACACACTCCAGTACTCTTGCCTGGAAAATCCCACAGACAGAGGGACATGGTAGTCTACAGTCTATGGGGTTGCAAAGAGTCGGATAAGACTGCGCAATTTCACTTTCACTTTCACACATAACCACATCCCTGGATCAGTAAGATCCAATGGAGAAGGGCATGGCAATCCACTCCAGTATTCTTGCCTGGAGAATCCTATGGACAGAGGAGCCTGGTGGACTACAGTCCATGTGGTCACAAAAGAGTTGGACACAACTGAAGCGACTTAAGACATATATACGTACATACACATAACCACACACACATACATACACATAATCACAATCTACTGGTATCAACATTTCACTACTGGAAACTTTCCATGTAGATTCCCTTACCTGCCTCACTTTTTTTTTTTTTAAAGGAGATGGAATCCTTTTCTTTTTATTTCATTTATTTTTTTTACTTTTTGGCTGCACCACAAAAGGGTATTAGTTCCCTGACCAGGAATTGAACCCATGCCCCCTGCATTGGAAGCATGGAGTCTTAACCTCTGGACTTGCAGGGAAGTCCTTTGTCTCACTTTTAAAGATCATATTGTCTTGAGTAATGGGTCATCATCTTTGTTTCAATAATCAAATATAATTTACAAAATTCATGAAGAAAAAACAATTGTATTTACCCATATTTCTGCTTTTTTTTTATTATTCTTTGTTACTTCTTAATGCTCCAAGATTTCTTCTTCAACCTACTTTCTTTTTGAAAAATCTGCTTTAGTCATTCTCTAAGAGTAGAGGTGCCAGTGGAGAATCCTGTCCCTCTCCTATCGTTGTGGGTCTCTGCCCCCTTCCTTCCTAAAGGACAGTGTCACAAGCTGCAGAGTGTGCAGTGCACGCTCCTCACTGCCAGAACCAGGAACTGCTGTGTTGGGTCCTCTGGTCTCCATGGCTTCAGGAAAGGCACACTGTCCTTTGTGTTTTTGTTGCTGCTGTTCTTGTTATTTTTTTAATGTATTTATTTTAGCTGGAGGCTAATTACTTTACAATATTGTAGTGGTTTTTGCCATACATTAGTATGAACCAGCCATGAGCACATATGTGTCCCCCATCCTGAACCCCCCTCCCACCTCCCTCCCCATCACATCCCTCAGGGTCATCCCAGTACACCAGCTCTGAGCACCCTGCCTCATGCATCGAACCTGGACTGGCGATCTATTTCACATACAATAATATACATGTTTCAATGCCATTCTCTCAAATCATCCCACCCTCGCTTTCTCCCACAGAGTCCAAAAGTGTTTTCTTTAAACCTCTGTCTCTTTTGCTGTCACCCATATAGGGTTATCGTTACCATCTTTATAAATTCCATATATATGCATTAGTATACTGTATTGATATTTTTCTCTCTGACTTACTTCACTCTGTATAATGGGCTCCAGTTTCATCCACCTCATTTGAACTGATTCAAATGTAATCTTTTTAATGGTTGAGTAATATTCCATTGTATATATGTACCACAACTTTCTTATCCATCCGTCTGCTGATGGACATCCAGGTTGCTTCCATGTCCTGGCTATTATAAACAGTGCTGTGATGAACACTGGGGTACACGTGTCTCTTTCAGTTCTGGTATCCTCAGTGTGTATGCCCAGCAGTGGGATTGCTGAGTTGTATGACAGTTCTATTTCCAGTTTTTAAAGGAATCTCCACACTATTCTCCATAGTGGCTGTACTAGATTGCATTCACACCAACACTGTAAGAGGGTCCCCTTTTCTCCACACCCTCTCCACCATTTATTGTTTGTAGATTTTTGGATAGCAGCCATTCTGACCGGCAGAAGATGGTACCTCAATGTGGTTTGATTTCCATTTCTCTGATAATGAGTGATGTTAAGCATCTTTTCATGTGTTTGCTAGCCATCTGTATGTCTTCTTTGGAGAAATGTCTGTTAAGTTCTTTGGCCCACTTTTTGATTGGGTCATTTATTTTTCAGGAATTAAGCTGTAGTTGTTGCTTGTATATTTTTTGAGATTAATTCTTTGTCAGCTGCTTCCTTTGCTATTATTTTCTCCCATTCTGAAGGCTGTCTTTTCACCTTGCTTATAGTTTCCTTCATTGTGCAAAAGCTTTTAAGTTTAATTAGGTCCCATTTGTTTATTTTTGCTTTTATTTCCATTACTCAGGGAGGTGGGTCATAGGGGATCCTGCTGTGGTTTATGTCAGAGAGTGTGTTGCCTATGTTTTCCTCTAGGAGTTTTATAGTTTCTGGTCTTACATTTAGATCTTTAATACATTGTGAGTTTATTTTTGTGTATGATGTTAGAAAGTGTTGTAGTTTCATTATTTTACAAGTGGTTGACCAGTTTTACCAGCACCACTTGTTAAAGAGACTGTCTTTTCTCCATTGTATATTCTTGCCTCTTTGTCAAAGATAAGGTGTTCATAAGTGCATGGATTTATCTCTGGGCTTTCTATTTTGTTCCATTGATCTATATTTCTGTCTTTGTGCCTTGATGACTGTAACTTTGTAGTAGAGCCTGAAGTCAGGCAGGTTGATTCCTCCTGTTCCATTCTTCTTTCTCAAGATTGCTTTGGTTATTCAAGATCTTTTGTATTTCCATACAAATTGTGAAATTATTTGTTCTAGTTCTCTGAAAAATACCATTGGTAGCTTGATAGGGATTGCCCTGAATCTACAGATTGCTTTGGGGAGTATACTCATTTTCACTATATTGATTCTTCTGATCCATGAACATGGTATATTTCTCCATCTATTTGTGTCCTCTTTAATTTCTCTCACCAGTGTTTTATAGTTTTCTATATATAGGTCTTTGTTTCTTTAAGGAGATATATTCCTAAGTATTTTATTCTTTTCATTGCAATAGTGAATGGAATTGTTTCCTTAATTTCTCTTTCTGTTTTCTCATTGTTAGTGTATAGGAATGAAAGGGATTTCTGTGTGTTGATTTTATATCCTGAAAATTTACTATATTCATTGATTAGTTCTAGTAATTTTCTGGTAGATTCTTTAGGGTTTTCTATGTAGAGGATCTTGTCATCTGCAAACAGTGAGAATTTTACTTCTTCTTTTCCAATCTGGATTCCTTTTATTTCTTTTTCTGCTCTGATTGCTGTGGCCAAGATTTCCAAAACTATGTTGAATAGTAGTGGTGAGAGTGGGCACCCTTGCCTTGTTCCTGACTTTAGGGGAAAGGCTTTTAATTTTTCACCATTGAGGATAATGTTTGCTGTGGGTTTGTTATATATAGCTTTTATTATGTTGAGGTATGTTCCTTCTATTCTGCTTTCTGGAGGGTTTTTATCATAAATGGATGTTGAATTTTGTCAAAGGCTTTTCTGCATCTATTGAGATAATCATATGGTTTTATCTTTCAATTTGTTAATGTGATGTATTACATTGATTTGCAGATATTAAAGAATCCTTGCATCCCTGGGATAAAGTCCACTTGGTCATGATGTACGATCGTTTTAATATGATGTTGGATTCTGTTTGCTAGAATTTTGTTAAGGGTTTTTGCATCTATGTTCATCAGTGATATTGGCCTGTAGTATTAATTTTTTGTGGCATTTTTGTTTGTTTTTGGTATTAGGGTGATGGTGGCCTCATAGAATGAATTTGGAAGTTTATCTTCTTCTGCAATTTTTGGGAAGAGTTTGAGTAAGACAGGTGTTAGCTCTTCTCTAAATTTTTGGTAGAATTCAGCTGTGAAGCCATCTGGTCCTGGGCTTTTGTTTCCTGGAAGATTTCCAATTACAGTTTTGATTTCCGGCGCACTGTCCTTTGAACTGGTCTCTCCTATACAGAAGATGCCGTTTCTTTCTCACTGCTTTCAAGACATTTTTTCCCCTTAGTTTTTAGAAGCTTAGTGATCATGTGTCTTGGCGTGAATTTCTCCAGGTTTATCTCATTGGATTTTCTCTCAACTTCTTGACTCTATAATCTGATGTCACTGGTCAAGTGTGGAAGTTATTTCTTCATCTGCTCTTTCAGCCCCACTTTCTCCTCTGCTTCCAGGGCATCAGTATGAATGTTGGGTTTGTTTTATCACCCTGCAGGTCCTTGAGGCTCTGTTTATCTCTTTTTAGTCATTTATCTCTGCTTTTCAGGTTGAGTAAATTTTGTTGATTTGTCTTCAAGTTCAACTTACTACTTGAGTTCCTAATCTTTGTTATTATAGTTTTCAGCTCTTTAATTTTAATTTATTTGTTTAAATGACTTGTGTTTCTTGCTGTGATTTTTCTGTTTTGCTTTTAGAATCTTTCTATCATTTAAGAACATCTGTCATTCCTGGTTGATGCATGTTTGTGATGTTGCTTCATAATCGCTGTTAGGTAACTGGAACATCTAATTCATCTTGGTATTGGCATCGACTGATTGTCTTTTCTCATTCACCTTGAAATCTTTATGTGTCAGGTTATTTTCTATTATCTTGAATATTTTGGCTATTATTCAGAGACACTCGGGATCCTATTTAAATCTTTTATTTTAGCAGGCAGTCACTTTGTTTAGGCTTTGACTTATTTTTAGGCTTTTGACTTATTATTAGCTGTGAGTCCAATGACAACTGCATTTTCAGAGACCCTTGGTCTGACTGGGTACTTCTGGTGCTCTCAATGATGGCTTCTGATATGTCCTGAGGGGCCAGGGGTGCTCGCCTGGCCCAGGAGTCTCAGTGCCTGTAGGTGCTGAAAGAGAGGACAAAGTACTTCCTGGACTGGGCCCTGGGGTGGACTCTCATCAGTGTCAGCTGCTGTCGAAGGGTTCTAGCCCAGAGAGGGCTGAGAATGACTCCAGGCCAACTGCTTGCTGGTAGTTTCCCTTCCATGGATGACACCTGCCTGCCCTGTGTCTAGGTGGGAAAGGGAATCTCAGGTCTAGTGGGGAAAGAGAGGATTCCCTCTAGTTGCTCATTGTCAAGATGGTCCCCAATAGACCCTGAACTCACTTATGCTGTCACTGGGGCTCCCTTCTGCAATCCAGGCTTGGGGTGGGGTAGTGAGTCAAGTGGACCGCCTTCTGTTGCTCAGCAGAGATGGGAAGACACAAGGCATAGGCTTTGTGCTGTCAGGTAGAGGGTGCTAGCTTGTCCTGGGTGCTCTGTTACTGCCCAGTCCTAGATTCCCTCATCAGTTTCTCCTCTTTCCACTTCTCAGACTTCTCCTTGGGTTGACTCTTGCAACCCAGAATTTACAGTTCATTAGAAGGATCACGAGCTGTGTTACCCAGATGAAAAGTCAGGTTTACTTTTTATACTGTAAAAGTTAATCTATAAATTGTACTTTATCAAGGGAAGAATTTTGAGAATTTTATTTTTTAAATGGTTTAGTTGCTAAGTCATGTCTGACTCTTGTGATCCCATGGACTGTAGCCCACCAGGCTCCTCTGCCCATGGAGTTTTCCAGACAAGATCGCTTGCAATTACTTAAGAAAGATATAGTAAAAGCTAAAATTTAGGGACTTCCCTGGTGGTCCAGTGGTTAAGGATCTGCCTGCCAATGCAGGGGACAAAGGTTCAATCTCTGCCCCAGGAAGAACCCATATGCCTCGGGAAAGCTAAGCCACATGCCACAACTACTGAGCCCATGTGATGCCACTACTGAAGCCCATGCGTGCTCCAGAGCCCATGCTCTGCATCAGAAGCCACCGCAACTAGAGAAAGTCAGTGTGCAGAAACGAAGACTCAATGTTGCCAAATATTAAAAAATACATTCTAAAAAAGCTAAAATGTAGAAAATACTTCCTACTAATGCATTACTTTGACACAGGCATTCCCATAATTTTCTAAGTGAAATCTATGAAAACTGTTCAATATAGGAAGGTTAGTGCTCTGGCTGACATATTCATAGACATGCCCCCTTTGGGTTGATGGTCCAAGAGCATTGTTCTGTTCACAACCTTTTGTATGACAAATAGAGATGTCAACCCAACCCATGATGGTCCAATATTCTAGTGTTTTCCATGTGTGTACACTAGTTTATCATAAAAAGTAATTAAAAGGAAAACCTCCACTAAATTTACATAATACACTATCAGCATCATATTTGCTTTGTAAAAACATAAGATAAGCATTAAAGAAAGCTTCACAGTTTTTCTACGTATCTAAAACTATCTAATGCAATCTCTGTCTAACTCCCTACGTGCGTGCATGCTAAGTTGCTTGTTTTCCACTCTGCAACCCTATGGACTGTAGCCCACCAGGCTCCTCTGTCCTGGGATTCTCCAGGCAAGAATACTGGAGTGAGTTGCCATGCACTCCTCCAGGGGATCTTCCCAACCCAGGGACTGAACCCATGTCTCCTGCCCTGCTGGCAGCTTTTTACTGCTGAGCCACAAGGGAAACCTCTTAACTTCCTATATATCAAAATAAACACCTGATGGATGAAAACTTTCATATAAAAACACACAAGTGCTAAAAAATTAAATTAAAAAAAAGGAAAAATATTATTTTAAGGGAAATGGGCAAACTATTTTAAAGATAATACAAAAACCAAACAAAATATTTACAAACTTGATTAGGTAAATAACAAAAAATCTGTATAGCCAAAAAAGAATTCTAAATAGAGTAAGAAAGTAAAAATCAATCACAAGCCAGAAAACTAAGTAAATAAATAATAATTTTTAAAAGATTATTTCCCCAGTATATGATTGGTCATAAAAATCAGTATGGAAATAAACAGAAATCAAAGAAAACAGGTAAAAAAATTAATCAGCAATTCAAAGATAAGTACATATAACTTTAAACATGACAAGATGCTTCAATCATTTATATTTTTAGAATTTTAATTAAACTACACAAGTAAGTAAATTATTAAAAAAACAAAACAGAATTCCCAGGAGGTCCACTGCCACAGGACACAGGTTCAACTTGCTGAGGGAGCTATGATTCCACAAGCCACACAGCACAGCAAAGCAAATAAAGAAAAACCAGAAAATGAAGCAGTTTTGTAGCAGTAAATACTTGTGTAATAAATAATAAAAACTATTCTAAAATTAAAAATTCATTTTAAGAAAATTTGCCTTTGGCTATAAGGAAGAACCTGAATGATTTGGGGTTCAAAATACCAGCTGGCTGCTCTTTTGGTAATAGCCAACAGAAGGACTCAAGCTCATGCATTAATAAGACTTTTTCTCAGTCAGAATTGAGAACTCAATTTACATTTTATTTTTGTTAAGGAAACAAAGGCCAGTTACCCTAGTTTGTGTTCTTTTAAAGATACAGATAATGAAAGACAAAAATTGACTTTTTATCACTAAGACAGAAAGAATTTATATGAGAAATTTTTAATTTTAAATGGTTAAATATAACTTGACTAAATTCTTGTAACAGAGGTGACACTAGAACATACCTAAAAATGTCACCAGGAAATAGAGGAAACTAAGATTTCTGGTTTAATGAAAAGACCCGAAGAGAAGTCTTTTCTTTTTCCTAAGCTTAATGATAAAGAATTCCATCATAATTGCCTCAGTCACAGGGGAAAAAAAAAATACAATGAAAATTACTGAGAAAGAGTTAAAAAAAAAAAAAGCAATTTTCCTGAGGTGACAAGTGTTAGGTCAAGGCAAGCACTGCAAACAGACTACAAGAACCCAATACTTAAGAGTACCAATATTACCAGAGTACCAATATTTAAAACCAATATTTACAATCAATCAAGGCCTTTCTATAAGTTCAAGTTCATAAACTGTGCCATAACCAGCTATCTACACTAGTGAACACATTCTTTTTGCTAGAACATTGAGAAGTCCATAACATAGGAAGAGCCACTCAGAACTTAAGACCCAAGCTTAACTTAAGACCTAGATAGGTCCCAAGAACCGATCAAGACCATGCATTGCTCTGAGTTATCAACCAATCAGTAAGTTTCCTTTGGAATACTCTCAAATGTCATCAAAAAATATGTCTATTTTCACCCGTATTTACAGTAAGAACAGTAATTTTATTTTTTCTCATTCATGGAGCAAAAGTGGCTCTTCATGCACAAAGGTTTACAACACAGGCTGCTGAGCTGAAATTTACCACGAGGACTACTGGAGTGGTCCATGAACAGGGATACCTTGCCCTGTGAACTACAAATTGGTTCAGAGATAGACAATCTTCAGAGCTTACTGGGGAATCAACTGATTTCTTATGTGTTTCTACAAACTGTATGAACTATCTCTAAAACAATTACAGCTGAACCTGAAGTATAAGGATGTGATACTTGGACATACTTAATATGCAACTTATAGGGTGCCTGATATACAGGGATAGTCACTTACTAAATCATAACACTGAACTTTGGAACAAATTAGTGAAGTGACTGTATTAAATATAACAGTAAGTTCTGAGGTTCCAGAAATTTCTTGAAAGCTCTGAAACCTTATTTCACATTGCATGTAACACAATATACATTTTCTTTTTTGTCATCATGTTCTGTTACTTTTATGTGTCCTGTCTTCCCTCCCTTCCTCCATCTCTCACTCTCTTTTTCTGTTTTCTTAAGGAATGTTTTTGTGGCTTCTCTATGCTTACTTTAGAAAATGCATTTTTCTCAAAATTCCTCTGATTATACGTGGGCTAATAATTTGTCCTTCTAAAAACCAATGTTAAAAATAATAATATGTTGAAGAGTTTTAATATATTATGATGAAAATGGTAAGAGGGTAAACAGGAACATCTCAGACATGAATAATTAAATAGATCATAGCTTGGGATAGAGATTTTTTCCTTTTTTTTTTTTTTGCTATAATAAAAAAATACTTGATTTGAGAATCCATCAGAGCCAACCCATTTGCAACATAAACTCAAGTTACTCTGTAAGAATTAATCATTCTCGCATCCATATTCTAGGCCCTTTTACACATTAAGTCAAAAACTAGAATGTTCTTAACCTCATTTCTCTGTCACAGGAGAGCTTTAATCTGTGCAGAGCACTGTCATGTGTACTTGAATGAAGGAGAAAGCCCTGCCTTCTACCTCTGCTTGCCTAGAGACAGGAAATAATAAATCTATGAGCATTTTTCAAAGGCTGGAAGAGATGAGTTAATTCCTTTAAGTCAGACTTTCAAACACCAGTTGTGTTGTTATGAAACCAATGCTGCCTTTCAGTGCCAGCAAACCATCTGTTGCTCCTCTGGCTTACACTCCCTGCCCTCTAAGGTCAGAAAAGGAGCTATTTTCTCTTTCTTGAACCTTCATATAGCCACACACTTAACTCTGAGACTCTGGAATAGCCACAATATCTAGTATTATTAGTATAGGCTACTATATTATACAGAAAACGACTCAGCATTTGCCTTTCAATATGGTCAGGGCAGTGGAGAACACTCAACTACTGTGACCTTTGTTTAAGTGCTGGATGTGTATTTGTGTATCACATGACTAGCTTCTTGAAGACTCAATGAGTTTCCTAATGAAAGGAGCAAAAAAGCAGAAAATCCTTGAAAGCCACCCATGAGAAATGACTTCCAAAACTAATGTTTGGTGGAAAGATATACCCAGAACACATTTGTTTAACTTTTTATTCCTGTGGCAAAGGAAACATTTTTTAATTTATAAATTATCTATCTGTAAAATCAGACCAACCCTAATAATGAACTGAGAGTCAGATGTCCAGATCCTGCACCCATTCAATATGACAAACTCCAGAAATGTTCACAGTCCCCACAGTTTGTTAATTGTGACACAACAGTTATCACATTAATGCAGCTAAGGTGCAAGGAAGGTTTAAAGGAAGTTAAGTGAGTAAAGCACACAAAATGCTTTTCATTGTTTGGGCTTGTGGATAGTCAGTGAGTTGTATAATTGGGATCTCTCGTGTTTCCAGCTCATTTAGTCTTTTACTGTATTGTGTGAACTCAACATCTGCCAAAAAAAAAATATATATATATATAGTGCAACAGCTCAAAAGCAAAGATCCCAAATGCAAAAATAAAAGATAATGTTTCTCCCATGCAGAGTTTACAGTCTCATAAAGCAGGTTTTTAAAAAATACATTTGTTTGCCTTTTTGTTTTTATTTTTATCCACCTACCACAATTGCTAAACAGTATATTAAAAAGCAGAGACTTTACCTTGCCAACAAAAGTCTGTATAGTCAAAGCTATGGTTTTTCCAGTAGTCATGTAAGGATGTGACAGTTGGATTATAAACAAAGCTAAACACCGAAGTATTGATGCTTCTGAACTGTGGTGTTTGAGAAGACTCTTGTGAGTCCCTTGGACTGCAAGGAGATCCAACCAGTCAATCCTAAAGGAGATCAGTCCTGAGTGTTGATTAGAAGGACTGATGCTGAAGCTGAAACTCCAATACCTGGGCCACCTAATGCGAAGAGTTGACTCATTTGAAAGTACTCTGATGCTGGGAAGGATTGGGGGCAGGAAGAGAAGGGGATGACAGAGGATGAGATGGTTGGATGGCATCATCGACTCAATGGCCATGGGTTTGAGTAGACTCCAGGAGTTGGTGCTGGACAGGGAGGCCTGGCATGCTTTGGCCCATGGGGTGGTAAAGAGTCAGACACGACTGAGCAACTGAACTGAACTGAACCACACAACTGCTAAATCTTTGCTAGTCGAAATATAGTCCACAGGGCATTAGCCTCACCTGGGAACTTAAAGAAATGCAGACTCTTAGGCCTTCCCCACACCTACAGGTCAGAATCTGCACTTTAACAAGATCCCTAGAAGATCTGTATGCACAGTAAAGTAAAACACACTGACTAAACAAATACCCACAGGAAATCAGTGAAGAAAAAGACAGACACATTTTCTTACTTCAGAGTAGGTAACATGAGTCTTTTTGGTTCTTTGACAAACATTCTGAGTTTTTATAAGCTCCTTAAATCTCTCTGACTTTACTGTCTCTTATGGCTGCTAATTAAATGTGAACACACTTAACTACAGACATATCTGATTGTTAAATACTTGCAAAACTGTAATAATAAAACAGGAAATAGGTAACTCATGAGCAAAGGTTCTTTGGCCACTTTTGTTGCTAAAAGTAATTTTTTTCTAAATTTAAGGATATGGATAGACTTTCTAAAAATTTTTCAATGTCACGTAGTTGTTTCACAGTGTTATTAGTTTCTTGCAATAAAGCATGAAAATGTGTGTGGTTGCTGTTACTATAGTTTAGTTTCTTCTGCACAGAAAAAGGAACAAGCTATACATATACATGTACCACCTCTTTTACGGATTTCCTTCTGATTTAGGTCACCACAGTGCATTAGTAGAGTTTTCTGAGTTATACAGTTGGTTTCCATTAGTTACTTTATATGTGGTTGGTGGTTTACTCGCTAAGCCGTGTCCGATTCTTGCAACCCCATGGACTACAGCCTGCCAGGCTCCTCTGTCCATGGGATTTTCCAGGCAAGAATACTGAAGTGGATTGCCATTTTCTTCTCCATGGGATGGTCCCGACCCAGGAGTCGAACCTGGGTCTCCTGCATTGCAGGCAGATTCTTTACCAACTGAGCTATGAGGGAAGCCATAGTAGTATGCTATAGTATACTATGTATACTATACATAGTAGTATATATACGTCAACTTCAATCTCCCAATTCATCCCACCCCTCCCTTCCCCACTTGGAGTCCATAAGTTTGTTCTCTACATCTGTGTTTCTATTTCTGCTTTGCAAACAGGTTTACCTGTATCATTTTTCTAGATTCCACATGAAAGCAATATTGCACAGTATTTGTTTTTCTTTATCTGCCTTACTTTACCCTGTATGATAGTCTCTAGCTCTATCCACATCTCTGCAAATAGTACCATTTCATTCCCTTTTTTACGGCTGAGTAATATTACACTGTGTATATGTACCACATTTTCTTTATCCATAACATAACTTTTTCTTGAGAGAGTGTCTAAAACTTCGTCCAATGGTATCCTGGCACATGGTTAACAACTCTCTGTCCAGGAGAGAAGACAGCTCTGAGCTGAAGCCTTTAGTGATCTCTGGTGTGAGAAGTCCAGCTATGGCCAAGTTAAAGTCACAAATGAGGTCATGGAACCCAGATTTAGGGAGAAATGTCTTGGTTCTCCCTAGAACTTCAAGGCTTTAGAAGCCATGTGAAAAACTGCTTTAGTACAACAGTAGGAAACACAAAGCAACCAAGCAGAAACTGGCTTTTGTTTAACACTTGTAATTTCTTTCTTTGGTTCTAACACCTGTCCTGCTTACCTTGCCTGGCTTGTCCTGGGACTCTTCGCCTCGATCCCTATCCTGATGCTGGCATCCTTCTGATGGGCTCAATTCTACACCAGTGTCTCTGAACTACTGACCACAGTCAGCATCTAAAGTGTTACAGATCCTCATTTTTAAACTACTGATACAGTGAACAGGTTCAAAAATGACTTCCTTTTCTGTATATATTAAAGTAATTCAAAGTTCGATTCCAAATCCATTCTACAAATATCCATTGAACCCTTTATTGCTAGCACTGCAATAACTGCTTTAAAATAAGGAGAAAAGAGGCTGAAAAACTGCTAGGATGCTGTGTCTGACTGTTGGGTTTCACTCATGCAGGGATGCACTGGGAGGAAGCCAGGCTCTCAGCTCTGCATCCCAGGTGTTCTGTTCTTCGCACTACATGAAGGAAAGAAGTTTACCACCCCAGCTCCCTCCCTCACACTTGTAACCATTGAGGGGACAAAGTTCCTTAAGCAGATTTCAATCCCATTTACTTCCGAGTCCCTCCTCTACAATGATGGAGCCAATCAGAGAGAAACCAGCCCTGGGGTTTGTGATGACTTTTAGCAAGGCTAGAAGTAGTAGGTAATAGTAGCAGTTGGAGGTAGATGTGCGTGAGGGCAGACCCTGACAATAGGGTGCAAATGTGCTGTCTGGACTTTCCTATTACCCTTGTCTCCCACAAATGTTTTCTCTCAGTGAGAAACCCTTAGAATTCATTCTTAGGTGCTCAAGACTTAGACAAAAACAGCTGCTAGCCTCAGGAGATGAAATTCGATACAAGACAGAGAAATCTATGCAAAGCTGATGACACCAGCCTCAAAATGAAGGTTTCACGTATTTGATCGAGGAGCCTATAGTCACTTTTCATTTTGCTTTATCCTCCTCAATTTCTTTTTAGGGAGTAACTATACTCTACACAGCAATGGCAACTATAGTAACAGCAACCACACACATTTTCATGCTTTATTGCATACTGATACTGTCTTCTGTTTACAGTTTCTATTTATGAAAAATAAAAGAAAATTTTGATGTTGAGTCTTTAAAATTCATCAATTTTATTTTGTAAAAGTAAGTAAGAACATGCAACTACCGAATTTGTGTATTATCTGAGTAAAATATGCTTTTAACTCCCATACACCAATTACATAATCTCATATAGTAGAGAAAAACAAGGTTCTCTAAACACTTATTAATATTTAGAAGTACTTTGAGGGTATAAACTTCAAGACATTCCCATAGATTAAAAATTCATGTAAAATGACAATTATTCAGTTTTACTTGTGATCTATACACAGAACATGAAAAATGTTATTTTAATAGCATAATCATACACATAGAGGTAGCTCAAAAATGTGTCCTGAATAAACAAAGTGACCATAGCACTTATCATAAGAATGTCATGGTTTTGCTGGTAGGGACTGATGAACAATCATCATAGGTTAATGGTGTGCCTAGTATGCTAGTCTGTATGTGCACTATTCTATATTAGTAATTTAAATTTATCTTAGTGGAAACTGGGAATGAAAAGTACCTACAATGCTTCCACCTTGAATCTAACCTCTCAGAATCTTAAACATTCTCTAATGTTGCCATTATCTCATCCTTGACTTACTTACTGTTGAACCTTTAATTGTTACAATACTACTGAAATAATGTATATATTTGTAAATATTTAGTGAGTCTATTTTGAAGAACATTTATGCTAAGGTCCAGATAGGTACTAAAATTTCAAATTTCCATGCTTTAAATTATTGTTAGAACTAAAAGATAATTTTCCTTTAAAATAATAGGTTTACATGTACAAAACAGATAGCTAGTGGGAAGCTCTGTATAGCACAGCAATCTCAGGTCAGTGCTCTGTGATGACCTAGAGAGGTGGAGGGTGGGAGAGGGGTTCAAGGGGGAGAGGATATATGTATATATTTGGTTGATTCAGTTCATTGTACAGCAGACACTAATACATCATTGTAAAGCAATTATCCTTCAATTAGAATTTTAAATATTTTAAAAACAAGAGGTTTAATTATCATAATTCTTGGGGAAGAAACCAAATAAATATCCACCAAAATAAACCCAAGCATAATTTGTTTTGAAAAACAACAACAAAAAAAAACCCTCATTTACTTATTTTAATTTGAATGCCTAAGTCAACCTCAGAGGAAAACAATATATTTTACTTTTATATACAGAGAAGAATGAACATTGTAACTCAAGAGTAAAAGCCAGTTAGCAGTCTACAGAAAGTGTAAGAAACCATTCGCCATGGTTTCAAGCAATTTGACAATTTCATTTAACTGGATGTTTTCTACTTTAAATTTGTACTCTAGAGATGTTCTTAACATTAAAATAGTAAATATATGAAAAGCAAAAGAAACTGGGGTTGGGTATTCAGAAAAAGCATTAAAGTAGCATTCATTACCAAAAAATTAATTATTGTGATTTGTGGTAGCAGAATTTTAAAACCACGTTCACTGCCCCACCACACACACACATAGCTTTGTAAACCTCTTTTGTAACAGACTTACAAGCAGATGTGCATGAGCCGAATGGTGCTGATGTAGGATAAGAAGCACCGTCCACTAACCACACAAGTATTCAAGATACTAAACTAGACGAAAAAAAATGTAAAATTTATTCTGGAAATCCCCCTTCATTTATGTTAAACCATTTGCATATTAACAAATATAAAATATCACCAATAAATACAGAGAAACAAAAGCTCTCACACCGTATTTGACAATCATTCTTGCTCTGTCTTCCATCAACACCCACATTCTCCTGGAGCCCTGAGACACAGTGCAGCCTTCAGTGCCAAACTCCAGCTTCTCTCCATCCCTGCAGTGCTATTTTCATACTGGAAGCAAGTTAAACAGTGGCAGCTTCTCATACATGCTGAGAAACGTTCCCTTTGACCAGGCACAGTGAAAAGAGGCCATGGGTTCAATATGACCCTGGGATACAGCAGTGAGAAAGCAAGCCCAGCACTACAGAAACCAAAGTTCTGCCAACAACAGAAGAAAGGCCAGGTCTCCAGGACCAATAACACAATATAGAGATGTGTTTATATTCCTTTCCCTTCCCAGTTGGAAGGAAAATAAATGGTAAACTTTTAATGTTCAAGGTATTCCATTTCTTACACCTTAAATTATTCCTTTTCTTTTTCTTCAATTTCTGTACTTTTCCCACATTTTATTATACTACTTTTTAAGTTATGTCTAGGGCTTAGGTCTCAGAACTGCTTCACATTTTTTCAAAATCACTGAGGATCTCAAAGAGCTAAAGCCCATGTGAGTTACAATGTACCAACAGTTAGTATTCAAAATTAAAATTGAGAATTTTTTAAAAACACGAGTATGCACAAGCACACACTCTACTAACCAACAGAGCAATGATCTCACATGTTATGTAACCATGGAAAGCTTAACTGCACACTTATGAGAAAATGAAGAAAGTGAAAAAAGAAAAAACTGGGGTTTTATCATGAAGAGTTAGGAACTTGTGGACCAGGAGACCTCTAGGGGGTTCCTGGATAGCAAATTAAACACTGCTGTTCAAGGGACTTCCCTGGTGGTCCAGGGGTTAAGATTCTGCACTTCCACTGCCGAGGGCACAGGGTTCAATCCCTGGTCAGGAAACCAAGATCTGGCATGCCATGCCATGTGACCAAGAAACAAAAACCTGCTGCTTAAGATAACTAGCAAGCAGACAATTAGACGTGTTTTTATCTTTTTCTTTTCAATTTCTACTCTTCCTTTAAATGTTAAAAAAAGAACAATGTTGAACAGCTGAACTTACACTATTTGACTTATGAATTATAGTGCACTGGTACTCCAGACCACATAGTATTTAGATATATTAAAAGACTAAAATGAAGAGGATGATCATAAAAACTGTTGGTAAATATGTGAAGGAATCAGAGTGCTCACAGTGCTGCTAAGAACATAACATGATCAACAGGCAAAGAGTTGGCAGATTCCTTAAAAAACTTAACACATACCTACCATGCAATATGGCTATTCTGCTGTTAGGTCATTACACAAGGAAAATAAAAGCAAATGTCCACACAGAACCTTGTACGTGACCACTATGGCACTTTCAGTTGCAATATTCAAAAACTGAAAACAACCAAAAACCCATCAACACATAAGTTGATAAGCAAATTATGGTACATGCATACAACTGCATGCTACTCAACAATAAGAATTAACAAACTATTGACGTAAGCAACAACACGATTCAGTGTCGAAATAAATGTGCTTAGTGAAAGAAAGCAGCAAGTCCAAAATAGCACAATATTGAGGGACTGAAAACACAAATCTCACACCTCAAGAAAATCTTTACAAAACACATTTTAGACAAAATATTTGCCTATAAAATATACAGAAAAATTTTAAATTCAGTAGTAAGGAAAAATACAGCTCCACTAAGAAGTAGGCAAAAGATATGAACAGATACCTCACAAAAGAAGATATACAGATGGAAAATGAGCATATGAAAGTATGAAAGAAAGAAAGAAAGTAAAAGTATTAGTTGCTCAGTCATGTCTGACTCTTTGTGACCCCATGGCCTGTAGCCTACCAGGCTCCTCTATGGGATGCTTCAGGTAAAAATACTGGAGTGGGTTGCGATTTCCTTCTCCAGGAGATCTTCCTGACCCAAGGAGTCAATCTGGGTCTCCTGCATTCCAGGCAGAATCTTTACTTTCTGAGCCACCAGGAAAGCTTGCTCAACATCATATAGTATTAGGGAAAAACAAATTAAAATAAGATCACCACTATATACTTATTAGAGGGCCAAAATCCAAAACACTGTCAACACCAAATACTGGATAAGATGTGGAGAAACAGGAACTCCTACTCATTGCTGATGGGAATGCGGAATGGCACAGTCTGTCTGGAAGACAAAACCACACATACACTTACCGTATGATCCAACCATCAGGCTTCTTGGCATTTACCCAAAGGAGATGAAAGCATATGTCTACATAAATATCACATGGTGTTTATATTAGCTTTATTCATAACTGATGAAACTTGGAAGCAATCAAGATGATTTTCAGTAGGTGAATGAATAATCAAACTGTGCTACATCTATACCTAGTAATAAAAAGAAATGAGCTATCAAGCCATGAAAAGACATGGAGGAAACTTAAATGCATAATTCTAAGTGAAAGAAGCCAATCTAAAAAGTCTGCAAACCATATAATTCCAACTAGGGGACCTTCTGGAAAAGGCAGAACCATGAAGACCGTAAAAAGATAAATGGTTGCCAGGGAGAAGCCAGGAAAGGAAGGAGGCAGAGTGCAGGATTTTTCTTTTAGGGCAGTAAAACTGTGATTCTAAAGGGACCTCAGCCCCCTGGTCTGTGATAACCTAGAGGGTGGCAGGGAGGTCCAAGAGGGAGGGGATATATGTATACATATAGCTGATTCACTTAACCAACTGATTCAGCTACTTGTACAGCAGAAACTAACACAACATTGAAAAGCAATTATACTCCCCTCCATGAAAAAAAAAATGATTCTAAATGATGATACTGTAATGGTGGAAGTGCCTGTGCTTAGTTGCTCAGTCATATCCGACTCTTTGAGGCCCCATAGACTGCATCTCTTCCAGGGTATCTTCCCAACCCAGGGACTGAACCCAGATCTCCCACACTGCAGGCAGATTCTTTACTGTCTGAGCCACCAGAGAAGCCTAATGGTGGATACATGTCACTATGGATCCATATGGATTTTCTTAAAATCCATATAATGCACTGCATAAAGAGTGAGCCATAATGCAAACTATGAGACTTAATTAGTAATGAAATCTCAATATCTGCTCACTCCCTATAGCAAATGTACCAGAATAATGCTTGATGACAAAAATATTGGAGACTGGGTAAGGCCAGGTGAGTGGATGGGTGGGAAATTTTTATACTTTTTGCTTAAATTTTTCTATAAACTGAAAACTGCTCAAAAAGTCTATTTTTTTAAAGTACACATTCTATGATTCCATTTAAATAAAATTCTAGAACATCAAAATACTCTGTAACACAGCAGTGGATCAATGGTTGCTAGAGATGAGGAGGAGGAGAAGTCAGTTCAGCTCAGTCACTAAGTTGTGTCAGACTCTTTGTGACCCCATGGACACCAGGCCTCCCTGTCCATCATCAACTCTCTGAGTTTACTCAAACTCATGTCCACTGAGTCAGTGATGCAGTTCCAACCATCTCATCCTCTGTGGTCCCCTCCTCTTCCTGCCTTCAATGTTTCCCAGAATCAGGGTCTTTTCAAATAAGTCAGTTCTTTGCATCAGGTGGCCAAAGTATTGGAGAGTCAGCATCAGTATCAGACCTTCCAATGAATATTCAGGACTGACTTCCTTTCGGATGGACTGGTTGGATCTCCTTGCAGTCCAAGAGACTCTTAAGAGTCTTCTCCAACACCACAGTTCAAAAGCAACAATTCTTCAGCTCTCAGTCTTCTTTATGGTCCAACTCTCACATCCCTACATGACTACTGGAAAAACCATAACTTTGACAAGATGGACCTTTGTTGGAAAAGTAATGTCTCTGCTTTTTAATATGCTGTCTGCATTGGTCATAGAAAGAAATAAAAAAGACTTTTAATTTTCATGGCTGCAGTCACCATCTGCAAAGAATTTGGAGCCCAAGAAAACAAAGTCTGTCACTGTTTGCACTGTTTCCCCATCTATTTGCCATGAAGTGACAAGACCAGATGCCATGATCTTAGTTTTCTGAATGTTGAGTTTTAAGCAAACATTTTCACTCTGCTCTTTCACTTTGATTTAGAGGCTTGTTAGCTCTTCTTCACTTTCTGCCATAAGTGTGATGTCATCTGCATATCTGACATTATTGATATTTCTCCTGTTACTCTTGATTCCATCTTGTGCTTCATCCAGTCCAGCATTTCTCCTGATGTACTCTGCATATAAGTTAAATAAGCAGGGTGACAATATACAGCCTTGACCTACTCCTTTCCCGATTTGGAACCAGTCTGTTGTTCCATGTCCAGTTCTAACTGTTGCTTCTTGACCTGCATACAGACTTCTGAGAGGGCAGGTAAGATGGCCAGGTATTCCTATCTCTAAGAATTTTCCACAGTTTGTTGTGATCCACACAGTCAAAGGCTTTGGCATAGTCAATAAAGCAGATATAGATATTTTTCTGGAACTCTCTTGCTTTCTCAATGATCCAGCAGATGTTGGCAATTTGACGTCTGGTTCCTCTGCCTTTTTTAAAACCAGCTTGAACATCTGGAAGTTCATGGTTCAAGTATTGCTGAAGCCTGGCTTGGAGAATTTTGAGCATTACTTCGCTGGCGTGTGAGATGAGTGCGGTTGTGTGGTAGTTTGAGCATTCTTTGGCATTGCCTTTGGTATTGGAATGAAAACTGACCTTTTCCAGTTATGTGGCCACTGCCAAGTTTTCCAAATTTGCTGACATATTAAGTGCAGCACTTTCACAGCATCATCTTTTAGGATTTGAAATAGCTCAGCTCGAATTTCATCACTTACATTAGCTTTGTTCATAGTGATGCTTCCTAAGGCCCATTTGACTTCACATTCCAGGATGTCTGGCTCTAGGTGAGAGATCACACCATCGTGGTTATCTGGGTCATGAAGATCTTTTTTGTACAGTTTTTCTGTGTCTTCTTGCCACCTCTTCTTAATATCTTCTGCTTCTGTTAGGTCCATACCATTTCTGTCCTTTATTGTGCCCATCTTTGCATAAAATGTTCCCTTGGTATCTCTAATTTTCTTGATGAGAAACTTTCCCTTGGTATCTCTAATTTTCTTAAGGAGATCTCTAGTCTTTCCCATTCTATTGTTTTCCTCTATTTTTTTGCACTGATCACTGAAGAAGGCATTTTTATCTCTCCCTGTTATTCTTTGGCAATCTGCATTCAAATGACTATATCTTTCCTTTTCTCCTTTGTCTTTCACTTCTCTTCTTTTCATGGCTATTTGTAGGGCCTCTTCAGACAACCATTTTGCCTTGTTGCATTTCTTTTTCTTGGGGATGGTCTTAATCATTGCTTCCTTTATAATGTCAGGAACCCCCGTCCATATTTGTTGAGGCACTTTGTCTATCAGATCTAATCCCTTGAATCTATTTCTCACTTCCACTGTATAATCATAAGGAATTTGATTTAGGTCATACCTGAATGGTCTAGCGGTCTTCCCTACTTTCTTCAATTTAAGTCTGAATTTGGCAATTAGGAGTTCATGATCTGAGTCACAGTAAGCTCCTAGTCTTATTTTTGCTGACTGTATAGAGCTTCTCCATCTCTGGCTGCAAAGAATGTAATCAATCTGATTTCAGTATTGACCATCTGGTGATGTCCATATGTAGAGTCTTCTCTTGTGATTTTGGAAGAGGGTGTTTGCTATGACCAGTGCATTCTCTTGGCAAAACTCTATTAGCCTTTGCCCTGCTTCATTCTGTACTCCAAGGCCAAATTTGTCTGTTACTCCAGGTATTTCTTAACTTCCTGCTTTTGCATTTCAGTCCCCTATAATGAAAATGACATCTTTTTGGGGTGTTAGTTCTAGACGGTCTTGTAGGTCTTCAAAGGACGGTTCAACTTCAGCTCCTTCAGCATTACTGGTCGGGGCATAGACTTGGATTACTATCATACAGAATAGTTTGCCTTGGAAACGAACAGAGATCATTTGTCATTTTTGAGATTGCTTCCAAGTACTGCATTTCGGACTGTTCTGTTGACTATGATGGCTACTCCATTTCTTCTAAGGTATTCTTGCCCACAGTAGTAGATATAATGGTTATCTGAGTTAAATTCACCCATTCCAGTCCATTTTAGTTTGTTGATTTCTAAACTGTCAATGTTTACTCTTGCCATCGCCTGTTTGACCACTTCCAATTTGCCTCAATTCATGGACCTAACATTCCAGGTTCCTACACAATATTGTTCAGGGAAATTTTCAAGAGTAGCAAGCACATTCATTATTCTGATTGTGATGATGAGTTACTGGGGGCATACATAAAACCAGGTGTATTAGAGTTTCTGCTCTGCATATGCATGGCTTATTTGCATTTCTAACCATTTTCAAGATGTATGAGTAAAGAAAGAATGCTTTGATCTCTAAGCTCCACATTAACCTCAAGGACCTCGCTTCCACATTACCCATTTTTAGTCCCTTAAGGATTACTCCTTATTTGATGTTCTGAAAAGTAGGTTGGGCAGCACCTTATAGAGCAGACCCTCAGATCGTCCTCCAATGGTCTGAACATAATGATTGGGACTTACCTGGATAAACCTTTGGTTGGCTAGTAAAACTCTATTCAGTATATCAAAAGTTACATGATCAGCCATCTGAATTCTAATCGTTTGTGGTTTCTACTACTGAAGAACTAATGTCTCCCTAACTAAATTCCTCAATCAATGCAAATCAGGCCTTTTTAAGTCAAGTCTGAAGACAAAGATAATTTTATATAATAATACATGTGTAATTGATTAAACAAATATGTCACCAATCCAGCAAACAACAGGAAGTTCAGTCCAAGAGTATTTCACAGCATTTGCTATTTTAATGTGATTTTAAATTTAGGTGCAGAAATGCAATTATATGGAATTCATAACAGCAGTTATATTCTGATTTCAAGGAGCTGTATTATTTTGCATAAACAATTTATTGGAATCAATTATCAATGAAAACACAAAGTTCCTTTCATGACCATTGAATTGATGCCTTTATTTTAAAAAAAAAAAGAAAAGAAAAAAATTTTAATGATTTCAGCAGCCAGCTTTGGCACTCTGAGAACGACATGCTCAAATTCTAGTGAGGCTCTAACTCATCCATTCCACTTTTAAATCTGTTCAAACTAAATACCACAAAGGTGAGAAAGACAATGTCTGGAAGTGGCCTTCATGAGCAGAAGCCCAAATTATACCCAGAGCTGGTCCTGTGAACATATTCTTGACCTCATCTCCTCAAGAGAGAGGCAGGCAGGCTTTTCTGTCAGGCAACTCTGTTTCTACTTCTCCACATCACATAGTTCAGATTTAATCTGCACAGCAGGGCCCCCAGCGCCATCCCAGGGCTGCAACTGGGTTCAGATGACCTGTGTTTCACAGACAGGCTGCATGGCATACACACAGTGGAAAGAACAGAAGAATGTAAGGAACCCAGGTTCTTGTCTACACCTACCCTTTGAAACTGGCTTCACTTTACGGTCAAACAAAGATGATAATCTGGCCTGAATTCACTTTTGGGGTGTGATATTCTGATTTTATTAGAAATAAATATTTAAAAACAGTTACTGTGATAGACCATAATGGAAACCACAGACACTCATGACATACTAGCTATAGCATTCTTTCAGCAACCCTAGCAGCCACGTGCAATGGACTTGGGTCCACATATATCTTGAAACTTACATGACACCTGTTCCAAAGTGTGAAATATAGCTCTCAAAAGCTTACACTACTGGTATAAACTGGGCTGTGCAGAATAAGATAGTTCTGGTCAAAGTCAGAACTTGAACCTAGACTAGGACAATCAGCAGAGAACTACAGGAGGAATCCTGTGATAAGATAAAGCTATACATCCTAACCTGGCCAGTTAGCTTGGCAAAAGTGGAGTGACAAAGTGAGAGGGAGATAGGATGATATCAAGAATAAAGTTGAAAAATCTACCAACCATAAATGCTGGACAGGCTGTGAAGAAAAAGGAATGCTTTTGACTGTTGGTGGAATGTAAATTGATACAGCCACTATGGACAACAGTATGGAAGCTCCTTAAAAAACTAAAAATAGAACTACCATATGATCTAGCAATCCCAATCCTGGGCATATACTCTAAAAAAACCATAATTCAAAAATATACATGTACCTTAATATTCATAGTAGCACTACAATAGCCAGGACATGGAAACACCTTTCATCTGCCAGTGGACAGATGAAGAGATAAGGAAGATGTGGTACATATATATAGTGGAATACTAATCAGCCATAAAAAGGAACAAAACTGGGTCTTTTGAAATGATGCGGATGTATCTAGAGTCAGAGTGAAGTCAGAAAGAAAAAACGAATATTACATATAAATGCATATATATGGAATCTGGAAAATGGAACAGATGAACCCATTTGCAGAGCAGACACAGAGGGTGGACATGTGGACACAGAGGGAGGAAGGGGAGGGTAAGATGAACTGAGAGAATAGGATTGTCACATATACACTACCATGTAAAATATATAGTGAGTTCCGCAGTACAGCATAGCACAGAGAGCTCAGCTTGATGCTTTGTGATGACCTAGAGAGGTGGGATAGGGGAAGGGAGGCTCAAGAGGGAGGGAGTACGTGTGTACATATAGCTGATTCACTTTATTGTATAGCAGAAACTAACATAACATCGTAAAGCAATTACACTGCAATTAAAAAAGAATAAAATTGAGATTAGGGACAAGGAATTAAAGGATACAGAGGGAGTCTGAGGTAGAAAGTACAGTCTGTATATGAAAGAAGACATTAGAGGGTCAATCAAAGTGATGTGATTTACCTCGACTCCAGCTTTAGTTTCCAGTAATGCTGGCATTAGAAAAACATTTCCCTTATACATTATACTGCATTCTTTTCATGGTTATTGTTGGGCTGATGGCCTAGGGAAAGAGGCGAGTTTCCTATTTATATTTCAAAGCGTATCATTTAGGGGTTTCAGTGAGGAAAAGAACAGGATGTGATGCTTTTGACTGAAATTAAATTGCAATAAAACTCCATGTCTCTCAGTTCTGCTTAAAATGTTAACTCGCAACTCCTGCTTCTGATGAAGTCCAGTGAAGCACAAAACTCTCAGGGAGAACTAGCAAAGGAAGGTAAAGAAAAAAAAAAAAAACATCTAGATGAAGTTAGTGGGACCTGCCAAGGAAAGCAGGACCACAGAAGCCAAGAAAAGAGAAAGCAAGCTCCTTAAGCCAAGCCCAGAACTATGCACACTGCTTTCCCAGGTCACTTGCATTCCTGGTACAGAAGGGGATGCTAAGAAGCCTGGCAAATGCCAGCCCTGACCCGGCAGAGGAGCCAGCCGGGCTCTGCCACTCATGGTGCTGCTGAAACAAAACCGGCATGAGGAGCTGCCAAATGAGAAGATGCTAAGGGGCCAAGTACCAAAAGAGAAGTGATTTCAACACTCAGCACAAGTTTTGACTTGAGATATGTACCAATTCTTAAGTTAGACTGGGACAAAACACTAAGAAGCCACTGAAAAAGAAAGAAAAGAACTGAAAAGCACAAGGAGTTATTAATACTCATCTGGTACAAGGAACCTAATAGAAACAAAAACTGCTGATGGAAAAAGCCCTCCTAAATTTCCCAGGTGCTTAAATGGCATACCTGAAGCAAGAGAGTTCCAGAAAAACATCTACTTCTGCTTTATTGACTATGCCAGAGCCTTTGACTGTGTGGATAACAACAAACTGTGGAAAATTCTGAAAGAGATGGGAATACCAGACCATCTGACCTGCCTCTTGAGAAACCTATATATAGGTCAGGAAGCAACAGTTAGAACTGGACAGGGAACAGTAGACTAGTTCCAAATAGGAAAAGGAGCACATCAAGGCTGTATATTGTCACCCTGCTTATTTAACTTATATGCAGAGTATATCATGAGAAACGCTGGGCTGGAAAAAGCATAAGCTGGAATCAAGATTGCCAGGAGAAATATCAATAACCTCAGATATGCAGACGATACCACCCTTATGGCAGAAAGTGAAGAGGAACTAAACAGCCCCTTGATGAAAGTGAAAGAGGAGAGTGAAAAAGTTGGCTTAAGGCTCAACATTAAGAAAACTAAGATCATGGCGTCTAGTCCCATCACTTCATGGGAAATAGATGGGGAAACAGTGGAAAAAGTATCAGACTTTATTTTGGGGGGCTCCAAAATCACTGCAGATGGTGATTGCAGCCATGACATCAAAAGAGGTGTACTCCTTAGAAGGAACATTATGGCCAACTTGGATAGCATATTGAAAAGCAGAGACATTACTTTGCCAACAAAAGTTCGTCTAATCAAGGCTATGGTTTTTCCAGTAGTCATGTATGAATGTGAGAGTTAAGACAGTGAAAAAGGCTGAGCGCCAAAGAATTGATGCTTTTGAACTGTGGTGTTGGAGTAGACTCTTGAGAGTCCCTTGGATTGCAAGGAGATCCAACAAGTCCACCCTAAAGGAGATCAGTCCTGGGTGTTCACTGGAAGGACTGATGTTGAAGCTGAAACGCCAATACTTTGGCCACCTCATTGGAAAAGTCCCTGATGCTGGGAAGGATTGGGGGCAGGAGAAGGGGACGACAGAGGATGAGATGGCTGGATGGCATCACCGACTCAATGGACATGTGTTTGGGTGGACTCCAGGAGTTGGTGAGGGACAGGGAGGCCTGGCATGCTGCAGTTCATGGGGTCGCAAAGAGTAAGACACGACTGAGCGACTGAAATGAACTGAACTGAAGCACTAAGAGATGGGAGGATCTGAAGTGAAGGTAAATGAAGTGGGTAAACCTGCAATCCGGCTTTGAGGTAGCTTAGCCCCTGGCTGAGGGAATGTCCTTCTGCCCAAATGCAAGCATCACACAATGGACAATATCATCCTGAGCCCCTCCCCCCACTGTTCCATACATGTGCTAAACATCAAAAAACCACTGCTAAGGATTAAACAATGGGGGCAGGAGAAAAAAAAAAGACATCAGATTGAGATAGGAATGCCAGGAAAGACGGGATGATGCCAAAATAACTTATTAAAGTGTTGAGAAAATCAATGCTCATGATTTTAAAAGTTTCACTATAGAACTGGAATCTGGCAAAAAGAAACAAGCAGAAATCTTAAACATGGAAAATAAAATAGAGAGGCTTCTACCAGTCATGTAAAGCCAAGGATTCCCAACAACTATGAGATAGGAGACATCCTTTTCACAAAGCTTTAGAGTCAGATATGTATTTTACATTTATAGCACATCTCAATTCAATTAAAAATTCAGATGCTCAGTCATACTAGCCATATTTAAAGCAGTCAATAAGCACATGTGGCTTTACACTACCATATAACATATTCAACAATATAATTCTCTCTACTGAGGTAGGTAGGTAGGTAGATGTAACGTTGGATGGACGGATGGATGGATGGACAGATGGACTGATGGATGAACAGATGGATGGATGGACAAACAGATGTATTGTTGGATGGATGGATGGATAGATGATGGAAGGATAGATAGATAAATAGATGGATAGATGGATGGATGGATAGATAGATGGATTGTTGGATGAATGGATGGATGGATGATGGACAAATAGCTGAAAGAAAGAAAGGCACAGGTATGTATAGAAATATGCATTACTTTCTTTGACATACATTGCTGAACAAAAGCAGCAAAAGAAGTCAGATTTAAAAGAACATCATGTTGATGATTTCCTACACAAATTTCAAGTAAGGCAAAACTAACAGATGATCACAAGTTAAAACAGTGATTACATCATGTGAGAATAGCTTTGACAGGATGCGGCATTAGGGATTGTTTTTGGAGTAATACTCCATATCTTGACCTGGGAATAGGGTATATATACATAAGTATACACCATCGAGTTGTATGTTTAATTGTGCCCTGCAGGGAAATTTAATGGAATGTATGTTATATCTTGCATTGTGCTGATAAGCTGGCTTTCTAGGGAAGGGAAGGATTTCTAGTCTGTAGAATCTACCCATTTCCACGTGAGCTACATATTCTAACAATGGGCAATTTCAAGCTACCAACAGGATACCACTGAAACTGAAAGAGATATGTAAAACCAGCTCTTGAGAAAAGGTGCCAGCCAGCTCTAGCACATGCATCTTCATAGGAAAGAAAAGGAAAATATGTGTGCAAAACTGGGGATTTGCACACAAGCCCTTTGCATATAGAGCCCACACTTCTGAGGATTCTCTCTATACTGCGGAGAAGGGAAGGACAGCTTTTCCCCAAGACTTCTGTGGTGTTCAAAGCAAACACTGGTAAAGATGCTACTGAGTGATACACAGAATAGAGAGGCCTCCCCACCTCCTCCTGGAACCTATGCCTGCACCCTCCCAATCAGCAGAGCTTACTCTCAGCACCCACAAACAGAGCTGACAGGTGACAACCCAGGCACACAGGAAGGCGCTTTCTCTTCATACCGTACAGTTCCAAATATGCTGTCAAATTCAGGAAATAATACAATTTAAGGTAATGAAGTATATTAAACAACAACACTAAAAGCAATATCGAAGCATCAAGAAAAAAATGTACCACAGTTAAAATAAGGCATATGTTCCCAGGCACCGAGCTTGTTCGGAGGAGAATGTATATTCAAGCAGAAATAAACAGCATGTGCTTCACTAGGTCTCTAAATGTTCATGTTCACCATGCAAGAAGAGTCCTGCTGAGAGTTGCTGTTTGCACTTTCTAACCTTTGCTAGGACTCTATGGCCTTGGAGACACAGGGTTGCAACCATTTGAAATTAATTTCCTAGTTGCATTAGCTCAAAGAGATGCTGTCCTTTATTTAAAGGTTATCAATTAATGAAAATTCTAATTCAATGTTAACATGGGGTCATAAAAGACGTAGATTACGTACAAGGTGGCCTATTCCAGAGGGTGGTATGACATTTGCCCCAAGGCCTAGTATGACATACAAGAAAGAGAAAACAATGGTAATAAGGCCCTTTTCAGTAATCTAAGACCATAAAACAGTGTCAATGAGAAAAAGATTCTAATTCCAATGGTACAGTGTGGCCCAAGCATCATACCCTGAGGTTGAATTCTCCTTGTGTCAATTACCAGCTACACAGCCTTCAGGAAGCTGCTTAACTTCTTGTGCTTTAGTTCTGCATTTGTAAAATGGGAATAACTATCATATACACATGTGTAATCTCAAAGATATATATATACAAAATGAATAAATGAGCACTATATTTTAAAGCTAGAAGATACCATAGACAGAGGGCACCAACTCAGTGATTGCCAGTGTGGTCCCCAGATTAGAAATATCAGCATCAGCTGGGACCATGCTGAAAATACATATTCCTCATCCAACACCAGACCTACTGAATCAGAAATTCTGGCCTGAAAGTCCACCAATCTGAGTTTGAACAAAGAATGCAGAGTTCCTAAGAATAGCACGGCGAGATAAGAAAGCCTTTCCCAGCGATCAATGCAAAGAAATAGAGGAAAACAATAGAATGGGAAAGACTAGAGATCTCTTCAAGAAAACTAGAGATGCTAAGGGAACATTTCATGCAAAGAGGGGCTCAATAAAGGACACAATTGGTCCTAAATAGACCCAACATAAGCAGAAATGGTCCTAAATGGACCTAACAGAAGCAGAAGATATTAAGAAGAGGTGGCAAGAATACATAGAAGAACTGTACAAAAAAGATCTTCATGGCCCAGATAATCACGATGGTGTGATTTCTCACCTAGAGCCAGACATCCTGGAATGTGAAGTCAAGTAGGCCTTAGGAAGCATCACTATGAACAAAGCTAGTCGAAGTGACAGAATTTGAGTTGAGCTATTTCAAATCTTAAAAGTTGATGTGAAAATGATGCACACAATATGTCAGCAAATTTGGAAAACGCAGCAGTGGCCACATAACTGGAAAAGGTCAGTTTTCATTTCAATACCAAAGAAAGGCAATGCCAAAGAAGGCTCAAACTACCACACAACCGCACTCATCTCACACACTGGTAAAGTAATGCTCAAAATTCTCCAAGCCAGGCTTCAGCAATACTTGAACCATGAACTTCCAGATGTTCAAGCTGGTTTTAAAAAAGGAAGAGGAACCAGAGATCAAATTGCCAACATCTGCTGGATCACTGAGAAAGCGAGAGAGTTCCAGAAAAATATCAATTTCTGCTTTATTTACTATGCCAAAGCCTTTGACTGTGTGGATCACAATAAACTGGAAAATTCTGAAAAGAGATGGGAATACCAGACCACCTGATCTGCCTCTTGAGAAACCTGTATGCAGGTCAGGAAGCAACAGTTAGAACTGGACATGGAACAATAGACTGATTTCAAATCGGGAAAGGAGTATGTCAAGGCTGTATATTGTCACCCTGCTTATTTAACTTATATGCAGAGTACCTCAGGAGAAATGCGCGACTAGATGAAACACAAGACGTAATCAAGATTGCCAGGAGAAATATCAATAACCTCAGATATGCAGATGACATCACACTTATGGCAGAAAGTGAAGAGGAACTAAAGAGCCTCTTGATGAAAGTGAAAGAGGAGAGTGAAAAGTTGGCTTAAAACTCAATATTCAGAAAACTAAGATTATAGCATCTGGTACCATCACTTCATGGTAAACAGATGGGAAAACAGTGGAAGCAGTGGCTGACTTTATTCTGGGGGGCTTGAACATCACTGCAGATGGTGATTTCAGCCTTGAAATTAAAAGAAGCTTACTACTTGGAAAGTTATGACCAACCTAGACAGCATATTAAAAAGCAGAGACATTACTTTGTCAACAAAGGTCCATCTAGTCAAAGCTATGGTTTTTCCAGTAGTTTTGTATGGATGTGAGAGTTGGAATGTAAAGAAAGCTCAGAGCTGATGAATTGATGCTTTTGAACTGTGGTTTTGGAGAAGACTCTTGAGAGTCCCTTGGACCGCAAGGAGATCCAATGAGTCCATCCTAAAGGAGATCAGTCCTGGGTGTTCACTGGAAGGACTGATGTTGAAGCAAGCTGAAACTCCAATACTTTGGCCACCTGATCAGAAGAGCTGACTCATTTGAAAATACCCTGATGCTGGGAATGACTGAAGGCAGGAAGAGAAGGGGGCGACAGAAGATGAGGTGGTTCAATGGCATCACCGACTCACTGGACATGAGTTTGGATGAACTCTGGGAGTTGCTGATGGACAGGGAGGCCTAGCATGCCTCCCTGGGGTTGCAAAGAGCCGGACATGACTAAGTGACTGAACTGAACTGAACTCTAATACAGTTTAGAACCCAGTTTAGAATCACCAACCTAGACAAGCCCTTCTTTTCTAAATGAGGGAAAGTGAGCAGGACAAAATGAACTGATCAAGATGACACACATCAATGGCTCTCATGAAGTACACTGTGGTCATAGGCAGCTCTGACTGGGTTTTTCCTCAAATTAAAAAAAAAAAATCACAATTATTTTTTTTTCCTATTAGAAGTCATTTCTTCTCTTTTTTTTTTTTTCCCCAGAATTCACTTCTTGATTCTCTAATAAGATGTACAAGGGCAAACACATGCATAGACACACAATTTAAAGCAAAAAATATTTTATAAAAATCAAGGGATTGTGTACTTTCTCCAACTTCTGTTTGGAAACTTGCTAGCATTAGACTGATATACTGAAAATAAAGATCTGGTAGGACACAGGCCCTGGGCTATCAGAATAGGTCTAGCTCTAAATAACTGGCATGGTCATGCATGCTATTCTGAGGCAGGAGATAAACGGGCTTACGACTAGCCTCCTGTTTATATTTCAAGATAGAAATAATAACAGGAATAGGATGACTAGCTGGACTCTGTCTCCTGTGGACACTTTAAGAAGACAGTAATGCTGCGGCAGGGAGGGGCCAGAGCACTGCTTAGGCAAAAAATAAGAAGGGCACATGTTTCTCTTCCTTGGAAGCAAGGAGGCTTTGACTGCACATGAGGAGAAAGGCTCCTTGGGGATCAAAGACGGGGAATTATGCCATCATAGGTGACATCAATCTCCCAGAGAAGCCTTAAAGTGGGATCCATCTTGGCAAAAGGATGTGCATGCATATCCAGGAGGGCTCTGGGTTCAATCAGATGTGAGAAATGAAGCAAAATAATTGGCCAGAGGAAAACAAAGACTCAGAAGACTTTGTTTTCCTAATTCCGCCATAATGAGGATTAACTCCACCCCAAAAGCTGCAGCTCATTCTTTCTCTCTCTCTCTCAGTCCACCTATGCTTCCTCTACATTGTACCTTTGGTTGTAATAGACACATTATTTGCCTCAACACTTTTCATCTCTTTGCTGAATTCTTTCTTCAAAGCAGACAAGAGCTGGGCCAGCACCAGAGCTACCCTACTTCCTGGTTGCCTGTAAACCCTACCTGCCTCAAATCTGCAGCTAATTACAAAACCAGGTTACCAAGCTTATTAGAACTCTAAAAATAGAGGGTCTTAGGGAGCAGTTGATTGGTGTCCTTGGTATAGCAACCTGATTTTGAAACCCTCCCTCAGGTCCACAAGATTTTGTGCTTCTTACCAGTTTTTGCTTCTTTTCTGATGTTTAAATGGAAAGGGTGTGATCTAGAGAAGTGAGGTGCTAGTGTATCTAGATTTAAATAAAATGTTGAAGATATTTTGGAATTTCAAACTCATTCTAAAAATAACATTAAAACTCTACTCTGCAAAAGCCATCTCTGGAGACAGTGGAAAAATTCTAGCTTGTCTTGTGCTGATTGTTCTCCCATCTTTGATGTATCTCCACTATCTCATCTTTTGGTGAAAAGGGACTGAAGTGAAGCTAGGATTTCATTTTTAATGTTGTCTTTTCCCAACTCTCCAGGAATAAAGTATACTAGGTAGGTTGAAAGAGGAAGAAAAATGATTTCTTTACCATGCAACACATCCTCCCATTGCAATTCATAAATTGAGTTCGTTGTTTCTGCTTAAAGACATAGTTCTAAATAAGTAAATAAAAATAGTTCTTTGTTGTTGTTTCAAAAAACTTTAAAATAAAAAAACACTTTTGTGCTATGAACAGTATACGTAGATAAGGAAGATTTTCAAACATTTACCAATGACCATGCAATGGGGACCAAGCAGACAGCACACACTGACTAAAACCAAAGCAGGCTCTGGAAGGCCCCCATTGTGTGGCATTCCATTACCTGGCAAATCCTGGGGGACAGGGAAGGTGGTGAGGAAAGATGGGTGGCCATGGAAGCAGAGAAAGGTAATACTTTCTGAAGGGGCTGAGGACACTTTTCAAATAAAATGGAAGTTTTTCCATGCTTTAGCCACTAGTATAGCTTTAAGTAATGCTCAAACTTCTCCAAGCCAGGTGTCAACATATAGGAACCATGAACTTTCAGATGTTCAAGCTGGTTTCAAAAAAGGCAGAGGAACCAGAGATCAAAATGCCAACATCTGCTGGATCACTGAAAAAGCAAGAGAGTTCCAGAAAAACATCTAATTTTGCTTTATTGACTATGCCAAAGCCTTTGACTGTGTGGATCACAACAAACTCTGGAAAATTCTTTAAGAGATGGGAATACCAGACCACCTAACCTGCCTCCTGAGAAACCTGTATACAGATTAGGAAGCAACAGTTAGAACTGGACATGGAACAACAGACTGGTTCAAATCAGAAAAGGAGTACATCAAGGACATATATTGCCACCCTGCTTATTTAACTTATAGGCAGAGTACATCATGCAAAATACCAGGCTGGATGAAGCACAAGCTGGAATCAAGATCACGGGGAGAAATATCAATAACCTCAGATATGCAGATGACACCTTCCTTATGGCAGAAAGTGAAGAAGAACTAAAGAGCTTCTTGATGAAAGTGAAAGAGGAGAACGGAAAAAGTTGGCTTAAAACTCAACATTCAGAAAACTAAAATCATGGCATCCAGTTCCATCATTTCATAGCAAACAGACATGGAAACAATGGAAACAGTGAGAGACTTTGTTTTTGGGGGCTCCAAAATCCCTGCATATGGTGACTGCAGCCATAAAATTAAAAGATGCCTGCTCCTTGGCAGAAAAGCTATGACCAACCTAGACAGCATATTAAAAAGCAGAGACATTACTTTGCCAACCAAATTTTTATAGTCAAAGCTATGGTTTTTCCAGTAGTCATGTATGGATGTGAGAATTGGACTATAAAGAAAGCTGAGGGCCGAAGAATTGATGCTTTTGAACTGTGGTGTTGGAGAAGACTCTTTAGGGAGTCCCTTGGGCTGCAAGGAGATCCAACCAGTCCATCTTAAAGGAAATCAGTCCTGAATTCATTAGAAGGACTGATGTTGAAGCTGAAACTCCAATACTTTGGCCACTTGATGTGAGACTCATTGGAAAAGACCCTGATGCTGGGAAAGATTGAAAGCGGGAGGAGAAGGGGGTGACAGAGGATGAGATGGTTGAATGGCACCACCAATGCAATGGACATGAGTTTGACTAGTCTAGGGGAGTTGATGATGGACAGGGGAGCCTGGTGTGCTGCAGTCTACAAGGTTGCAAAGAGTCAGACACAAGTGAGTGACTGAACTGAACAGATGGCTTTAAGAAAACAATCCCACTGTTGGGCATATATACCGAGGAAACCAGAATTGAAAGAGACACGTGTACCTCAATGTTCATCGCTGCATTGTTTACAATAGCCAGGACATGGAACCAACCTAGATGCCCATCAACTGATGAATGGATAAGAAAGCTGTGGTACATATACACAATGGAATATTACTCAGCATTAAGGAAAAATTCATTTGAATCAGTTCTACTCAGATGGACGAAACTGGAGCCCATTATCCAGAGTGAAGTAAGCCAGAAGCAAAAATAACAATACAGTATATTAACGCATATATATGGAATTTAGGAAGACGGTAACGAGAACCCAGCATGCGAGACAGCAAAAGGAACACAGATGTATAGAATAGACTCAGGGCCTCTATGGATGAGGGAAAGGGTGGGATGATATGGGAGAATGGCATTGAAACATGTTAATTATCATATGTCTAAGCAATAGCCGGCCCAGGATTGATGCTTGGGACTGGTGCAACGAGATTTCCCGGGGGGAGGGGGGAGGGAGGGGGGTTATGGAGGGGGAGCATATGTGAACCCATGGTGATATCATGTCATTGTTTGGCAAAACTAATAAAAAAAAATGTTTAATAAAAAAAAAAGAAAACATATATGCTGAAGATCAGCCTTATATTGAAATATTGTTAATGCTCAAGGAAAAGACAAAAAGAAATGTTAAACCATGCTTAATCCTAAAACACAGGGATATCCAGCATTAAAATACTGTCATATATTTAATATAAAATATAATACACATATTATTCTGAACCAAACAAGATTATTCTTCACATACTATTTTCTAACCTGCTTTTTCATTAATACAATATCAGTATCCCTCAGATTCAATAAATATGGATCTAAGCTGTTATTTTAATAATACAGAATATTCAATTTTTGCAAGCATAATTATTTATCTAACATATAACTGGTGGACAGTGGCATTTTCAAATGACTTCTGGCATCCAGAGCTATGAGAGAATAAATTTGTGTTGCATTAAGCCATCAAGTTTGTAGTAATTTGATATGGAAACTAAAATAGTAAATAATCAACACCCAGCTCAAGAAACAGGATCCTCACACCTCATTCCTATCTTCTCATCAGCACAGAATAAACACTGTCCTGACTTCCAATACTATAGATAGAATTTATGACCTTGGAACTTAATTAAATGGAATCAAACAGTTTAAAAATAGAATAATGGAAAGAAAAACAAAAACAAGCAAGTAAGACTTAACTAAACTCAAAAGCTTTTGCACAGCAAAGGAAACCATAAACAAAATGACAAGACAACCTCACAGAATAGGAGGAAAATATTTGCAGATGATGTGACTGATAAGGGACTAATCTCAAAACTCTACAAAACAAATCATGCAGGTTAATATCAAGAAAAAAATAAATAAATAAATAAATTAAATTAAAAAAAAAAAATTAGAGATTTAAGACAAGTGATAATACAATGACCTAAGTGATCTTTCTTAAGTAATTGTTTCTTGCCTAAAGATTTCATTCTGTATAGAAAAGACATATTTTTCTCATTAATAAAAAACCCACAGAGATAAGTCTCATTATCCCTACAAAAAAAAAAAAAAAAAAAAAAAAAAAAAACTAAAATAAAAAATAGTCAGAAGACCTAAATACACATTTCTACATTTCTCCAAAGAAGACATACAGATGGCCAAAAGGCACATGAAAAGATGCTCAACACTGCTAATTAATATGTTAGAGAAATGAAAATGAAAACTACACTGAGATATTAGCTCACACCAGTCAGAATGGCCATCATCAAAAAGTCTACAAACAATAAATTCTGGAGAGGATGTGGAGAAAAGGGAAACTTCCTATACTGTTGTTGGGAATGTAAATTGAAAACAGCCACTATGGAGAACAGTGAGGAAGTTTCTTAAAAAACTAAAAGTAGGGTTACCATATGATCTGCCAATCCCATTCCTGGGCATTATCTGAAGAAAACCATAGTTTGAAAGAACACATGCACCTCAATGTTCATTGCTAGGAATATATACACACTACTATATTTAAAATAGAACAGAAAACCAATAAGGACCTACTGTATAGCACATGGGCGCCCCACGTGGCGCTAGTGGTAAATAACTTGCTGCCAATGAGGAAGACATAAGAAACCCAGGCTCTATCCCTGGGTCGGGAAGATCCCCTGGAGGAGGAAATGGCAATACACTCCAGGATGCCTGGAGAATTCTATGGACAGAGGAGCCTGGTGGGCTACAGTGCATGGGGTCACAAAGAGTCAGACTCGAAAGAAATGACTCAACACGAGTATAGCACAGGGAACACTGCTCAATATTCTGTAATAACCTAAATAGGAAAAAAAACTTGAAAAAAATATATATACTATATATAGATATGTATAACTGAATCACTTTGCTTTACACTTGAAACTAATGCAACACTGTAAATCAACTAAACTCTAATACAAATGAGTTTTTAAAAATATATATTGCACATGCTTTCATCTATATCTTTCTACATTATTTCATTATTTCCCTTGGGAAAATACCTAGAAGTAGAATAGATGAATCAAAAATATGTACATTTTAAATTATTTTGAACACATATTTCCAAAACTCATTTCAAAAATTATAAATATATAGATTTCTAGCCCTCAAGTAAACTCCAATATGTATATATCTTAGTATATTTATTTGGTTTTCATTGTGGGTTTCACCCCACTTTATTACAAAAGAGTTTCAGGCAGCTTTTAAAGCTATATACAAGATTTAAAATATGATCAAATGGAAACTAATGATAAGAAAAAATAAGATGAGGACAGGTGTGACATTAACATATAAATACTCTGAGATTCTTTGCAGCTGAGCACTTTGAGTAAGAAACTATACTCAAGCTTTATAAATATCTAGACAAATACCTGATTAAGCAAGGTGATGACTGAATGAATCACTTCCAATTCCTTTTGAAAGTTGGCATAGTATGCATAATAAATGACTGAGTTAATGACAATAATAAAAAGTCATATTGACAGTCCATGAGACAGATATGAATAATTAGGTGATGACTGTATTAGTAAAATAAAAATAATTTTCCCTCAGACGGACATGAAACTATAAAGTCCAATGAGGTCTTCAATCCAAAAAGGAGATCTATTATTTAAATAATTATTAAAATCTCCTATTCCTTTGTTCTTGCCTGTCAGAAAATTTTAATCAATATCCATATCCTCCTTTACCCAAATATTCTCTATGCATGCAAAAGTAGTGAACTTAAGTCTTTTTTATACTGCACAATACTATTTCTTAAAAAATGAGTAGAGTTTTAGACAACACTTGTATAGAAAAATGAGGACATAACCTCCAGAAGCAATCATTAACAATGGTGAAAACAAACCACCGAAACCAGGAATTGTCCAGTACTTCTAGAGGTGCCTGTCCAATGTGCTAGCCCTGAGACACAAACGTCTAGTCAAATTTAAATGAAAATTAATTAAGTACGTAAAATTTAAAAAGCCACTTCTTCAGCTTGACTAACCATTTGTCAAATGCTCAGTAGCCATATATTGCTGGTGGCAAACACTCTGGACAGTACAAATATGGATAGTAGATATATAGAATATTCTTATCATCACAGAAAGTGCTACTGGGTAGTACTACTTGTGGAATATAAAGTGTCTTTGATCAATAAAAAGACAGTATATATAAGCTGACTGACTAGAGGTCAAAATGTATTTTCCAATAAAATCATGAATACAGATTATTTCTACATGAGTCCATAAAAGTCTCCTTGAGAAATAACAAGTGTTGGAAAGGGTATGGAGAAGTTGGAACCCACCTCCACTCCGTATAGGAATGTAAAATGGTGCAATCCCTGTGGAAAATAGTTTGGAGGGTTCCTCAAAAGATTAAGAATTACCATATGAGCCAGCAACTCCACTAATCAAGGGAATTTAAAAGAAGGATTTAAATAGATACCTGAGTGCCAGGGTTCACTGCAGTATTATTCACAGTGGCCAGAAAATGGAAACAATCCAAGTGACCATCAGCAGATTAATGGATAAGCAAAATGTGGTTCACACATTCAATATAATATTCAGCCATTAAAAGAAGTAAAGATCTAACAGATGTTACAAAACATAGATGAACCCTAAAATACAGCAAGAAGATGAATACTGTAGGAAATACATGAATATATAAAATATCTGAAAGTGAAAGTGTCAGTTGCTCAGTGAGCTCTGACTTTTTTACTACCCCCATACACTATAGCCTGCCAGGCTCCTCTGTCCACGGGATTCTCTAGGCAAGAACACTGGATCAAATCTGGGTTCTTGCATCGCAGGCAGACTCTTTACCATCTTAGCCACCAGGGAAGCCTATTTCACATGCTAGCACAGTAATGCTCAAAATCCTTCAAGCTAGGTTTCAACAGTTCATGAACCTCCAAACAGTTCAGGAACTTCCAAAATTACAAGCTGCATTTAGAAAAGGCAGAGGAACAAGTGATCAAATTGTCAACATTTGTTAGATCATAGAAAAAGCAAGGGAATCCCAGAAAAGCATCTACTTCTGCTTCATTGACTACACTAAAGCCTTTGACTGTGTGGATAACAACAAACCGAAAAACTGTTAAAGCAGAGGGGAATACCAGACCACCTTACTTGTCTCCTGAGAAACCTATATGCAAGTCAAGAAGTAACAGCACCAGACACGAACAAGGGACTGGTTCAAAATTGGGAAAGGAGTACGTCAAGGCTATGTTCTGTCACCTTGCTTATTTAACTTATATGCAGAGTACATCATGCAAGATGCCAGGCTAGATGAATCGCAAGCTGGAATCAAGATTTCCAGGAGAAATACCAACAATCTCAGATATGCAGATGATACCAATCTAAAGACAGAAAGCAAAGAGGAACTAAAGAGACTCTTGATGAGGGTGAAAGAGAACAGTAAGAAAGCTGGCTTAAGACTCAACACTGAAAAAATGAAGATCAAGGCATCTGGTCCCATCACTTCATGGCAAATAGATGGAAAAAACCTGAAAACAGTAACAGATTTGATTTTCTTGGGCTCCAAAATCACTATGGATGGTGGCTGCAGCCATGAAATTAAGACACTTGCTCCTTGGAGGTAAAGCTATGACAAACCTAGACAGTGTATTAAAAAGCAAAGATATCACTTTACTGACAAAGGTCTGTATAGTCAAAGCTATGGTTTTTCCATTAGTCATGTATGGATGTGAGAGCTGAACCTTAAAGAAAGCTGAGCACTGAAGAATTGATGTTTTTCAACTGTGGTGCTGCAGAAGACTCTTGAGAGCCCCTTGGACAGCAAGGAGATCAAACCAGTCAATTCTACAGGAAATCAACCCTGAATACTCACTGGAAGGACTGATGCTAAGGCTCCAATATTTGGGCCACCTGATGCAAAGAACAGACTCATTAGAAAAGATCCTGATGTTGGGAAAGATTGAGGGCAGAAGGAGAAGAGGGCAACAGAGGATGAGATAGTTGGATGGCTTCACCGACTCAATGGACATGAGTTTGAGCAAACTCTGAGAGATAGTGAAGGACAGGGAAGCCTAGTGTGCTGCAGTCCATGGGATCGCAAAGAGTGGGACATGACTTAGTGACTAAAGAACAGCAACATAAAATATCTAGCATAGGCAAGTTCACAGGAGCAAGAAGTAGATCAGTGTTTATCAGGGGCTGGAGGGAGGCATAACGGTAGTCACTGCTTGATGAGCACTGAGTGTGTGTCCAGGTGATGGAAAAGTTTTGAAAACAGCAGCAGTGTTTACAAAACATTGTGAATAGTTTATGCAGCTAACTGTACACTTAAAATGGTTAAAATGAAATATTTTGCACTATATATGTTTTACCACAATAAAAATACCCTTAAAAAGTACTCACTGAAGGACTGACCAATGTAAGCACTAAAAATAAAATCTATTTAGATGTCAATGCCACTGGAATCCTGCAGACTGACAATGCAACATAGTTGTAAATAATTCTGTTATACACTTGTAATCAAAAAAACAGGTAAACAATTGCATTGCTGAAAAGTAGTGCTTTATTTCCTAGGAATGCTGCAGTTAAGGAATAACAAGCTTAATTAGAGAAGGAGGTATCCACCTGAGCAGGGAATTTGGTGACAATTCATTAAACATCTTCTCAGCTTTTCCATCAACACTGGAGGTGGCTAGTAAATCATTCTATATTACAATTTGATTTAAAAATCACACCATAGAGCTTTTTCTTTTCCTTGACATGAGGATATCACTACCACTAAATTTACAGTGGTCAGTCTAGGTATTTATATTTTGACTTCATAAATAAAATTTTAAAAAAGAAAGGGGATGGGGAAAGTAAGCAATCTTTCAATTAAGTAAGGGTAGAGGTTTGCAGCTAATATTTGTTTGTGCTAAACACTTTATATATATTATCTCATTAAAGTGCTTTCAGGGATACCTGAGAAAATACAGAGACTAAAAACAAACTGAACTGCACACAGAAGATGACAGGAGAGTACACCAGAAATTAATACCATGTTGTAAATCAACTACAATTTAATAAAAAAGAAAGAAAAATGACAGAAGAAAGAAATTAAGAGATTATAGGTAAATATAATTACATTGAAGACTTCCCAGTTGGCTCAGTGGTAAAGAATCTACCTGCCAATTCAGGAGACGTGGGTTCAATCACTGGATTGGAAGGGTCCCAGAGATTGGAAAAAGGAAATGGCAACCTTCTCCAGAATTCGTGTCTGGAGAATCCCAAGGACAGAAGAGCCTGGTGGACTACAATCTATGAGACCACAAAGAGTAGGACATGACTGTGTGACTGAACACAGACACACACACACACACACACACACACATACGACGCAATTACATGGAGACCGAGAAAAAGATGTGATAGAACAGACATAACACTTCACTACTCAAAGTGTGCTCTGCGTCCAGCAGCACTGGCATCACCTAAGGGCTTGGAGCTACTGGTTGACAATCTGTCTTTCAGCAAGATCCTTCAGCAAGATACACACATTAAAGTTTGATGAGAGGGCAGTACAGAGGAAACTTCTGAAGGAGGTCAATTCACTCATTGCCCAGACAGCATCAGACAGTCAGTGACCTGCCCATCAGCCCTTCTCTCTTGCCTGCCCTCCAGTAGCAACACTGAAACAGCCAGCTACTTCCCTGCCTCTCTTCCAGCTGAGAGCAGCAATGACTGCCCAGGGGGACAATATGACATGAAGAAATGTTTACTGGGCGGCTTCTGGTAGAGTTTCCCATTTGAGAAAAATAGAGATGGTACAGTAAGGTTTTTGTTTTTTTTTTTTTTTTTTTGCTACCTTCTAATTACCTTTCTTCTAAGATTCCTATTGTAAAGTCACAAGGCTCATAACTGGTACGGCTATTTCATGGCTGGTAAGAGCAGGCATCACCAACAGAGATACCAAGAACACACACATGGGGTTAAAGAGAGGCTCCTGGTATCACTGAGCCACTGTACCAGGTGCACTGTCCACCTTTGAACTTCTTGTGTTTTCTGAGATAATTACATGGCCCTTAGTCTAAGTCACTGTTCTTAGGGCTTTTTTAAAAAACTTTTAATACTGGAGTATATTTGATTGACAATGTTGTTAGTTTCAGACAGACAGCAGAGGGACTCAGCCATACATATGCATGCATCCATTCTCCCCCAAACTCCCCTCCCACCCAGTCTGCCACATAACATTGAGCAGCATTTCCTGTGCTGTACAGCAGGTCCCTATTGCTAATCAATTTTAAGTATGGCATTGTGTTGTCACTTTTCTATTAGTTGCATCTGAGAGCTTTTATAACATTCCTTAGGATCAGTAGAGTGAGGAAAAAAGAGAAAGAGAGAATTGTCTATTGCAGGTGTAGAAAGTAAGTTCATACGTAGGGGACACACAAAAAAACTGAAGGAATCAGGAAGTTTTAGTTATATTGTAGACTTGATTAATTCAGTTATTTACATCTCAAAGAGTTGTGTGTCTTAGTGTTTTTTTCCCATAAAAACTGATAGCTGGTAAGTCTGTAATTCAAGTGAATTTTCTTTATAGACATAGAATGTGAATCACATTTGAATTGCAGTATTCTATTTAAAATGGTTTATGAAAGTCAGTGATTAAAATTGATAAGCTTTGTACAGCAGAAATTAGCACAACACTGTAAATCAACTATACTTAAATAACATAAATTTTGAAAAATGACATGCTTTGCTACTTTTTCGTTAACTAGGTTACTTTTAAATCTTATTTATTTCATAATGTGTGTTGTTGCTACACATTCACTGTGTACCTCCTCAAACCTGCTAAAATATAGAATTTCAGTCCACAGGGAGTAGATTTCAAAGTGATATAAGAAGTAAACAGGTTATATTTTCCTCGAACTTCTCATGACTAAAAAAATTTAATCAAAGAGTATTTCTTCCCATTTTCTTTCCTTTCCTCTGAATCAACAAAGTCTCGTTTGGAAGAAAAATGGAAATTTCAGCATCTATTTCTGTATGGAAGTTAAACGTTCCACGACACTTTTATCACGCCCTACCACTATAAGCCAGGGCTGCTGCCACTTGCAACAAAAAGAAAGTGCAGTAAAAGACATGATTACCGGAATTTGCAGGGATTAGGATTTTAATCTTCTCATTATTGAGTGTGATGAAAGACTATATTTAAACACTTGTGAATGAAAATCTTTCATGAATCTATAAATGCATTTTCTGTAACAGTAACATAATAAATCTTTAGATCATTGTGAACTTCCATGGATCTCACAGAAATCAATGATGTTCAAACTATGGAAAGGTTAAAATGAAAGATGAATTGCTTGAACTTACTGTTAATGTATCCTAGAACATACCTTGAAGATATATATGGCAACTGTTTCTGGATTTTTTTCTTTTAATCATTTGGTTTTGGCTCAGACTTTTTTTTTTTCTTTTGCAGGGGACTTGTTTGCTTGTCATTAATCTCTTCTCTCAAAAGATTACAAGATTATGCCCAAGAAATAATTTGGGTTTTCAAAGTTTTATTATTTTTAAATATATTTTTATAGTATCTGCATTCAAACTTAATGTATACTTAACAAAATAATTCTCAAACTCCAATGTGCATGGGAATCACCTGGGATCTTACTGAAATGCAGGCTCAGATCCAGGAGGTTTGGTGCTGGGCATGAGACTCTGTATCTCTCACAAGGTGAGCATGGTACTGCGGGTCCCCACACCATTCTTCTGGTAGCAGAGCCTTGCATCTTATTCTTCACCAAACACATTCATTTATATGATTCTCCTATTAACTCTCACCCTCCCCCCACCATATCAATGCTTAAGAAAAATTAAGTTGCTGAGAGTTTCAGGGTCTTCTCAAGACTGTCTGCAATACAGCTAACCCTCCAACCCACGCAAACAGACACAAATCTAATTTTATTTCTACTTCAATAAAGTACTTTCCCCTGCACCTCTGCCAGGTTAGAGATCCAGTCCTTTGGGGAAAATCAGAACAAGTCCTGCAGTCCATGAGTTCATTTAGACTGTATAGTTATCTGGGGTTCCCTGGTGTGTCAGTCAGTAAAGAATCTGCCTGCAATGCAGGAGATCTACATTTCATCCCTGAGTTGCGGAGATCCTCTGAAGAAGGAAATGGCAATCCACTCCAGTATTCTTTCCTGGAAAACCCCATGGACAGAGCAGCCAATGTATAAGCAAAATAAACCAACTGCAGACTACAATTCAGTCTACAATAGAAGGATTTATTCGGCATTATTTATGTATCAGAATGCATTGTAATTTTGACCTTAATTAGACACTAGAATGTTACACAGAGAGGAATGTCCTTTTTCATACACTGTGTGCCATTAACACACCAGCTTTAAATAAAGCAGAAGTTAGTTAATATTCAGATGGGGGAAGGATGGGTGATAGACAGACTTACTAATTCAGAAGACACTGGTCCCAGTCCAGAGGAAAACAGAATAAGGGCTCAGTTCTCTTTCCACTTTTGTCCTCCTTTCTTCTCTTTCTCTACCCTCCTCCTTCCTTCTCTGAAACAGCATACATCTCTACAGAGCCCTTACAGATCTGGTTCCATTTTTCATGAGGGAACTAAATGAAAAAGCTAAAATGCCTGTGAGGGTCTGAGAGCAGCAGAAAGCCTGGCTATTTGGAGTTCTGTAGGCCAGCTCATGGCATTCACGCTTAAGGAAGCCTCCTGCAACATCCCCCAGAATGAGCATATGGCAGACCTCCACAAGCAACCATCACTAACTCTTCAGTCATGTTCACTATGTTTGAATTAACAGTGACAGGACACATCCTGTTTATTAGATGATGTTGCTATTTAATTCCCTATTATCTATTAAAATCTCTCAGCTCTTGCAGAAAGGATGCACAGAAGAGTCATGCACAGAGATCAAGGACCACCCACATATTACTTATCCCATTCTTTTCAAAATACATTTCAAAAGAGTGGACTTTAAAAATCAGCACCACCACATCAGTATAGCACCGCAACCTCAAACTTCTGGTTCTGACTAGAATGTTGGAAGGAGAAATGCACTGTTGCTTTTTTCCCTAGCTGAGAGCCAAGTTACTGGCATTCCTGGGGAGCAAAGTGGAAGTGACACTGAACTGCATAGTTGTTGGGTGAAAAATGGTTTCAATATACTGTTGGTGGTATTGTCATGTAAGCTATCCCGCACTACATTCTCTGAATCTACACATCTGTCAGTGGGTCAATGTGCTAGCATCACAAGACTGGAAATAAAGGTAAGCATGGACCTACCTAAAGATCACTGCTTCTGTCACATACGTCTCCAATACTGCTCAACTGACATGATGCAGGAGGGCTGTGAAGATTATCTGCAAGGTAGCCATTCAGGAGGGTTCTGAGCTAAGACCTTGGTCCTGTGGGTTAGCTCAAGTCAGGTATCTATGGAGCTTTCCACTGGGATATTTTCTGAGATCTGATAGCTTATCACCCACCACCTCTCAGTCTCTCATCCCAAGTGACCACTATGCTGATGGGATATAGCCAGCACTGGGGTCACGACACATAGACTCCAATCTCTCTTATTTTTTGCTTGAAGGGTGTTCTTCTAAAGTTGTAGGTTACCCACTGCTGCAAAACGGCTATAACCACTCTAGAGCTTTCATTCCCATGCATGGGAGAAGGCTTCTCTCTTCCCTCACTCTGATTTGATTAGAGAAAAAAACAAAGCAAAAAAAAACACCTGCAGAGTTAATCCTTGCGTTCACCATGTCATAGCATGAGAATCAAGAACTCTATATATCTGAAACTATCTAACAAAACAAGAGTAAGATGTTTATTTTTGTGGGGTTTCTGATTTTTGAGGTTTATGTAAAAATGGTCATCTCTTTGTGAAGACAGGAAAAGTAATACAATGACTCAGAGTGGGCCTTGGGTACAATGTGTAGACAAGGCTGAATGTCTTCATGCCACTTAGATTTCATTAACTCGAAGTGAATTCTGTTTTCAGGACTGATTATTCTTTACTAAAAAAGGAACTACAAAATTTTCCTCAGCAGAAAAACTGACACAAAGTCTTATTAGTAGCCTAAAGACTAAAAATTCATTTACTGAGTGCATTTTGTTTAAATTAAAGTAGCATATAATCTATTCAATGTCTGACTTCATTTGTAAATAAATGCCTACCCTGCTAATAACAAGAAAAACATGCTGCATGTGTTGCGATCTTTTATGCTTTTAAACACTTTCAATATGAAGTGAACCACTTTTAATTTCAATAAACATCCATAAAATTTACACATTGATTTAATTGTCAATGTTCCACAAAAAAGAGATATTGAAATCCTAAACCTCAGTACCTCAGAATGTGACTTACTTGGAAAAAGTAGGTTAAAATGAGGCAATCAGGTTAAAATGAGGTCATTAAGGTGGACCCCAATCCAATATGACAGTATCTTTATTAAAAAGAGGAAAGTTAGACATAGACAGGCTCAGACGGAAGGTGATGTGAGGAGACAGCAAAGAGACAGTATGAATCAAGCCAGGGAATATCTGAGACCTCCAGAAGCCAATTTTCTTCTGCTTACCTGGAATCAGTCATTTCAACTATTGTTTTCTTTAAGGAGGCTTCTCTTGGAGGATCTGACATGGAAGCTGATGGGTTTTGCTTCCTAGATGAATGAACTATGGTTACAAAAGTGCTGAATTTCTAAATTTACATAATGAGTGTTCAAGTAATATGATGGCGTATCATGGAAAAATAATTTCAGGGAGCAAGTTCCTTCTTTCTAAGTGAGGGCCTATAATTTCATTGCATAAATGTCCTAGTATATTCAGCATATATTTATGAAGTACTTATTATGTGCCTGGTACAGTATGAGACAGAGGATCATTCATGAAACACACAATTAAACTGAGATGTCATTATAAGTAGATCTGGCAAAAGAATGACAACAGTTTCCGAAACACTCTGGGTGGAGCCAGGAAAAAAAGGAGTCGCCACCCCCGCCTTGGAAAGCTTGAGCTAAGTTTGATACTATCATGGAAGAACTTGGTATATTCTCCATTAAAATAGACATATTTTTGTTGGGCTTAATAAATAATATCAACAAGCTTTATTGTTCAATTAAGGTGATTGAATCAAATGATATTATTAGCAATTCTCATGGTAACAATGCCTAATCTTTGCTTACCAGTATCACTATGTGCAAAATCATTAAGCATTCTTTTCTTTGATCTTTTCAACCACTTTATTGGGTAGGTACTACAGTGACATCACTTTAAAGATGAATAAACCCATACATAGAGGAGCAAATAACTTACTTATGAGGTCACAGATGTAATAAAAAATGCAGTCACATTCCAAAACCATGATTGTCTGTTTCCAGAACTGACAAAAGAAGCAGAGGACACTCACTTTCTAAACAGCATATTCACTAACTAGGTTAAACTTTGAGTAAAGGGACTTCCCTGGTGATCCAGGGGTTAGGATTCCGAGGTTCCAGTGGGGGACTTGAGGGGAGAAGGGCTTGATTCCTGGATCAGGGAACTGGTGTCTCACACACTGAGTAGAATGGCCAAAAAATTTAAACAGAAAGAAAAAAAAAAAAGAACTCTGGGTAAAAATTCACCTCTGAATCTCCTGAAATAATAGCCTTTGATTCACAGTTATGCAAAATCCTCCCTTTATTTTTACAAAGTCTAGTCTAAGAGAGTAACAGTACCTCAAGAAAAGAAAATACTATAAAAACTACAGAGAGCAGGGTTTACAGATCCCTCAGAATGTGAATTTCATTTGTTGAGTAAATCACTCCAGAATACAAATTAGTATTTCAAAAGAGGAAAGAGTGTGTACAGATCATCACTGGCGTAAAGGAGTAACAGATGGCAAGTGGAAGCTTCAAAAACTCAGTATTGGTGAATCAGACGCATGAGATCGGAAAACAGCCTTGTGTCTCCACGTCAACAATTCTCTTCCTGAATAAAAATTCTGTCAGCTACAGAGTTCATATCGAAGCTACCACAAGTGTTCAAAGCAAAGAGAAAACCATAGTGGTGTTAAACGACAGAATTGGCCACGGCCTCAGAGACTATGTGCAGCCCTCAAGCAGAGGTTGAAACCTCAGCACAGAGTTCAAAGTTGGTAACAACGGTAGATGGAGATCCTATAGGTAAAATGCATTCATCCTCAGTGTGGGGACTGTAAGAGTATATGTCCAAAGTGTTCTTTCTTCTCTATGTATTCTTCTGGAGGTGAGGTCTGACATGCTTCTTAGTTCAAACAATTTGTAACTCTGTTAAGAACATCCAGTGCTCATATAATTTCCAAAGCTGACTTATCACCAATAAGGTATTTCATTTTCACAAGAACCTTTTCACACATGAGCCACATGCCAATGCAGCATTTTTCCCTCATAATCTTAAAAGGTGAGGCAGATTTGACTCCTTCCTTCTTCCAGAGCATGTGGGCAGAGTATCAGCCACAATGACAGTTTAGGAGGGTGACTTCAGTGAGTTCTGGTCATGATACATAGCTGGGAGAGGAAAATTATTTTAAAACATGCTTCACACCCCCTATCCTCTCTTCTTGCATGGTGGCATTGGTAGCCTTTTGTTCCACTTGACATGACCTCAGTATGGAAACATCCCAGGTTCCTGGGTCATCACTTGAAAGAAAGCCACCCAGGAGAGCTGCCGAACCTCCACTGTACTACAGTATGGGTGACAAATGATCATTCTCTTACAGCACAGAGAATGGAAGACATGCTTGTTACCACAGCATTACCTAACCTCTCCTGACTATCATAAGGAAGAACTCTCTGTAATGACCACTCCTACAATTGTGCTTACTCAGAACTGAGAGCATCCTGAATACATGCACACAGCTTTCCATATCATGATGGTGTTGACAGCAAATCAAAAATCTAAAAGAAAGTAATATAGCTGGCTCTATTTTCTCTCACTTCTGTTTCTCACTGTCCACCTACTCTGGGGATCAGTCTATATCCCTGAGATGTGATCACTAGGTTTGCCATCTCTGTACCACTGGATCAGCCTTCTCCATGTTGACACTAACAATTTCAGGCTCCACATCTTTAGTATCTGATTCATTTTATTCACTGGGTTCATTTTTATATAACTGATTCAATCCATGTCGACATCTACTCAGGTTAGTACCTCTAACTTATCTGGGTCTGTTACAAACACAGACTGTGGCTGGTATCTCTTCATATATGATAAGGATGTGGAATCAAATATCCTTTAGTTGATACATCTTTCCATTTCTTCTCCAGATTTAGGCACCATTATAGTTAACAAGGGCTTCCCTGGTGGCTCAGATGGTAAAGAATCCACCTGCAATACAGGAGACCCGGGTTTGATCCCTGGGTTGGGAAGATCACCTGGAGGAGGGCATGGCAACCCACTCCAGTATTCTTGCCTGGAGAATCCTCATGGACAGAGGAGCCTGGCAGGCTACATTCCATGGGGCTGCAAAGAGTTGGACACGACTGACTAAGCACAGTACAGCACAACACATAGCCAAAAACACCCTTAGCATTTGTTGGTTACATAGGACTACCAGAAAATAACTTTTTTTCACTTTTATCTTTTCCCTTGATAAGTAGTTTTACACAAATATATTATTCGCCTTATCTATGTTGTTAGACAGGCGTGATTCCATTAACAACAAAATATCAAGAACAGCAGATATACCTAAATCTTTCCCCTATTATGGGAATGTAAAGATCTCATGGAACGTCTAAGGAGATGATTCCCTTCAATTGGAGTTGAATGGTAGAAAAATTTCTCCTTGCTTTCTGACATAATATGAGACAGTTGCAACAGTGATGGGGAATGAAAGGAGATGATTCTGGAGGAGACCTTGAAATGATGAATTGAGATGAGAGGAATTTGAGACTAGTCTGCTCCTCTGAAACTGGCAGGAATCACCAAGTCAGTAAAACCTCCAAATATCTGAAGATAGACACACATTTATAGTCTTATTTTTCTTTTCTAAAGAGGAAAATCACTACATGGGGAAAAAAGGGTAAGAATATTTGCAGCAACAAGAAACAACCTAACACCAGAGATAAGCATGTGTAAAGGACACCTGCTTCCCTATAAAAGACACAGAAAAGAGATTATCTTTGAAGATATACAAAGAATTGCCTAAAGGACTAGAAGCTTTTATCCAGGGAAAAAATGGGAGGAGAAGGCAAAGCTGAAAGAATTGTCAAGAAAACACAAGAATATGCCTGAACCATGCCCAACCATGAGCGAGGAGGAGCTCAGTCACTTAAGGAACATGCAGGGGCTCAGAAGACCAACAGCAAAGGGCATGCACATCACCCACTTCATTCACAACTTCTTGGTTCTCAGTCTACGATTTTAACCCATTGTCATAAGTCAACAACCCTAACCCTAACTCGATGTCTAGTATTAATAGTGTCTGCCGTGGTATCTTCACTTGACCTGTTCTGATTGGTGATACAGGACACAGGTCATCACTCTGATCATGGCGCCTATTTCTCTAGCTTTCTAGAAACTGGGACTTAGTCGATATATTTTAATTTACTTATTTCCTGCTTAAACCACTAATGATTGCTTTCTTTTGTTTGTAACCATATCCCTGGAGTGGACATTTTCCATGCACTGCTCAGATCCTCTGATTCCACTCTTCAGTGTTGTGAGGTTCCCCCCACGTTCTGTGCACTCTTGGTTGTAAAGGCAACTCTTACAACTTTCTTGGAAAGAACTACCCTTGGAGTATAAAACTGTTTTATACACAAGCCCAAAGAGCTGCAAATTCCTGAAAACTGATGCCCTTAGGCAGTATTTGAAAAATGATTGACAGGTTAGGAATATGAAAATTCCTGTTATCAGCTGGGTAGGGCTGCTCTAACAAAGTACACAGCCTGGATGCCACCAACAACAGAAATTTACTTTCTCACAACCCTGGAGGCTAGGAGCCAAAAATAAAAATGTCACTAGAGCTGGTTCTTCTGAGACTGATCTCCTTGGTTTACCTTGTTCCTGTGTCTTCATGTGGTCTTCACTTTGTGTGTGTCTGTGTTCTGATCTCTTCTTAGGAGGACACTGGTCAAATTGGATTGGGGCCCACCCATGTGACTTCATCTTAACTTTTTTCCTTTTTAATTGGAGGATAATTCCTTTAAACTGTTGTGTTGGCTTCTGCTATATAACAGAACAAATCAGTCCTAAGTACACAGACATGCCTTCCCTCTTGAGACTCTCTCCCACTCTACCCAACACCATACCACTCCAGGTCATCACAGAGTGCTGGGTAGGGACCCCTGCATACAGCAGCTTCCTGCTAACTATCCACTTTATACATGATGGTGTGTATATGTCACTGCTATTCTTTCAATTCGTCCCACCCTCTCCTTACCCCACTGTGTCCACAAGACCATCCTCGAGGAGGAACTAAGATGGTGGAGGAATAGGACGGGGAGACCACTCTCTCCCCAATAAATACACCAAAAGAACTTTTAAAGGCCGAGCAAACTCCATAAAACAGGATCTGAATGCTGGCAGAGGACATCGGGCATCTGGAGGGGCGGCCCATTGCCGAGGAAAGGAGGTAGGACAAAAGAAAAAAAAAAAAAGTAAAGGGAGAGACAAAGAGGTGGGGACGGGGATCCGTCCTGGAAGGGGAGTCTGGAATAAAGAGGAAAAAAATAGGAGAAAGGTTTCCGAATACCAGGGAGCATTCTCTCTGGCGGATCTGCGGTGAATCTTGGAGAGCAAGATAGCCGGGAGTAAAAGCAGATTAATAGTTAAGCCCTGCAAGGAAGAGCCCCCCCACCAGGCCCGTGCACAGAACAAAGGGCGGTGCGGAGTCAGTAGAGAGGCGGCCGGCAGGGTGGAGCTGGGCAACTGCAGGCTGCGGACGGCCCAGCCCCCGCCGGAGAGCAGCAGGCATAACCCAGCCCCTGCGAGACCAAAGGGCAGTGCGGAGTCGGCAGAGAGGCGGCCGGCAGGGTGGAGCTGGGCGGCTTCGGGCTGCGGACCGGCCCAACCCGGGCTGTGGACCGGCCCAACCCCAGCCCGAGAGTAGCGGGCATAACCCAGCCCCGGTGAGGCTTCCGCTGCCAAACTGCAAGCAGAGCTAGGTGCTAACCAAGACTTCTGGGAATTCTGGACAGATCGGCGCTCTACACACCTAAGAAGGCGTGCTCAGCTGCAAGTCGAGAAAACTGAACAGTTGGGCCAGGGGAGGGGAGAAGCCGCACCCCCCCCAACTGTGCCGGACGGAGGACAGAGAGCCTGAGCAGAGGGGGTGGGGGAAGGGCACTTACCAGGAGCGGGGCAAACCCCAGAGCGCTGAATAGACACTTAAAAGACCAGCAAACAGAAGACGCTAAAGCAAGCAGAGGGAACAGCTTTAGAACTGACAGGAGTAGCAGATTAAATCCCTGCAGGTGGCGCAGACTGCATAGAAAGGAGTCTATAGACCGTGAGATGTACAAGCCGGACCAAGAAATTATCTGAAAATGAACTGACTCCTCGCTGTATGCATCAGAACCAGAGAAAGCCTTAGTTATAACTGCACTAGGAACATCTTTTAAATTTTTAAAACTTTTTTATATTTTTTTTTAGAATTTTTAAGTCCCCTAGAACCTTGTTATTTTTTTTCTTCTTCTTTCTTTTCCTTTATTTTTATTTTCCCTTTTTTAAATCTCCTCTTTCTCCCTTATTGTATTCTCCATCCTATTTCTTTTCTTACCTTTTATATCTCCACTTTTCCCCCATTTTTTATTTTTTAATTGATTTTTTTTATTTTCTTCTTTATCTCTCTTTCTTTCATTTTTTTGTAATAGTATTTTTGAGAATCCAGTCTTTACTCTAGATTTTTAATCTTTGCTTATTAGTATTTGGTATCAACTTTGTACCTTTAAAGATTCAAGCTCCAGTACCCATTGTTACCTGGGAGTGAGATCATTGGCTTGACTGCTCTCTCCCCATTCTTGTCTCTCCTTTTTTTTTTTTTCTTTTTTTTCTTTTTTCTTCTCCTACCAACACACCTTCAACGTCCCCTTTCCCTGTATATTCTCTACCCAACTCTGGGACTCTGCTTGAGTGTTACGAGCTGTGAAGAACACTGAAATAACTGACCACTGGCTGGATCTGTCTCTGTCCATCTGACTCTCTCTTTTCTCTCTCTGGTCAATTCTGTCTCCTTCCACCCTCTTCTCATTTCGGTATAACTCTGTGAACATCTCCAAGGGATCCAGGCTGTGGAGAGCACACAGGGGAGCAATCACTGGCCACTTCACTCACTCACCATCTGATTCCTCTCTTCTCCTTCTGGTCCATGTCATGTAACTCTGTGTACCTGACAGGGTGTTCCTCACAGTGAAGAAACTTCTCATCACTAAACTAGAGGTTCTGCCACCATCAGTGCATAGATGAAAGAGTCCTGAGGCTACTGGAAGACAGGAGGCTAAACCCAGACCCTGAGAATTCCAGAAAACTCCTGGATCCAAGAGTTAATTTATCGATAGGAACTCATCAAACTCCTCCATACCAAAACTGAAACCAACCAACCCCCAAGGGCCAACAAGCTCCAGAGTAAGATATACCAAGCAAATTCCCCAGCAATGCAGGAACACTGCCTGGAGCTTCAATACACAGGTTGCCCAAGGTCACACCAAGTCCACCGACACCTCAAAACTCTTTACTGGACACTCCATTGTTAGTTACAGTGAGGAAACCCAGATCCACCCACCAGAACACCACACAAGCTTTCCCATCCAGGAAACTTCTACAAACCACACATCCAACCCCTCCCATAGTGAGGAGCCCCCACAATAAAGGGACAACACAGCAAGATAAACAAGATGAAAAGGCAGAGAAATACCCAGCAAGTAAAGGAACAGGATAAATATCCCCTAGACCAAACAAAAGACGAAGAGATAGGATGTCTACCTGACAAAGAATTCCGAATAATGATAGTGAAAATGATCCAAAACCTGGAAAATAAGTTGGAGTTGCAGTTCAATAACCTGCAGGCAAGGATTGAGAAGATGCAGGTAAGCTTTAACAAGGACTTAGAAGAAATGAAAAAGAGTCAAAATACAATAAATAATGCAATAAATGAGATCAAAAACACCCTGGAGGGAACCAACAGTAGAATAACAGAGATAGAAGACAGGATAAGTGAGGTAGAAGACAGAATGACAGAAATAAATGAAACAGAAAGGAATAATGAAAAAAGAATTAAAAGAAATGAGGACAATCTTAGAGACCTCTGGGACAATATTAAATGCACCAATATTCGAATCATAGGAGTCCCAGAAGAAGAAGACAAAAAGAAAGACCATCAGAAAATTCTTGAAGAGATAATTGTTGAAAATTTCCCTAAATTGGGAAAGCAAATAGCCACTCAGGTCCAAGAAACACAGAGAGTCCCAAATACAATGAACCCCAAGCGGAACACCCCAAGACACATATTAATCAAATTAACAAATATCAAATATAAAGAGTAAATTTTAAAAGCAGCAAGGGAGAAACAAAAAATAACTCACAAGGGGACTCCCATAAGGATAACAGCTGATCTCTCAATAGAAACGCTTCAGGCCAGAAGGGAATGGCAAAACATACTTAAAGTCATGGAAGAAAACAATCTACAACCCCGATTACTGTACCCAGCAAGGATCTCATTCAAATTTGAAGGAGAACTCAAAAGTTTTTCAGACAAGCAGAAATTGAGAGAATTCAGCAACACCAAACCAGCCCTCCAACGAATGTTAAAGGATCTTGCCTAGATAGGAAACACGGATGGGGTAGATAATCTCAAACCCAAAACAATAAAAAAAATGGCAACAGGATCATACTTACCAATAATTACCTTAAATGTAAATGGGCTGAATGCCCCAACCAAAAGACAAAGATTGGCCGATTGGATACAGAAACAAGACCCCTATATATGTTGTCTACAAGAGACCCACCTCACACCTAGGGACACATATAGACTGAAATTTTAAAGGCTGGAAAAAGATAGTCCATGTGAATAAAGACCAAAAGAAAGCAGGAGTGGCAATACTCATATCTGATAAAGTAGACTTTAAAATAAAGGCAGTGAAAAGAGATAAAGATGGACATTACATAATGATCAAAGGATCAATCCAAGAAGAAGAAATAACAATTATAAATATTTATGCACCCAACATAGGCGCACCACAATATGTAAGGCAAATGCTAACAAGTATGAAAGGGGAAATTAACAACAACACAATAATAGTGGGAGACTTTAATACACCACTCACACCAATGGATAGATCAACTAGACAGAAAACTAACAAGGAAATTCAAACTTTAAATGATACAATAGGCCAACTAGACCTAATTGATATCTATAGGTCATTCCACCCCAAAACAAGGAATTTCACCTTTTTCTCAAGCACACACGGGACCTTCTCCAGGATAGATCACATCCTGGGCCATAAATCTAACCTTGATAAATTCAAAAATATTGAAATCATCCCAAGCATCTTTTCTGACCAAAATGCAGTGAGATTAGATATCAACTACAGTAGAAAACCTTTCAAAACTTCCAACATATGGAGGCTCAACAACACACTGCTGAATAACCAACAAATCACAGAAGAAATCAAAAATGAAATTCAGTTATGCATGGAAACGAATGAAAATGAAAACACAACAGCCCAAAACCTATGGGACACTGTGAAAGCAGTACTAAGGGGAAAGTTCATAGCAATACAAGCTCACCTCAGGAAACAAGAAAAAAATCAAATAAATAACCTTACTTTACACCTAAAGCAACTAGAAAGGGAAGAGATGCAGAAGCCCGGGTCTAGTAGAAGGAAAGAAATCTTAAAGATCAGGGCAGAAATAAATGCAAAGGAAACAAAAGAGACCATAGCAAAAATCAACCAAGCCAAAAGCTGGTTCTTTGAGAAGATAAATAAAATTGACAAACCATTAGCCAGACTCATCAAGAAACAAAGGGAGAAGAACCAAATCAACAGAATCAGAAATGAAAATGGAGAGATCACAACAGAAAACACAGAAATACAAAGGATCATAAGAGACTATTATCAGCAACTATACGCAAATAAACTGGACAACTTGGATGAAATGGACAAATTCCTAGAAAAGTACAACTTTCCAAGACTAAACCAGGAAGAGATAGATAATATTAATAGACCCATCACAAGCACGGAAATTGAAACCATAATCAGAAATCTTCCAAAAAACAAAAGCCCAGGACCAGATGGCTTCACAGCTGAATTCTACCAAAAATTTAGAGAAGAGCTAACACCTATTCTACTCAAACTCTTCCAGAAAATTGCAGACGAAGGTAAACTTCCAAACTCATTCTATGAGGCCACCATCACCCTAATTCCAAAACCCGACAAAGATGCCGCAAAAAAAGAAAACTACAGGCCAATATCACTGATGAACTTAGATGCAAAAATCCTTAACAAAATTCTAGCAAATAGAATCCAACAACACATTAACAAAATCATACATCATGATCAAGTAGGCTTTACCCCAGGGATGCAAGGATTCTTTAATATTCGCAAATCAATCAATGTAATACACCACATTAACCACCACATTAACAAATTGAAAAATAAAAATCACATGATTATCTCAATAGATGCAGAGAAAGCCTTTGACAAAATTCAACATCCATTTATGATAAAAACCCTCCAAAAATCAGGAATAGAAGGAACATACCTCAACATAATAAAAGCTATATATGACAAACCCACAGCAAACATTATCCTCAATGTGTGAAAAACTGGAAGCATTCCCCCTGAAATCAGGAACAAGACAAGGGTGCCCACTCTCACCACTACTTTTCAACATAGTTTTGGAAGTCTTGGCCACAGCAATCAGAGCAGATAAAGAAATCAAAGGAATCCAGATTGGAAAAGAAGAAGTAAAACTCTCTCTGTTTGCAGATGACATGATCCTCTATATTGAAAACCCTAAAGACTCTACGAGAAAATTACTAGAGCTAATCAGTGAATATAGCAAAGTTTCAGGATACAAAATCAACACACAGAAATCCCTGGCATTCCTATACACCAACAGTGAGAAATCAGAAAGAGAAATTAAGGAAACAATTCCATTCACCATCGAAACAAAAAGAATAAAATACTTAGGAGTATCTCTACCTAAAGAAACAAAAGACTTGTATATAGAAAACTATAAAACACTGATGAAAGAAATCAAAGAAGACACAAACAGATGGAGAAATGTGCCGTGTTCGTGGATTGGAAGAATCAATATAGTGAAAATGAGTATACTACCCAAAGCAATCTACAGATTTAATGCAATTCCTACCAAGCTACCAGAGGTCTTTCTCAAAGAATTAGAACAAATAATTTCTCAATTTGTATGGAAATACAAAAAACCTCATATAGCCAAAGCAATCTTGAGAAAGAAGAATGGAACTGGAGGAATCAACCTACCTGACTTTAGGCTATACTACAAATCCACAGTCATTAAGACAGTATGGTACTGGCACAAAGACAGAAATATAGATCAATGGAACAGAATAGAAAGCCCAGAGATAAATCCACGCATCTATGGACACCTTATCTTTGACAAAGGAGGCAAGAATATACAATGGAGAAAAGACAACCTCTTTAACAACTGGTGCTGGGAAAACTGGACAGTCACTTGTAAAAGAATGAAACTAGAACACTTTCTAACACCATACACAAAGATAAACTCAAAATGGATCAAAGATCTAAGCATAAGACCAGAAACTATAAAACTCCTAGAGGATAACATAGGCAAAACACTCTCTGACATAAACCAAAGCGGGATACTCCATGACCCACCTTGCAGAATATTGGAAATAAAAACACGAATAAACAAATGGGACCTAATTAAAATTAAAAGCTTCTGCACAACAAAGGAAACTATAAGCAAGGTGAAAAACAGCCTTCAGAATGGGAGAAAATAATAGCCAATGAAGCAACGGACAAACAATTAATCTCCAAAATATACAAGCAACTCCTGCAGCTCCATTCTAGAAAAATAAACAACCCAATCAAAAAGTGGGCCAAAGAACTTAACAGACATTTCTCCAAAGACGACATAAAAATGGCTAACAAACACATGAAAAGATGCTCAACATCACTCATTATCAGAGAAATGCAAATCAAAACCACAATGAGGTATCACTTTACACCAGTCAGAATGGCTGTAATCCAAAAATCTACAAGCAATAAATGCTGGAGAGGATGTGGAGAAAAGGGAACTCTCTTACACTGTTGGTGGGAATGCAAACTAGTACAGCCACTATGGAAAACAGTGTGGAGGTTCCTTAAAAAGCTGCAAATAGTCCTGCCATATGACCCAGCAATCCCACTGTTGGGCGTATACACCGAGGAAACCAGAATTGAAAGAGCCACGTGGACCCCAATGTTCATCGCTGCATTGTTTACAATAGCCAGGACATGGAAGCAACCTAGATGCCCATCAACTGACAAATGGATAAGAAAGCTGTGGTACATATACACAATGGAATATTACTCAGCATTAAAAAAAAATTCATTTGAAGCAATTCTACTCAGATAGACGAAACTGGAGCCCATTATCCAGAGTGAAGTAAGCCAGAAGCAAAAACAACAATACAGTATATTAACACATATATATGGAATTTAGAAAGACGGTAACGAGAACCCAATATGTGAGACAGCAAAGGGAACGCAGATGTATAGAATAGACTTGTAGACTCTGTGGATGAGGGTAGGGGTGGGATGATATGGGAGAATGGCATTGAAACATGTTAATTATCGTATGTCTAATCAATCGCCAGCCTAGGATTGATGTTAGGGGCTGGTGCATCAAGATTTCCCGGGGGGAGGGCGGAGGGAGGGGGGTCCTGGAGGGGGAGCATATGTAAACCCATGGTGATATCATGACATTGTATGGCAATAACAATAAAAAAAAATAAGAAAAAAACAAAAGACCATCCTCTATGGCTGTGTCCCTATTCCTGTCCTATCAATAGGTTCACCAGTACCATTTTTCTAGATTCCATATATATTTATTAATTTGGTTTTCTCTCTCTGACATTTCATGCTGTATAACAGGTTCTAGGTTCATTCACCACATTACAACTGTTCAAATTCATTCCTTGTTATGGCTTCTCAGGTGGCTTAGTGGTAAAGAATCCACCTGCAGTGCAAGAGACACGGGTTTGATCCTTGGATTGGGAAGATCCCCTGGAGGAGAACATGGCAACCCACTAGTGTATTCTTGCCTGGGAAATTCCATGGGCAGAGAAACCTGGAGGGCTACAGTCCATGGGGTCACAAAGATCCAGACATGACTTAATGACTAAACAATAAAATTCCATTGTATGTATGTACCATAACTTCCTTACCCATTCATCTATCAATGGACATCCAGATTGATTCCATGTCCTGGCCAGTATAAACAGGGCTGTGATGAACACTGGGGGGTGTATGTGTCTTTTTTAATTATGATTTTCTCAGAGTATATGCCCAGTAGTGGGATTGCTGGGTCATAATGGCCTTCCTAGGTGGTGCTAGTGGTAAAGAACCCACCTGCCAATGCAGGAGACTTAAGAGACACAGGTTTAATCCCTGGGTCAGGAAGGTCCCTGGAAGACAGCATGGCAACCCACACTAGTCTTCTTGACCGGAGAATCCCATGGACAGAGAGAACTGGTGGGCTACAGTCCATGGGATCACAAAGAGCTGGACACAACTGAAGCAATTTAGCATGCACACATGCACAGCACATGGTAAGTAAAGACATTAACTCAAAATATAGTCACATTATGAGATATTGAGAAGTTAAGACTTCAATATCTGAATTTTTAGGGGGACACAATTCAGCTTTTATCAACGACCTCTCTTGTCTCAAGGAGATATAAACAACGAGACATGGTATACTCCAGAGAGGCTCTGAAAGATGAAACTGAGGCTGGGACATGGTCTAAAGTCACACTCTTTTCTGAGTTTCTTGCCCATGTTTGGCCAGTTCCATTCAGTATTTCAGTGGTTTCTCCTGGGAGCCCTTCCTTAATAAATTTCTTGAACAGGAATTCTCATCTCTGGCTCTGCTTCCTGGAAGGCTGACCCATTAGATTATCCTGAATAATACACCTCCCTTTGCTCAGATGGTATTCCAACAGAAAAAGCTTCAAGAGGATATGCACATCATCTGTAAAGTATCAGGAAGTGCTGCCAATGAGAACTGAGGACTTCAAAAACCCTCTCCTCTACAGAAGCACTGAGGACACGGGGGACAACTGTCAGAAATCGCCTTTTCAGAGCTCTGGAAAGTAACACTTTCAGAGGCTTGCAACACTCTAGAAAACACACATCCAAGAAAAATGGCTGGATCTCAGTAAGAACAGATAACTTGCAGCATTTCAACGTGTCTACTTCTATCCCTCTTTTCCAATGCTGCAGTAGCCTTGAAAAACCAACACCCTCACAATCAGTGAAAACTAACATTCTAGCAGCCTCTGAAAGTGTCATAACAGGGATGAAGCTATTTCAGTGCCCAAATCCCAGAGAATTGCCATTATCTGACCTGCCTGTCTATTCCCTGGAAAGGAACTCTCATAGAATCAGCTTTCATTGGATCTAATTCAGAATTCTTCCAGGGAAAACAGCTTTTCAATACACTGTAATCCAACTATCAAATGTGAAAGCAATAAGAGATTCTTGAAAGCTGCAAGAAAGATGTACTCATCACATACAAGGGCTGCTTAGTAAGATTAATAACTAATTTCTCATCAGAAATCATAAAGACCATAGGCAGTGAGATGATACATTCAAAGTACTGAAATAAAAACACTATCAACCAAGAGCTGAAGCAGCAATTCTATAGAACCAAGACTTTTACATCTAGTAAAATTACCCTTTGACAGGTAAGGAGAAATTAAGGCATTTCTATATAAACAAAAATGGAGAGAAGTGGTCATTAAAATACCTGCTCTACAATAGATATTAAAGGAAGAAATGAAGGAATACCATATAGTAACTTAAATCCACATAAATAAATATATTATAGCAGTAGAGATAGCCACATAGATAAATATAAAAGATTCTATAATGTATGTATTATTTATAGGATTTTTTCTTCCTAACTGATGAAAACTGCATAAAGCAATAATTATAATCTGTGTAAATGGGCCTATAAAGAGAGAAGATGCAATTTACATGACAATAACAGCAGTAAGGATGATGGAGAAACTAGGCCATTTAGGAACAAAGGTTTTTAAACTACTGACATTAAGTTTGTGTTAATCTCACTAGATTGTATAAATTAATATGTTAATCATAATTCCTAGGGCAGTCACTAGGAAAATGATATATACAGTAAAATGAATAACAAGGGAATTAAAGTGATGCACTAGAAAAATAGAACACAACAGAAGGCAGTAAAAGAGGAAATGCAGAACAACAGGAACAAAAAAAAAATATGAAGCATCAAGAAAATAAATAGAAAAATGGAAAACATAAGTATTACCATATAGCAATTTCATTAAATGTAAATGGAATAAACACTCCAATTAAAAGGTACTGCTTGGTAGAATGGATTTTTTTTTTTAAGAGAAAAAAAAACACATGTGATCTGACTACATGTAAATCAAAACCACAATGAGAAACCACAATATTCTAAGGTATTATTTGTTCTTCCTACTCTTTTAAAGTTTCTATTGTTTGGGGATCTGAGTGTTTTGAAGAAAACACTGACTCATACCTCACCTCTGTGTACACATACATACACACACACTCTAGCATATTTTTATGTCTCAGTTCTACATGCTAAAATGGAGGAAACTCAATAGATAAGGGCCAAGTAATGATATTCATAGAACTTAATGCTGTGTCAACAACATGCCCCCATCTATCCAAATGTAAGCTTTCCAAAACATTTTAGAAACAAAATTTATACTCACAAAATATGTCACATACATGCAAATTGGGCCAGAGAGCATGCAGAATCAGAAGGGACTATTTCACTTTATCTCCATTGCAACCCTGTGATATAAATATTAACAGGTATTTTAATCTCTACTGAAAAATAAGGACTTAGATGTCAGGAAGATACATTATTTGCAGAGGCTATACAGTTAATTTGTGGTAGAAACAGTATGAAAACATACCCTGATTCTTTCCTATTTTTATTGGAAAGAGCACATCTTCTTTCCTCTCATCATACAAGCAGCCCATTGAAACAGCAAGTGAAATTGTTCTGACTTTGTAGTTAAAATGCCTGAGAGAATTTTAAAGTAGGTGATGAGATTTTGCTATTCTATAACTTAATTTAAAAAGAGGAATGAAAGAAGTTGTGCTGAGAATGGGATGTAAGTCTTTAATGGCATATTTGCTTAAAATATTGTAGAGGGAATTGCCCATGAGCTGCTTATTGAAATCAAATAAATTTCTTTAAATCACTGTCTTTTTCTTTTCATTAACAAAGTCTGCATTGGCAATGAGTTTGCAGTCATTACAGTGATAAAATGCAGCCTATCAACCTGTCTAGAGCACACTGAACTAAGCCCCCTCCCTTCAGCATGTACACACACAAATGCAATATCCTCCTTATATGGCCTCAAGTATTTTTCTCTTCTACTGTGTGCTTTACAAAAAGTGGCAATGCCTTAGAAGCAAAAGGAGGACACTCGAGGCACTTTTGAAATAAATTCAATATCTGCTCCTGTTAGAGAAAATTGTCATAAACCACAAGGCATCATATTATGGCTCAACTATCAGCCAGCCACCTTTTATGGAACTGTCTTTACTGCCTACTGCATTTCTTGAAATTGCCCATGTTGCTCATAAATGTCAAACGAGGTTCGCATACTTACCTGGGCTTTTCTATTTAGCAAGTGACAGCAAAAGGCCCTCCCAGTAGAATGCTATCCATGTAATTTAGCTGAGGAACTAAAACTAAGAACCAAGATGTCTCTTGCCCCCCGGTGGTTGCACTGCTGAACAAGAATGTCCCTTACCCTCACTGAGAGGCAGCACCAAGAGGGAGCATAGAGCATGTTTGTATGATGCAACCGGCTGTGCATGGAATGAATCCTTGATTAAAAATTACATAAGAGTAATAAACTAGGGTCATCACTGTCATTTTAATTTCAATGGAATTGAAAGACAATGCCCTGCCAGCACTAAGCCATTCTGTTTCATTTCAATCTCCTTCTGTAAGATGGTACAGCCAACACAGTATAGGTCTCCAATGCTACAAGAAGAGATCAGGCAGGAAGGCAATCAAAGACTACTTTAAGGCACAGAAAAATCCCCACAACACGTATGATATTCTTCTCCCTTCTTATAGAAAAGGATTTGGCTCCCTGTTTCTTCATCTGTAAAATGGTAATAAGAATATCCAACCAAGAAAACTGTTATAAAGATCAAATGAAAAAAAGCGTGTATCAAAGTCTTCTGGTTAAGATGATACCAAAAGTCTCCATGGAAACACCACCCAAAGTCACCTCTAGCCAGGCTAACCAAGAATAAAAGACAACACAAATTGCTAGTGTCAAAAATGGAAGAAATACCATCACAACTGACCTCATACATATTAAAATGGTAAAAGAGGAATACTTACTACAAAAAACCCTATGGTCACAACTTTTGCCATTTAGATAAAACAGATGAACTCGTATAAGGAGAAATAAATAAGCTGAATAGCCCTATATGTATTTTTTAACTGAATCAATATTTAATAGCCTTCCAAAAAAAAAAGTATCAGGCTAAAATGGTTTCACTGGTAAATTCTACCAAACACTTAAAAAGAAATTATACCAATTCTTTCCCAAGAAATAGAAACAAGAAATAATTCTATGAGGCCAACGTTATCCTAAAACTGAAACCAGATAAATATTACAAGGAAACAAATGACTAGCATCCAAATGATTAAGATCATGAACATATATGTGAACTTTCTTATAAATGTTGGCAAATGACTCAAAAACTGCAAAAAAGAATTCTATAGCACAACCAAGCAAGATTTATTCTAGGTATGCTAGGTTGGTTCAACATTCAAAAATCCATCAATGTAATCTATCTAATTAACAGAAAATTCTAGATAACATAAAATAAACAAAAAATAAATTTTTAAGGATCAGAAGCAAAATAACAATTATCATAGCAACCGAACAACAACTGAAATCACTCACTGAGTCCTTAAAGAAGCGATCTTTCTGCTCACTGCCGAACCAGTTCAGCCTTGTCCTACCAGGAACAAACAGAAAAAGGGCAAAAGGCAAGACCAGAACTGAGGGGCTTTCTTTCTACTTTACCTGAGAGTCTGAATGAAGCTCTTGAAATATAGTTGTTTATATACCCATTTCACAGAACAGAGAAAATCAATACTCAAAAGACTAAATAACCTGCTTTGGATCAACCAGTGCTTGAGTAACAGACCAGGAAATGATGCCAGGTGTGATAGCAAAGCAGCAGCAGTGAAAGCACACTGAATCTTAGAAATAGCAAAAAGGAAACTCCTGAGAGACAACAAAGGAGCCATTTGGGAAATCCCTCTGGTCAAAGCAGCACTCAGAAGCTGAGTCTACTCACTCAAAAGCTAGACTCCGCCATCCCAGCTCAGCTATGTGATTTTCCTTGCTGATAATGAAAAGAAGATTTTGCAGAATTGGTTCTTCCTATGTTTGAGTCATCTCTGCCCTTTAGAACCTGTCAGAATCCGAGGCTTTTATCTGTACTAATTCCTCTGTACTTTTCTCTTTCTCCTTCTGTTTCTACAATGACTCAGCACTTTCATCACTTTTTTTTTTCTCTTTAAACAAGCACATCACCCTCTTCCCTCTCTGCTACTTGATTCATGGAGAGAGTGGCACTGGAGCACCCGGAGCCTGAGGGCGGAGGGAGAAGCAGACAGGTAGGAAAACAGGTGTCTGCAACATTGTGGGCGCAGACGGGTGCACTGCAGTGCTGGGGGTGCCTCACCTGGATGACTCACAGAAGGCTTCGCATCGAAGGGAAGGAGAGTGAAAGCAAAAGTCGCTCAGTCCTGTCCGACTCTTTGCGACCCCAAGGACTATACAGTCCATGGGATTCTCCAGGCCAGAATACTAGAGTGAGTTCTCCAGGGGATCTTCCCAACCCAGGGATAGAACCCAGGTCTCTCGCATTGCTGGTGGATTCTTTTCCAGCTGAGCCACAAGGGAAGCCCAATAATACTGGAGTGGGTAGCCTGTCCTTTCTCCAGGCAATTTTTCTGACTCAGGAATTATACTGGGGTCTCCTGCATTGCAGGCGGATTCTTTACCAACTGAGCTATGAGGGAAGCCTAAGGGGAAGAGCCTTAAAGATGAATGGACATCAAAGATCTTAACTATTCACCTTCTATTAACTAACTGTGTGAGCCTAAGTAAGTTATATAACCTCTCTGGACTTTGCAATGTTTCATCTAAAAAATGACAGAGGAGATGAGAGTTTTTAGGCATTCTCTTAGTTCCATCAGTCAAGAATTGTATGAATCTGTAACAGAATGGAAATACTGTCTGACTTTTCCCCACCATCTCTCATGCACGCTGTGTTTTTCCTTTCCCTTCTGCTTGCTTTGCCAACCCACACTACCCTATTGCACCCCTACCACCACCACTGAAAAGAGAGGAAGTGAAATGTAAGTTTTAAAATGGCAAGTGCCTTTACTCTTAGCTAAGTTTAACATGCATTTAGTCATCTGTGGTGGGTTATTTTGGCTTTAGACTCTATTTATTCTGTCAGTCAGTAAAAAATAGTACCACTCAACACACCACCACCACAGCATATGTGCAGACTCTAGCACAGAAAGAGGACTCCTTTTTGTGGAATTTTAGAAAAGCTATTAGCTTTATAGCATTTCACTAATATTTTTTGGCATTTCAACATATGACTTCAAATCTTAGGCATATGGAATCTCTAGGAAATCTATTACATTTGAATGAACTGTAATACTTTATTGTTAAAGGGCTATTTTTTTTAGATAAACTAAAGAGAAAATAAGTGATGAAAATGCTGAGTCATTGCAGAAACAGAAGGAGAAAGAAAAGCACAGAGGAATTAGTACAGATAAAAGCCTCGGATTCTGACAGGTTCTAAAGGGCAGAGATGACTCAAACTAACATAGGAAGATCCAATTCTGCAAAATCTTCTTTCCATTATCAGCAAGGAAAATCAGCATCCCAGTGACCATGTTCTGTCACATAGCTGAGCTGGGATGGCGGAGTCTAGCTTTTGAGTGAAGTAGACTCAGCTTCTGAGTGCTGTGTGACTTTGGAGAAACTCTTTAACCTCTCTGAATTTTAGTCCCCCCACGTGCAAAATGAAGTCTTTTGTGAGGAGAACAGAAAGTGGAAAAAATAGATTTTAGGTCATACTATCTGGGTTCATTCACTCACTTGTTCTTTATTATATGCTTACCAGGCATAACACACTAAGGATCTTCCGGTGAGTAAAAACAAACAGAAAGCTATGAAAATATAATTATATGAATAAAAATAAAGATGCACTTGTGAGGTGGCCAGAGAAAAGATGTGTGACACCAGAACTATGATAGGAGCTGAGTTGTGCATGTGATGAACATAAAAGGCTTGGGGGATGGAAGAGAAGATTCTGGGCATAGCCTTGAGGAACTGCAAACTAGAGTTAACTAGTCAAGGAGGACAAGTCTCCAAGACAAATAAAGGAAAGGAGAGAAAGGAGCACTCTAGGATATTAACACTGTTGAAACCAGAACAGGTCTCTCAGGAGGCAGCGTGTGGTTGGCCCCTATGAGCCTGGTGACCATGAGGGAGCAGGCAGAGCCATATCTACCTCTCTTAGCTTGGTGACTGTCAGCAAGTCTTGAGGCCAGTTTGAGTCTCAATTTCCCTAGCTGTGAAAAAAATAATGGAGCTAACCATATCTCCTTTAGAGAGAATGCCACAGTATTTGACAGAGTAGGTGGTCACAGAACATTCCCCTGTATGTTCAAGATTGATGTAAGAAAATTTTTCATGGCATTAATTCAGATTTAACACACCTTCAGATTTGTTTTGGTGGGGTTAATCAGAATAACCATTATGAAATTGACTCCTACAGTCAAATACACTATAATTGACAACTTTTAGGTAACAATCTACATAGAAGTGTAAATATGCAAGCAAATAAAACCAAAGTTAGAAGACCATTAGCAGGTAATTGAGAAGGATTATATAACAGAGGTCTATTACATGGATCAGTTACAGTGTTGACAGCATAGTTGGCATCATTTAAAATTTCTCTTCCACATCAAGACTAAACCAGTCTTACAACTCCCAAGAAGATACCATATGTACTACCCCATTCTTTTGCAAGAATTAGAACAAAAACCTCACCTGTTGACATTCCTCAGCAAATAAATAGCATCTACAAAGCACAGGGCATTCCCTTCTTGTTCTTCTTTATCTGGAGAACAGTAGGCAGGATTACCTTTTATTTCATGCTTGTTATGTTCAAATGACCAGGTTATATGCTTTACACACTTTATCTCCCCTAAGCACCTAGCAAACCCACCAGGTAATTATGACCAGTCCCAACAGGGGATGAGACTGAGGTTCACTGAAGTTAAATGACTTACAATTACAAGGCTCATACATGGAAGAGCCAGGATATGAAATCAAATCACTCTTGTTCTAAAATCTAAGATTTTGTTACATCAATTTTTCCTCCAAACTCAATGGTTCAATGGGGTAACAATATGAGAGGCAGGAAGGGAGGGAAGGGCAAAAGGAGTCCAATGATAATAGTGGCAGTAAAGGAGAATATCATCTGTAAATAGTGCTGTCAGATTTAGCATATAAAAATACAGAACATTACATCTGAATTTGAAATAATCTTTTTTATAAAAGCTCACCCTCATGTAATATTTGGCACCTATCCACACTTAAAAAAAAAAACTGACATTTAACTGAAATTCAAATTTAACTAGGCATCCTGTATTTCACCTTGTAACCCTATTTGTACTTTTAAAACAACAGTAAAACTATCTATAACTATCTTATGGTGGCACCTAAAACAACTAAACAAAGAGCTAACATATAATCTAGATATCCCACCTCTGAGCATGTATCTGTAAAAAACTATAATTCAAAAAGATACATGTGGCCAATTCCCTTGCAGCAATACTTGCAATATCAAACATATGGAGGCAACCAAAATGTCCATCAACAGATGAATGGATAAAGAAGATGTAGTATGCATATACGATAGAATATTACTCAACCATAAAAAAATAAAGAAAAATGTTATCTGTAGCAACATGGATGGACTTAGAGAATATCACACTAAGTGAAGCAAGTTAGAAAGAGAAAGACAAATATCACATGATTTATTGCTTATATGTGGAATCTTTGAAAAATGATATAAGTGAATTTATGTACTAAACAGAAACAGACACACAGACATAGAAACCCAAATTACGGTTACCACGAGGGAAAGGTTGGGAGGTTTACATTATGAGTTAAGGGTTAATATACGCACACTATATAAAATAAATAACCGAGAAAGAGCTACTATATAGCACAGGGAACTATATGAATATTTTGTAATAATTTATAAGGGAAAAGAATCTGGAAAAGGATACACACACACACATACTATACAGTTGTTCATTTTCTAAGTCATGTCCAACTCTTTGTGACCACATGGACTATAGCATTCCAGGCTTCCCTGTCCTTCACTGTCTCCCAGAGTTTGCTCAAATTCATGTCTGTTGAGTCAGCGATGCTCTCTAACCATCTCATTCTCTGTCACTCCCTTCTTCTTTGCCCTCCATCTTTCCCAGCATCAGGGTCTTTTCCAATGAGATGGCTCTTCACACCAGGTGGCCCAAGTATTGGAGCTTCAGCTTTAGCATCAGTCCTTCCAATGAACATTCAGGGTTGATTTCCTTTAGGACTGACTGGTTTCATCTCCTTGCAGGGTGGCCCTGCATGGCATGACTCATAGCTTCATGAGTTACCCAGGCCCCACAAAAAGGCTGTGATCCATGAAGGGGATATATACATATATTATGAATCACTTTCATGTACACTTGAAACTGATACAACACTGCAAATCTACTATACTTTAATACTAGAGTCTAACCCTTCTCTCCTTGGATCTGGATTGGTCTTGTACCTTGCCTAACCAACAAATTTTAGCAGAGTGATGTTTTGACACTTCTAAGCCTGGAATACTAGAAGCCTTGGCACTTTCTTCTAGGTCTCTTGTGATCTTCACTTGCCAGATGCTCCCTGTGGGAATATTCTGTCACGGAATACTGATGAGAACCCAAAGGCATGCAGCCAGGACGTGGGCAAGAATTCTTGTTGACAATCACAGCTGAGCTCCCAGCCAGCAACTACCAATCATATAAATGTCCAGTCAGGTAACCCTGCAGGTTATCAGAATCTCAGTCTCTTCTGCCATACCTGCACAAGAGACCTCAAGCAAGAATCACCCAACTGAGCCAAGCACAAGCTGTGAGACAGTCATAAACTGCTCTGCATCAGGGGCTAGTGTATCATACAGCCATAGATAACTGAAAGGGAAGTGAAGTCAAAGTCCCTCAGTCATGTCTGACTCTTTGCAAGCCCATGGACTATACCGTCCATGGAATCCTCTAGGTCAGAATACTGGAGTGGGTAGCCTTTCCCTTCTCTGGGGGATCTTCCCAATCCAGGGATCAAATCCAGGTCTCCTGCATTGCAGGTGGATTCTTTACCAGCTGAGCCACAAGGGAAGCCCAAAAATACTGAGGTGGGTAGCCTTTCACTTCTCCAGTGGATCTTTCAGATCCAGGAATTGAACCAGGGTCTCCTGCTTTGCAGATAAGATTCTTTGCAGATGGATCCAACTGACCTATCAGAGGATGGAGAAGTATAATTTATGGCATTAAAAAAGGAAGTTCCACATAAATATTTGGGAAACATTGAAATTATATTTTCCTCTTGGAGATTCACAATGTCATATCAACAGTTCTGGAAATAAGCAAGAAAAAAGGATTTAATTTTATTCAACCCCATGTTTCCTAAATAGTCACATAATTCATTCTGTATAACTCACTAACATTTTGGGAAACAGTGTCTTGGAAAGCTCAGTTTAGGAAACCCTGCACCATTCCAAGCTATGTTCCATCAAAACAAATGATAAATTCTAATGGTGGACTCTAGGAGAGAACTAAGATGTAGAAATATTATTTAGATTATACAACATATAGGGTAACTATATTCTCTGAATAGGGATATATGTTCTAATGAAGAAGAATACACATACAGAGAATGAGAGGGAATATTTGAAATTAAGATCTATTGATTGTTTGAGGTCTATTCCAGGAAACCTGGGATGCAAAACATCTGAAGCAAACCCTTTATTGTTAATAGAAAGTTTACAGTTAATATTTTCTATCTTAACACAAGCTAGAGATTTCAACTCAAAGTTTCACCTAACAGTTTAAATTACATAGCTTGTCTACAGCAGACAATCTAATTCAAATCTGCACTTAGCTGTGCTATATAGATAGGGCTTTACTAGTAAAATAAATCACAAAATACAAGGAATATTTGTCTCTACCCATTTATCTGAAAAAGATCTCAAGTCATATAAACTATAATTCTCTACCATTTCTTGACATCTGTATACCAGTTGACATATTTTCCCTCTTTAGTTCATGATAGTAGGTGGAAAGATATTTTTTAACTTCTCATTTATCTACTTTTAATAAATCATAAAGATAGCATATTCTTTTGCAGGTTTTCTTAAATATGAGTGTTTTTAAAGTCAACTGCTTGAAGGAAAAGACATTTTTATTTATGGATTCCGCTGAGGTGAAAGAAAGTAAACAGCTATATAAATAAATTGCTACAAACATCTCCTTCATTTTAATGTAGTTATCAAAGTACAACAGGTATTTACAATGAAACACTACATCGAGAAAAGGCAAACACATGAAATCAACCCAGAGAGATGTCGGGAAGAAGAATTTGTGGTCTTGCTATTTTATTTGAGAAACTTAAGGATTATCAGTGAATGGAAAGCCGCATCAGCTCAGCATAAGCCACTAATGCAGAAAGAGTTGCTCTTCACAAAATGCTCTTGTTTCATCCTGTCTGGTTCATTTGCAAAGAGGAGATTCCAGCTTAGATAAAAGCCCTTACCTGCCCTGGGTGTGAGCAGTAGCATGTTCTCCAGAAGTAGCACCTTTTCAAAAATGTTCACATACCACTGTTATCATATATTTTAAAAAAGAGAAAAAGTATTAGATGAAGTGGAGTGAAATATACTACAACATCATGAATCATCAAACCTCAGGAAGCACAGTAATCAAAGAATTTTTGGTAAGTGTGTCTGTGTTTTTTTTAAATGTGTTTTCTCATCTCTATTAACAATGAAACAGGCTCCATCTCTCAAGAAGACACATGGCCCTGTTCTAGGGGTTTTATTCGCACTAAAATATATAGAAATGGCACCCCTGCAAATGGACAGGACAGACATGGGCCCTAGAGAGAGGATCTGCCTACCTCTCTCCTCTCCACTGGCTCTGCTGGCAGGTTGCTGGACCCGACTATTTTCATATAGCAAACGAGTTCTTCAAGTTCATATATCCTTCCAAGCAACAGTGGTCCACCCAAAGTACACACCTAGTCCCTCTGATTTTAAGTCCCGTTAAGGTTTTTAGTTACACCTGAACAGAAGAATTAACACCCTAAGGATATGGTAAATAGATCTAGATTGTCATCATGTGGGGAAAAGTAACTTACGTTACAGGTGTGCAAGGGTAGAAGCAAAGTAAGCAAAACAGTTCAAATAACCTTGTACAACATGTGAATTCTTAAAATGCTAACTCAGGAAGCCTTCCCAAATGTTTGTTAGAGAGAGACTGACAAGTAATCTAAAAAGACCAAGGTACTCAAGAGATACCTTAGGTTCTCTTGGAAGAAGAGATATTAACAAACTTATACACACACACAGAATCACAGCTGTGGGAATAGGGTTACTAGATTCAGCTGCATGAAAGCTTTCTTCGATTTAAACTTTGCAGAACCTCTATAAATAAGCCAGTCCCATGAAAGTCAAAACTTCACATCCTTGACCTGAGCCCTCCTTGCCAGAGTTTGAAATTTACCTTTTTTCATGTAATAATTGCACTTGAAACTTTATTATAACATTTACACTCCCATGCTCCTTTCCAATTCAATTCTCTTGACAATCCAGTAAAACTGGACCCAGTTATACAAGAAACCCAAGGACAATAGGCTTCAATGAGTTTCTAGTGACACAGCTACTTAGGGGAGAGGCAAACAAGGTTCGGACTTGAAACATTTTTTTTTAACTATTAATCAACTGCTGTTTGTCTAATGATTGATTCTCAGTTTATATCTCTCCTTGCACCATTTCTGTATTCAATTTTATGGCACTATCAGGTAACTCTCAGAGTTATCTGAGATCATTACAGGAAGGTAACAAGAAAAATCAGGATTTCCAAGACTAAATTCAGACAAGGAAAAAATAATCTCTCTATATAACGAATGAAACAGTGCTGCAGTGGTAGGAGAAATAGGCGCTGACCTAAGTAACTATGGAAATGAAAGGAGACTATGAAGTTAAAGGAACTGAACACAGGCATAGAACTGTAGTTGATAAAGGTGTTTCTCATGGGGGTTGTTGTTTAGCCGCTAAGTTGTGTCTGACTCTTTGTGACCTCATGGTTTGTAGCCCACTAGGCTCCTCTGTCTATGGGATTTCCGGGGCAAGAATACTGGAGTGGGTTGCCATTGTCTGCTCTATCTTTTTTTATAGTATTTCTTTTAAAGTCTGTTTTGCCTGATGTAAGTACTACTACCCCCACTTTCTAGCCATTTCCACTTGTATGAAATATTCCCTCACTTTTAATCTGTGTGTGCCTTTAGCTCTGAAGAGTCTCTTGTAGACAGCACATTGAAGGGTCTTATTCTGTTACCCATTAGTCACTGATCTTCTGATTGGAGCATTTAGTCCATTAACATTTAAAGTAATTATCAACAAATGTGTATTTTTGCCATTTTATTACTTATTTTCCAGTTATTTTTGTAGTTCTCTAGTCATTTCTTTTTGTTTCTCTCACTGTGGTGTGACAGTTTTCTTTAGTAGTATGATTTTGTTCTTTCCTTTTAGTTCATTTGAGTCCTCTGTCTTTTCTTCTTGGTGAGCGTAGCTAAAGGCTTATCAATTTTGTTTCTCTTTTTACTTTTTTTACTTATAAAATTGTCTATCTATTGTATGTTTTTGACTTGTGGTTACCACAGAGTTCATATATGCTGATTCATAATTATATTTACTTGTTTTAAACTAACATGTCATTTAAGTTTAAATGCATTCTAAAAGATCTTTGTTTTTTACTCCCTTCTCCCACATTTTATGTTTTCTATGTCATATTTTACATCTTCATGCTTATCCCTTAGCTGCTTATTATAGCTAAGGTTGCTTTTATAATTTTTTGTCTTTTAATCCATATACTAACTTATTTAAAAATCTTCAATCTTTACTATATACCTTCTCTACTGCAATTTCCCTTTACTACAGATTCTTCCACTTAGCAAAGACTCTTAAATATTTGTCTTAGGGTAGGTTCAGTATTGCTTAATCCTAGTTTTTGCTTGTCTGAGTTCTTTAGCTTCCCTTCTATTTTAAATAATAATCTTGCTAGGTGGAGTATCCTAGGTTGCATATTTTTCCCTTTTTTGCAGTTTGAATATATCATGCCACTCTATTCCGGCCTGCAAAGTTTCTGCAGCTAAATCAGCTGATAACTTTAGGCAGTTCCCTTGTATACAAATTTTTGTTTTTCTCTTGCTACCTTTAGAATAATCTCTTTTAACTTTTGTCATGTTAATTATTATATGTCATGCCTTGTGTCTGTTTGAGATTTACCCTGTTTGGGACACTCTGTGCTTCCTATACCTGGGTATCATTAAAACATTTACCAAGTGAAGGGATAAGCAATTCCATGAATATTCCAAGACACAAGATATTTAAAAATATCTTTATTTTTGCTTTGAAAGAAACTGAGGCCATCTCTTTCTTCTCTTACCTGATTTCTCTTCTTCATGATATTTTTCTTGTGTTTATATTAATGTTACTCAGCATATTGTAGTTACCAGTTGGCAGTGGGAGGCAGAGGTTTGACACAATGGGTATGGGAGTCTAAGACTCACATATTTATAGAAGATAGATTTGCAAAGTAGACAAGCCACGTTTGGATAAGGAAGAGTTAGCTCAAAGGTTTCACTAATTCTAGACTCAAGAATCCAAAGTGAAACTGGTCTTTTAAATAGAGTACCTTAACAGAAAATGAAAGCACTAATTAGAGGGCTTCTCTCAACTTGGTCAAAAATTCAGAAGACATGGAAAGTTTTATTTTCTTTTCTACTTCAATTCTAAGCAGCATAGACAATTAATATCATGGACAAGCAGAACCCAGCATGGTGCAAAGTGAGTCTCTTTCATGAATGGAATAAGGGGGAGGGGGAGGGAGATGCCACGGAAGTAGGGAGGGAGGGACTTGAAAACTACATTTTATATTCCAGTCACTGTAAGAATCAAGGAAGATTCTGACCTCCTCACTATTCATTTTTTTCCATTCCTAAAGAGAACAAACAAAGCAAAAGAAAATAGCTTCAGGCCTCAAAATAGCAGGTTTCAAATACTGAAAATCATGATGCATACAACACTTTACGGCAACCCACTGTGCAAGATTTCAGAGAATCAGCAACAAGTAGCGAAGGGATACAGGGACATGGATCACTCCAGCATTACCTGCTAAAACTTATTACCAATCCCGGCTCAGTGAGGCTGCTCAGGAGCCTTGGGAAGCTGAAAATTCTAAACACTAATGAAAAACCAAACTGAATGCTCTTGATCTTGATCTCCATTCCGGAAACCCCAAGCAAGTCTGTAAAAGGTTCTCCTTGAATATATTCCCTGAGCATTTGTGATGCTCTAGTCTGGAGTGCATATGAACATTTCAATGGGATGATTTCTCTAAATAAGATGGATCCACAGAATCTTGCTCTAGTTTGAAATTAATTACAATTTCTGGCTAATTCACTGGATCCTTTCCCCAGGGCCGCCACCTCTTGAAATTCCTGGGAATTATGTTTTCTCCTCTGTGGGCAGCTCAAAGCCGATGACTGGTTCATGGGTACCATGGTTGGTTTCCTTGTCTTAGAGTGGGATAACTTTTAGTGATTTATCTTCCAGAGCTCCCCATGGCATCAGGCTGAAGTTAGACCTCAACTGAAACCACATCATTGACTAAATTCTTGTCTTATTCACATTCTCTCACTTCCTTACAGGTTTTACCTGAGAGTAATCCCTCTAGAAAAACTTGTGTCAGAATCCATTTCTCAGATTCTGTTTGTAGGCAGTCTGATCTAAGTTAACCCCAATAAAAAATTCTAATGATGATGACATTGGTGACATTATCAACAACTGCAAACACAATAGAAACTTTCACATACTTAGTGTTTATTATTGTCAGGCAGTTTTAAGGGTTTCACTGAATAAATCATCTCTTTTAAAAGCCTCACAAAATCCATGAGGTAGGTACTGCTAATATCCCCATTTGGCAGAAGAAAAGTTTTGGAGGAGTTAAAAATACTTGCCCAAGGTCACACAGCCAGTAAAAGGTGAATCCCAGGCAGTTACTCTCACTCCTAATCTATTTCACAACCACAAAATTCTCTAAAGGTAGCAAGAGAAAAACAAAAATTTGTATACAAGGGAACTGCCTAAAGTTATCAGCTGATTTAGCTGCAGAAACTTTGCAGGCCGGAATAGAGTGGCATGATATATTCAAACTGCAAAAAAGGGAAAAATATGCAACCTAGGATACTCCACCTAGCAAGATTATTATTTAAAATAGAAGGGAAGCTAAAGAACTCAGACAAGCAAAAACTAGGATTAAGCAATACTGAACCTACCCTAAGACAAATATTTAAGAGTCTTTGCTAAGTGGAAGAAAGAATCTGTAGTAAAGGGAAATTGCAGTAGAGAAGGTATATAGTAAAGATTGAAGATTTTTAAATAACTCATTATTGACTAGGGAATTTTTGCACAAACTAATGCCTGGGGCCAGTGATTTTTATTTGGGCCAGCCAAATATTAACTGTTATTTCCCTAATACTCTGAGGATCATTACACTCAGTAGTTACACCTGACACATCTGCAAAATCGTCTAATTTCTGTGAAATGTTGTCTTTAACCCACTCTTCTGTAGAAGCAAAGAAGCATTCTCCAGCATCATGAGTTTCACTTTTACTTTCCCTATCAGAATCAATCACTGAAAGTTCTTTGTCTTTTTTTTTATCTAAGAGTCATGTCATCTGAATCAAAACTATATTCTGAAGAACCTGAATAAAATTCAACGAAAAATTCTTCACTCAAAATTTTGTGATGCATATTTTTTAAAAATTTTATCTTTATAATATATACAAGGTTGGAACAAAAACTTAATGGAGCAAAATGTGAATGATAATGAACTTGATCAATTTTAAGTTCTAACAACTTCCATTGTGACATTCATTGTATCACTCTCTAAAAACATATTGATACATCTTTAGTCTTTAACACATTAAAATCAATCCATTTGTTATAAAGTTTATCTTCAGAACTCAAAATTGTATCTTTGACAACTTAGAGGGGTGGGATTGGGGGGGATGTGGGAGAGATGTTCGAGTGGGAGGGGACAAGGGTAGAACTATGGCTGATTCATGCTGATGTTTGGTAGAAACTAACACAATGCCATAAAGCAATTATTGTTCAGTTAAAAATAAATATATATATATTTTAAAATGAACAAAAAAATATTTTTAAGCAGCTAGTTTATTTTGGCCCTGGGATCTAAAGGAAGTATGAAGAATTGAGGCCTGAAAATACAAGAAGGCCGGCTACTGATTAGTAGGGTGTTGGGGACACCACTGAGAGGAAGGGGCCCTATCACCTCCTCTTCAGTAGAGCTCAGGTCACACAAAGTCAAAGTCCAGATTCCTTCCGTATTATAGGCAAATTTAAGGAAAATGAATACTGAAGCTCCAATACTTTGGCCACCTGACACTAAGAGCCAACTCACTGGAAAAGACCCTGATGCTGGGAAAGACTGAGGGCAGGAGGAGAAGGGGTTGACAAAGGGTGAGATGGTTGGATGGCATCACTGACTAAATGGACTTAAGTTTGAGCAAACTCTGGGAGATTAGCAAAGGACAGGGAAGCCTAGCGTGCTGCAGTCCACAGCGTTGTAAAGAGTCAGACATGACTGAACAGCAAGGAAAATCAGGTGAAGGATCCACAGCAGCTGGTATCCTGTACTTTGGGTTCATGACTCCTGGCTACAAGAATCCAAAGCAGCTGTAAGAACTGAAACCGGCTGTAAGAACCCAGGAAAGGAGTTCTAAGAGCCTTTTCTCTTCTCATTCCCGAGAACAGCTGCACATAGCCCCTCAACACAGAGCCTCGGGAGGGCTGCTTTTGCTTGCAGCAATCAGTGAGAAAGCAAACGGCCAGCAGTGTCCTGCCAGAGACTTTCTGTGCCCTGGACTGCTTCCCACATAAACAATGTGGGGATGCCTTTAAAGAAAGGATGCCCTTGGCTTTTTGAGGGTTAGAGTGATCATCCTACAAAACCACAACCTTTCCCTGGCCTTGAGTTCCCTGTTTGCAAAATGTAAGTATCTGTGGTTTTACTTCTGCATAACCTTTTTTAGCAAACCCACAAGAATTTGAGTTCCAGTGTAAGTGACTTGCCAATTACTCCAGTTAGGCATAATTAGAAAAAAGAGAAACCAAGGTTTTCAGAGGAAGAAGGCGGTAACTCAGAAGGCAGAATCAGAGTAGGAAATTTGACAATAAAACCCAGGAAGAGAGAAGAAAGGGAAAACAAGGTTAACTCGGGGCCAGATGAAGACTATTAGGCACTTCTCCTTAGTGAAAAAATTGTTTTTTTCTATATACGTAATTCAAAATAAAGTTTTAGACTGTAGACAGTCTTATGTCACTTTACACTTCTGTCAAAATTAAACCAGTTTCTCCTAAGTTTGTTTGTTTGTTTTAATTAAAAACTTTTGGAGAAGTCCTTAGCAGCTGGACTGCTCCTATCTTTGGAACCTTTGCTTGGCCAGCCTCTTAACATACTTGTTGACAAAACAGCATGGAGCAAAGTGAAGGCTAGGTCTTAAAAACTAAATTCTTGTGCTTATTGGGAAGAAGGAAACTGTGATTTCTATAGTAGTTGCTAATATCTAAGTTTGCCATAATAGATAGAAACAAATCTGAATGCCTAGATTATTCTGCATTTTGGAGGCCAACGGTGAATGCTAGAGATGGGATATAGGCAGATGGAGGCAATATTTTTGTGCTAAAAATTCCAACATTATCTCTATGGCATTGAGTGTTTAGGAGAAATCCTAGTCAGAGGGGAGAAAAATATCCTGAGGTGTGCTCATTATTGACATCAGAGTAAAGCAACTCTATAAAAACAACCAACATTCACCTAGAACAGGGTAGATTTTTGGAGAAGGAAATGGCAGCCCACTGTTTTTGTATGGAAAATTCCATGGACAGAGGAGCCTGGAGGGCTACAGTCCATGGGGTCGCAAAGAGTCGGCCATGACTGAACACATCAGCACAGGGTAGTTTCATGATACTCATTATTAAACCACTGAAACACACCTTCCTGGTTGTTAAATGGCTGTTGTGCTCAGCAACCTTGGCTCCTCCATCCCTCCCCAGGAATCACAAGATTCCCAGGACCCAGTAACTAAAGGACTAACACCTATTCTAACAAAAGGTCCACATAGCCAGATCTATGGTTTTTCCAGTAGTCATGTATGGATGTGAGTGTTGGACCATAACGAAGGCTGAGCACCGAAGAATTGATGCTTTTGAATTGTGGTACTCAAAAAGATGCTTTAGAATCCCTTGGACTGCAAGGAGATCAAACCAGTCAATCCTAAAGGATCAACCTTGAATATTCATTGGAAGGACTGATGCTGAAGCTGAAGCTCCAAAACCCTGGCCACCTTACACAAAGAGTTGACTCATTGGAAAACACCCAGTTGCTTGGAAAAATTAAAGGCAAAAGGAAAAGAGGGTGGCAGAGGATGAGATGGTTAGATAGCATCACCACATCAATGAACATGAATTTGAGAAAACTCAAGGAGATAGTGAAGGACAGGTCACAGAGTCGGACTCGATTTGGCAACTGAACACCACCACCTAGACAGGCTCAGACCAGCGTCCACCCTAAATGGTCAGTGCCCCACCACTGATGGCAGACCAATCTGTCAGCGTGACATCTGGAACCATATGATGGGAGATCATGAAACTGTATTCATAAATAATAGCTGCAAAATGGAAATGGGTAGAATATAGTGCCTATTATAATTCATTTATAATACTTAAAAATATTTTTAAGGAAATTCTCACTTCTTTTTAATTGAAGTTTCTCAACCATTACTTTTCCCACTATGGTATTTTTAACTCTAAGCTTTAGAGTTGGAAAGACAGGTCACTATATCTAAATTGTGTTGTTGTGGGTGAGTAAAAACCTCTGAGCACCTATGGACCGTAAGTCACACTGAGCCACTTACATGGGGCTGAGCAGGCACCCAAGACAATGACCTACCTACAACTCCCCAGTCAGAACTCACAGACCAGCAGTCAATCCTGTCACACTGCATCCTGCTTAGAATGATTCATACTTTTTTTTTCATTAATTTATTCACTTTAATTAGAGGCTAATCACTTTACAATATTATAGTGGTTTTTGCCATACATTGACATGAATCAGCCATGGGCGTACATGTGTGCCCCTTCCCACCTTCCTCCCCATCTGATTTCTCTGGATTGTACCAGCGCACTGGCTTTGAGTGCCCTGTCTCATGCATCGAACCTGGTCTGTTTCACATATGATAATATGCATGTTTCAATGCTATTCTCTCAAATCATCCCACCCTCGCCTTTTCCCACAGAGTCCAAAAATCTATTTATAGCTGTGTCTCTTTTTCTGTCTCATGTATAGGGTCCTCATTACCATCTTTCTAAATTCCATATATATGCATTAGTATACTGCATTGGTGTTTTTCTTTTTGACTTACTTCACTCTGTATAATAGGCTCCAGTTTCATCCACCTCATTTGAACTGACTCAAATGCATTCTTTTTAACATCTGAGTAACATTCCATTGTGTATATGTACAACTTTCTTATCCATTCATCTGCTGATGGACATCTGGGTTGCTTCCATGTCCTGGTTATTATAAACAGTGCAGTGATGAACACTGGGGTACACGTGTCTCCTTCAATTCTGGTTTCCTCGGTGTGTATGTCCAGCAGTGGGATTGCTGGGTCATATGGCAGTTCTTTTTCCAGTTTTTTAAGGGATCTCCACACTGTTCTCCATGTTGACTGTACTAGTTTGCATTCACACCAACAATGTAAGAGACTTCCCTTTTCTCCACACCCTCTCCAGCATTGATTTTTTGTAGACTTTTTGATAGCAGCCATTCTGACTGGCATAAGATGGTACCGCATTGTGGTTTTGATTTGCATTTCTCTGATAATGAGTGACACTGAGCATCTTATCATGTGTTTGTTAGCCATCTGTATGTCTTCTTTGGAGAAATGTCTGTTTAGTTCTTTGGCCCATTTTTTTGATTGGGTCGTTTATTTTTCTGGTATTGAGCTACATGAGCTGTTTGTATATTTTTGAAATTAATTCTAATAAAAGTAAAAATAAACAAATGGGACCTAATTAAACTCAGACGCTTTTGTACAATGAAGGAAACTATAAGCAAGGTGAAAGACAGCCTTCAGAATGGGAGAAAATAAAAGCGAATGAAGCAACTGACAAAGAATTAATCTCAAAAATGATTCATACTTTTAAAAGGCTGTTTCATTTCACTCTTGCACACTCACACAGGAGAGAGTTTTTTTGGAGGATAGTTGTCTGGGAAACTTCCCTATTTTTTTTTTTTTTCCAGCCAAGAGCAACTCTAGCCTGTTGTGTCACTTGGATCCCTTAGCTATCAAACAAGCTGTGGACACTGAATAAGTCTGAGGAGCATGCCGGTGAATTACAGCCGAGAGCAAAACAGCAACAAAGATGTAGTTGCATCCAGGAAGAAAGAGTTCTCCAATGTGTGTTTAATTGTCTCTCCTTTTCTTTTTCTTCCTTCCTTCCTTTCTTCTTCTTCTCCCTCCTTCCCTCTCCCCTTTCCTCTTTCTCTTATCTAAGATCTACAGTAGCCTTTCTATTTAGAAAGGTCAAGGGAAAAGGAAGGAAGGGAGAAAGAGAGGGAGGGGGAAAGCAGGAAAGAGGAAGAAAGGGCCAGCTTCTGCCTGAAAGTTTGGTTAAATCACAGCCCAACAAATCTTAACATAAAATTGAGAGATAGCCTCTCTGCTTCAAGCTGAGGAACTCAAGTCCTTTTTCCATACATTTCATTTAACAAAGGACCATTCCTCTTTCAAACATTCAGTATCTGCATTAAGACCCCTCCTCATTGCCTGCTGCCAAGACAATCTCTCTAAGAAATCGCCTTCTACCTGGTAATACCTTGTTGAGTTTTTTCCCCCTAAAGCTACACTTTGGAGATGAGATGGTAGACTTTTAAGAGATATTACAAAATTAAGAATTCTGACTGTTGCAGTTTCTTGGAACTAAAGCTGATCCTCATCAAATTATGCTAATTTACTGTACAATGTTTAATTAAATCTTACCCCAAGCAATCTACTTTCAGGGTTTATTTTTATAGCTTAGAACTTTCAAACACGGAAATGCCTTTCAATTTAAATTTTTAAAAAAGAAACTATTCACTGGGGAAACTATTCACTATTTCACTAGGAAAAGAAATGTACTTTACCTCCTAGGCTTACTCCGCCTTTAGTCTCTTTCTTTCTTGTTCCCATTCATTGTCTGTTTCTCTTTTCAGGAAAACAAAACGCTCCTTGGAAACCCCCTTCTTTATTCTGATTTCTCTCTGAAATAGCATTTTCTTGAACAGGCCATTTTCCCTGGCAGATTGTGTTTGACTGAAAGTAATCATAAGCGACTGGAAATAAGATGAGATCTCTTCCATCAGAGGATGTCACCACTGACCTTCGAGGGTTTCAGTATCTCTAAACCCTCAGGCTCACTGTGTAGGGAAGAACAGTCTGACCTGTACCAGCCACCCTACCTTGTTCCCACAGACTGACGTCGGGGTGGAGTGCTCTCTGCTCCACGCCAGCCCTGCATACAGCCCCCAATTGAGCCCTCTGTCAGCTGTGCTTCCTAAACCTTCCCTTCTAGAAACCTCTCCACTGCCAAGCCCACTGAGCTTCCGCTGCTAAATGTTCACTGTTAAATTAGAACCAGCAGATTTGAAATTTCACTCCAGTTAGGCATATTTTGTCCTTCTGCACAAAACATTACATCTGAATGTTACATTAATCCCAATTCTTGATTTTAATAGTCTGATACTTTCAAATTGGCTTTCCAAAGCAAGTTCTTATATCTTTATAAGGTTCCATCTTTTCTTGGATTTGAGTTAAAACAGGAGGCATTGACCTCTAACATCTGAAAGTCACACACAATTTAAAGTTGACACTGGAAAGACTGATGTTGAAGCTGAAACTCCAATACTCTGGCCACCTGATGTGAAGAGCTGACTCATTGGAAAAGACCCTGATTCTGGGAAAGATGGAGGGTAGGAGGAGAAGGTGACGACAGAGGATGAGATGGCTGGATGGCATCACCGACTCAACGGACATGAGTTTGGGTGGACTCTGGGAGTTGGTGATGGACAAGGAGGCCTGGCGTGCTGCAGTTCATGGAGTCGCAAAGAGGCGAACTGAACTGAACTGGCATCATTGAGGTCTTGGCCTTTTCCTATCTAAAGTCTCTACACCAAGATAGTCTTTTACCTTTGCTGTGTGACCTGTGCCCTTTCCAATGTAAGTCTCAAGAAGGAGGAGCAATCCCACATAAAACACCTACTCTACCTCCTTGGAGCACTTATATTGGCAGCTTCCAAGGTGGTATCAGTGATGTCTGCCTCTTGGCCTTCCCGTCCTGGGTACCTCCTCTTACATGGTGCCAGGTTGGTCTCTGTGGTCAGTTTGATACAGTCCAGTCAATTCCAGACTTCAGCTGTAAATCATGACATCACCTGTCATGGATACTCCCTTCCTCTGTCTCCTCTGCACACCTGGCCTGGGGAAACTTCGTGCCATGCAGCACACAGGTAGCCCAAGGGGAAGCCCAGATGGCAGGGAGTCTCAGCCAACACCTGGCCAACATGGATGAGCCTGAGAGCATATCCTCCCTCAGCTGAGCCTTCAGATGAGCCTTCAGCTCCTGCTAACATTATGACTGTGCTCCTATGAAAGATTAAACCAGATTCCTGGAATCCACGGAAACCATCAAATAAATTTTTGTTGTTTGATGCCACTAAGTTTCAGGGCAATTCATTACATAATAATTGGCAACTAATATAGCAGTGTTGACTATCCTATCCTTTCCTCTTCTGGTATCTCTTTCCAAGTCTTATTATGAAAGAAATCACTCAGTTATTTTGAACAAAGGGAATCTCAATGCAGAGCTGGTTGTATAGGTGATAGAGACACTGAGAACTGGGAGGAAACAGTGCGACAATCCAGAGGCTAATAGCATCAGGCAGTCACTACTGCCTCTGATGAGAATGGCACAGAGAGGGGGCGGTGCTGCCAGAGCCCATGGGCAGATCACCCTACAGTGCAGCACTACGGAAGAGGGCCTTCTGAGAGGAAGGAAAGGACCTGTAAACTGCACCACCCAATATGGCTGCCACCAGAAACACGTGGCCATTTAGCCCTTGAAATGTGGCTAGTGCAACTGAAATTTTTTTTAATTTTATTTAAATTTAACGAACGTAAATGTATATAGCTGGACACGTGGTAGTGGCCATTGTGTTGTAGTGATGCTCTAGAAGTTGAAACCAAAATGTGCCACTCCCTTGGGATGTGGGGCTTCGAAGGATATGCAGATGCTGCCTCAGATGCTACCTGAGCTCAAAAAGGACCAGGAGATGGTCCCTGACAGCTCTCATCTTCACCCTCACTCTCCCCTCTCCAGTTTCTTGCCAGGGCTTCCTATAGGTGGGATCTAGCAAGAAGAACATTCGAAGAGTCAGCTTCCCTGTGGGACACAGGCAGAGCGGGAAAAGAGGTGCCAGCTTCAAGGGAGCATGTTCCTAGAAGGGAGGAACTCAAAATACTAATGGGCTCTAGAACATCCACAGGCACACACCTTTCTCGTGATGAAGCAAACAACATTTTCTAGTATGTTGTACAGTACAACAGTCATCTCCCTAAAAGGGATCTGAGCAAGTAAATGTCTCTCTACCTTCATTTATGTGGTTCAAGGATTGTGGCATTTTTCACAGTAAGCTGTAAATGGCTGTTATTAGTTTTGCAATAAAATTACCCCATATTTAGTGGCTTAAAAAAGCACATTTATACCTTCTTACAGTTTTCCTAGGACAAGAATCCAGGGAGAACTTAGCTGGGTCCTCTGCTTAGGATCTCACATGCTGTAATCAAAGTGCTGTCCAGGGCTGTGGTCTCAAATGAAGGCTTGGTAAGGAGGAATCCATGTCCAGCTTCACTCAGGCAGATGGAAAAATCCGTTTCTTCAGAGCACTGTGGCTGGGGGACCCAGCTTGTTACTGGCAGCTATACGGAGTCTGTCCTCTAGTCCTAGAGGACCCCCATGGTTCCTTCACACATAACATTTCCCATAAGCAGGTCAGAGCATGGCTGTTTGCTTCTTCGGGGCCAGCAGGATATGTTCTTGCTCAGGCTGCTACAAAGAAGTCTTGTAAAACAAAATGCAATCATGGGCACAGCACCCCATCTCCTCTGACATCTAGCATAACCTAATCAAGGACCTGTCATTTCATCACCTTTTCTAGGTCATGGCTTCCAACTGTCCCAAGGGGAAAGGGTTATACAAGGACATTAGTCATTGGAGGTTCACCTTGGGAAGGTCCTCCGTGCTGTTGGAGAACAAAGTCTATGACCTACTAATATCTGATGTTTACACTCTTAATAAACACCACTGCGATCAGCACACAAGAGGTGCATAATAAAAGTTTCCTGGGTTAGAAAATCCTATTTCAAAGGAATTACTCCTCGGGAATATGTTGACACCTGACATGAGGCAAGATGGGAAACGCACAGGAAATAAGCTACTCCTGGAGGTCCACCATCTGCTTGGCTAGAAGAGTAGTGAGATGTCGCAGCCTTAGGTGTGACAGCACAGGCTCACCCACCTACAAGAGTACAGATACCAGGATTTGCACAGTTCAACAAAACTGTCTAAGATAGAAGTCACACATGCATCGCTGCATCACAGGACAGGAAGCAGATGGAACGTATTTGGCTCACATGTCTTTTTTTTTTTTATTGAATTAGTTGCTAACATTTTCAAGTCAGGAAACTTCACACCTAAATTCAGATTTTTTTTTTCCTCCTGAAATTGTGTTAATCAGCAGGATATAACTTGCAGTCACCCTTTTTAAATGGGGCATGTACTTTCAGTCCATCTCGATCCTTACCCTGCTCTCTTTTCAGAAGCAGTATGAGTCTGCAACCTCTGACCTAAGATAATGTCCTGGTAGGCAGAAAAAGTTCAACACCTGGGAACAGAGGAAATGACTAAACCCCAGAGATCCAACCAGGGAGCATGCATCAGTAATGGACTCTGTGAAGAATGGAGTCAGACTGCAGTTACAATAAGGAGACTGCATGCCACAATCTTCACAAAGAAACTCAGGATATGGATCAGAAAGAAAGTCAGTTCCATGGAGGTCAGCTAACAAAGCACACACGTGCTGCAGAACCCCATGACCAGAGCTGAGCCAAGCAATACAGCAAGAAACACACAATATGCAAGGATGCCTGGGGAGCCAGGATCCTCATCCTCAGGGCAGGGCAGCATACCTGGAAAAGGAGCCCAATGCTCCTCTCCCATCAGAATGCAGGGACTGAAAGCAGAGCTCCATCCTTCAAAGAGAACTGGCTCAGAAAGTAGAGAAGAGAAATAAACCTACAACTGGGAGTAAATTCCTTGAAAAGACAGGGAGAGAGGCTGGGGTTAATAGATTTCATTTAATTCTTCAATTATAAGAATCAAAAGTTGTTTTAAGAGTATTTGCCTGGTTTTCTTCAGAATGAAGTTATTTAAGTCTTCTGTTTTCTTTAACTATAATAAAATATCATCACAGAATCTGACATACTTAAAATCATGAATTTTAATGAGTCTAGAACAATTTATAAAAAGGTTCCATTCCAAAGGGTAAATTGCTGTTTTTATGAATTTTTCCAAAGATAAAAGAAGTTACTCTTCTCTGAAATTTTCTTTTCTTGCCATTTTCTCCTTCCACAACATTTCCTGTTTCTTAGTCATCCACTACATACAAGGGTACAGAAGGATCAACTTCCTCCTGAGAACTGTTACTCAATTCTAATGCTTTGTACAGTCACTGGTTCCCATGGAGATTAGTTGAAAGTAACTACCACCGCTGGACACCCACAGACTTCCCCACCACACCAAGCAGCTACCACTATTCTTAGTTCACAGAAGATCCACACAGTGAGGCTGTTGTGCCCCCAGGATCAACCTTGGAAGTGGTGGGCATCACTGGAAACTGGGCAAAGTGGCAGTAGTCAAGTATGTTTCATGGGAGGTGATGAGGAGCAGTGGGCAGCCCTCCAAGGTCAATGACATCCATTTCAAGGTTGACTTCAGATGCCCAGAGTGGTGTAGCAACACTGCTCAGGCATGCCCATCCTACAAAGAACAAAATAAAACTTCCCCAAGATATATCAAGGGAATATTTCATGCAAGGATGGGCACAATAAAGGACAGAAATCGTGAGTACCTAACAGAAGCAGTTCCAATTAAGAGGAAGTGGCAAGAATATACAGAACTATACAAAAAAGTCTTAATAACCCAGATAACTACAATGGTGTGGTCACTCACCTAGAGCCAAACATCCTGAGTGTGAAGTTAAGTGGGCCTTAGGAAGCATTACTAGGAACAAAGCTGGTGGAGGTGATGGAATTCCATTTGAGCTATTTCAAATCCTAAAAGATGATGCTGTTAAAGTGCTGCACTCAACATGCCAGCAGATTTGGAAAACTAAGCAATGGCCACAGGACTGAAAAAGGTCTGTTTTCATTTCAGTGCCAAAAAATGTTTACACTACAATACAACTGCACTCATTTCATATGCTAGCAAGGTAATACTCAAAATCCTTCAAGCTAGGCTTCAACAATACATGAATCAAGAACTTCCAGAGGTACAAACTGGATTTAGAAAAGGCAGAGGAACCACAGATCAAACTGCCAACATTTGTTGGATCATAGAAAAAGCAAGAAAATTCCAAAAATGTATATACTTCTGCTTCATTGACTATGTTAAAGCCTTTGACTGTGTAGATCACAACAAACTGTGGAAAATTTAAACAGATGGGAATACAAGACCACCTTACCTGCTACTTAAGAAACCTGTATATGGGTCAAGAAGCAACAGTTAGAACCACACATGGAAAAACAGACTGGCTCAAACTGATAAAGGAGTACATCAAGGTTGTATATTGTCATCCTGCTTCTTTAACTTCTATGCAGAGTACATTATGTGAAATACTGAGTTGAATGAACCACAAGCTGGAATCAAAGTTGCCAGGAGAAATATCAACAACCTTAGATATGTAGATGATACCTGGTCTCATCATTTCATAACAGATATACGGGGGGGAAATGGAAATAGTGACAGACTTTATTTTCTTGGGCTTCAAAATCACTGCAGACAGTGACTGCAGCCATGAAACTAAAAGATGCTTGATCCTTGGAAGAAAAGTTATGACAAACCTAGACAGCATATTAAAAAGCAGAGACATCACTTTGAAACAAAGATCTGAACAGTCAAAGTTATGGTTTTTCCTGTAGTCATGTATGGATGTGAGAGCTGGACCATAAAGAAGGCTGAATGCCAAAGAACTGAACTTTTCAACTGTGGTGCTGAAAAGACTCCTGAGAGTCCCTTGGATAGCAAGGAGATCAAACCAGTCAGTCCTAGTGGAAATCCATCTTGAATATTTATTGGAAGGACTGATGCTGAACCTCCAAATTTGGCCACCAGATGTGAAGAGCCGACTCACAGGTAAAGGCCCTGATGCTGGGAAAGACTGAAGGCAGGAGAAAGGGGCAACAGAAGATGAGATGGTTGGATGACATCACCAACTCAAAGGACATGAGTTTAAGCAAACTCTGTAAGATAGTGAAAGACAGGGAAGCCTGGCATGCTGTAGTTCATGGTGTCACAGTGTCAGGCACAACTTAGTAACTGCACAACAACAACAAATAAACATATGGCCTGGAATTATGAAGGAGGTGATGGCAACCATGAGAGAAGGAACTGAAAAGAGGAACTGAGTGGTGGGTGTGGGACACTGCAGCAGATTGAGCCCCATTCTCCCATTCTCAGTGTGGTTAAAGGAACATACAGTCCCCAAATTCTGTCCTTGGAATCTGGCTGTCACTTCTTCTCTTTCCCCAGCTCCCCATCCACTACCTGGAAGTTTCTTTTATGATATGAGTAAGTCCTTCATTTTTGTTTTCTTTCACTCTTTCTAAGTAAAACAGTTGGATACTCATTGACTAAAAAATGTATCCAGCTACAATCTTTAAATCATGGCTCAAGGACTGTTTGCTCATAAGGGCACCAGGCAAGTGCTCCGTGTTTTCTGTGAAAGGAGAATGTGCATTTATTGTGCTCCCAGAAAGGTAAGGCTTCCCCTTCTGATTGTTATACCCTAAGGGAGGAGGCAGGGTGGAAATGTGTCCATGAAGGATGACTTCATTGACTCTCCATGGAGCATAGCCTACACTGTTGGTGGGAATGCAAACTAGTGCAGCCACTACGGAGAACAGTGTGGAGATTCCTTAAAAAACTGGAAATAGAACTGCCATATGACCCAGCAATCCCACTGCTGGGCATACACACCAAGGAAACCAGAATTGAAAGAGACACGTGTACCCCAGTGTTCACTGCTCCACTGTTTACAATAGTTAGGACATGGAAGCAACCTAGATGTCCATCAACAGATGAATGTATAAGAAAGCTGTGGTACATATACACAATGAAATATTACTCAGCCATAAAAAAGAATACATCTGAATCAGTTCTACTGAGGTGGACAAAACTGGAGCCTATTATATAGAATGAAGTAAGCCAAAAGGAAAAACAACAATACAGTATACTAACGCATATATATGGAATTTAGAAAGATGGTTAACAATAACCCTGTATGCGAGACAGCAAAAGAGACACAGATGTATAGAACAGTCTTTTGGACTCTGGGAGAGGGCAAGAGTGGGATGGTATAGGAGAATGGCATTGAAACATGTAAATTATCATATGTGAAATGAATCACCAGCCCAGATTTGATGCACGATACAGGGTGCTCAGAGCTGGTGAACCAGGATGACCCAGAGGGATGGAATCAGTAGGGAGGTGGGAGGGGGGTTCTGGAAGGGGAACACATGTATACCCATGGTGGACTCATGTCAATGTACGGCAAAACCAACACGATAATGTAAAGAAAAAAACAAATTGATTAATTAAAAAAAAAAAATGAACCTCCAGATACTAGAAGCTTGGTACAAAACCTCCTTGGAATCACTGCACATCTTTCACCATCAGTGCTCCCTTGAGAACCTGCTAAGTAACCAAGCATGTCTGGTCCTTGATGATTCTCATTTTAGGGAAGCTAGGTTGTAACTCATAAGTATGACTGGAATTTGGCTGTTAACATACCCCGAAGGTTATGAAGTGATGCTGCAGACACAAGGACAAGTCACATGTCAGCCAGGCTCACCCTTTCCTTCCGGGGTGGAGCCAGACCGATGAAGCACAGTGAACTGTTTCAGGATTTAAGTGAGAAAGCTTGTGAGAAGGAAGAAGTTGAAAAGAGACTTATTTTTTATACAGTAGACGAAGGAAAGGAGGTCAAGACCGCTACCAATCATTAGGAACAATGTCTCCTAAACTTCTGTGACCACCTCAGCTGTGTGCCCTGCCTTTCAGGAACGGGTAGGACCTGACAAATATACCACCTGTGGCAGGGATAATACTGTGCCCTGGAATAAGACCCAGATCACAGCTCAGGGTCTCATATCTCACTTTTATCAGATGCATTTTCAGTCTATATGGGAAAACGAGCAACACAATAGAGAAATAACTTAGGGTTTCTCACATCCCTGTGGCTCGAACAGTAAAGAATCTGCCTGCAATGCAGGAGACCCAGCTAAGATCCCTGGATCAGGAAGATCATCTGGAGAAGGGAATGGCAACCCACTCCAGTACTGTTACCTGGAGAATTCCATGGACAGCAGAGCCTTGTGGGTTACAGTCCATTAGATCACAAACAGTTGGACACAACTGAGAGACTAACACACACACATATAATATATAGTTATAGTTACAGACAACGATGTTATATATATATATAGTTCTATTTTGTTTTTGACTTTTGTACTTCTAGAAATTAGAGCATACTGTATCTATTGTTCTACAATTAGCTTTTTTAAAATTAACATTTTACTTAACCTAGAAAGTGTTTTGTTAGTAATTATTGATCCAAGTCAATATTTTAAGTGGAAATTATTATTCATTGTTTAAATTTGTGAAAAATACATGCAGTTACTTAAGTAATTAAAGTAAATATATTAACATATATTCAGAACAAAAAACACTTTACAAAACCATCCTGGAATCAATCTCCTTGGCACAGTAATGACTACAATGAATCATCTGAACAACCGATCAGTGTCCTTTCAAATCAGCCACCAATACTTCTCCTTCCTCTTCTACTCAACAATCTATGCAACACATTTTGACACCTATTCTAGAGTTTGAAAATTACGTATCTTTGCTCCCCAATGAAACAAGGAAGTACTTGAAGGCAAGAATCTTGTCTCATAGATAAATACAAAGATACACTGATATATACACAAATACATAAACACTAATAGATACAAAGATTTTTATTTCCTGCCTTCCTATCGTCCAGTTAATTGTTTAGCACATAGTAAACATTTGATAAATATTAGTTGTATTTAACTCTAAATCTCCTTTTTAAGCTAAATATGTGATTGTTGCAAATGTTTAAAAGGATAGAGGCTAGAGACACACGGGAACACAAACACCTTCTCTAAATGTACATCCTTGTTCCATAGGTCGCAGTACTAGGAAGAAGGAGGGAGGAGCTCACTTTCCCAGGCAGGTTTTTTGATCTGTAACTGACCAACATTGTTCTCTTTATTTTCTGTGGCCTGCGTTACTTTAAAAACTGTCTCAAAATAATGTATTATTGAGTCCTCTAGAGAGAAGGCAGAATAAGTACGACAAAGAAAACTTTGAACTGGCTTCACTATGTTGGGGCTTCCCAGGTGGTGCAGGGGTAAAGAATCTGCCTGCCAATGCAGGAGATGCGAGAGGCAGGTTCAGTCCCTGGGTTTGGCAAATTCCCTGGAGGAGGACAATGGTAACCCACTCCAGTATTCCTGCCTGGAGAATCCCATGGACAGAGGAGACCAGCAGGCTACAGTTCATGGGGCTGCAAAGAGTTTTACCCAACTGAGTGACTGAGCACACACTCAAAGAAAACTTTTGAGGTATATAAATTTAGAGATACAAAGAAATTTGCTTTAGTGTTATCATAAAGTAAAATTTAGAAACTAAACATCAAAAATAAAAATACTTAAATAAACTAAACCTTTTAGTCCATGGTGTCTAGCTATCTAAAGATGCTTATTCCTGGGAAGCCAAAAGATTACTTTCTCAACACTCCTCAGAACTTACGGATGTCCCACTGCATGCCAAGGCTCAGCCTTACAAAGGATTGCCAAGTTGTATTCACTGGTAGTCCATGTCTTCTAAAGGTCTCCATCATCTTATTTCTTAATGATCTACATGGTCATAAAAGGTCTATTGGTATTTCCATCATTGCTTTATATTGCTTAATAAGACTAAGTATGTAATATTTCTTTTGTTAAAAGTTGTCCCTTTTCTTCAGTACCATTTTTCTAGATTCCGTATATATGTGTTAGAATATGATATTTGTCTTTCTCTTTCTGACTCACTTCACTCTGTATAATAGGTTCTAGGTTCATCTACCTCATCAGAACTGACTCAAATCTGTTCCTTTTTATGGCTGAGTAATATTCCATCATGTATATATACCACAACTTCTTTATCCATTCATCTGTCAATGAACATCTAGGTTGCTTCTGTGTTCTAGCTATTGTAAATAATGCTGCAATGAACAATGGGATACAGATGTCTCTTTCAATTTTGGTTTCCTCAGGGTATATGCCTAGGAGTGGAATTGCTGGGTCATATGGTGGTTTTATTCCTAGTTTTTAATGAATCTCCATACCATCTTCCATAGTGGCTGTATCACTTTACATTCCCACCAACAGTGCCAAGATTGTTCCCTTTTCTCCACATGCCTTCCAGCATTTATTGTTTATAGTACTTACTGTTTGTATTTATTGTTTGATGAGGTCCATTCTGACCGGTGTGAGGTGATACCTCATTAGAGTTTTGATTTGCACTTCTCTAATAATGAGAAATGTTGAGCATCTTTTCATGTGCTTGTTAGCCAGCTCTATGTCTTCTTTGGTGTAATGTCTGTTTAGGTCTTTTCCCCACATTTTGATTGGGTTGTTTGTTTTTCTGGTAGAGAAACAGCCATAGAGAATAGACTTATGGAAGGGGAGAGGGGAGGAGAGGATGAGATACATGGAAAGAGCAACATGGAAACTTACATTACCATATGTAAAATAGAGAGCCAACAGGAATCTGCTGTATGGCTCAGGAAACTCAAACAGGGGCTCTGTGTCAACCTAGAGGTGTGGGGTGGGGAGGGAGGGAGTTTCAAAAGGGAAGGGATATATGTAAACCTATGGCTGATTCATGTTGAGGTTTCACAGAAAAACAGCAAAATTCTGTAAAGCAACTATCCTTCAATAAAAAATAAACTTAAAAAATTACAAAAAAAGTTGTTACTTTTCCTTTCCTGTAATAGCAAATCAGTAAAAAAAAAAAAAGAAACTAAATTTTATTATTATATTATGGGAAAATTCATTAGTAGTAATAAAAATATAGTTTGAGCAATTCAATGAAAATAGAGGTAAAGGGAAGAATGGATATAGCTTGTTTAAATTGATATGATGTGAATGTTGAAATCATGTCATCAAAGAGTATGGGAAATTTATAATACTCAAACAGTAGACTCTCAATTTGGTTTAAAGCAGAAGAAAATGTTCACAGGTATTTTCATTTAAGTTTGTATACTTATGTGTTTACAGACTGACAAAAGATATTTCCAATATGTATAATCTCTAGATGCTGAAATTACCTATAATTCATTTTCTTTAATCTGTTGAAAATTTCCTATAATCAGCACCTTTTAATTTACACAAAGTAATATGTTAAATTAAAAACCTTAACATAATCAACAAAAAATTAAGACACAAATTTGTTTTACTTGTAATAGATTAGAGTTATAAATTCAAAAGCAGAGAAAACAGAACCTAAAGGAAGTCAATGTTCAATACAAAATGAAGACATTTTTAGTATTTATTGTAACCAATTTCATTTGCTATAGCAGTAAAGCTTTTACTACATAATTATCCAATTCTCAATTCAAGTGAATATTTTTGATAAACAAGAATACCTCATAGGGTTAAATCAGTCAACCAGTCAATATTATACTACACAGGTAGTTTTTTGGTTTTATGGGGGGTTTTCTTTTGTTTTGTTTTTAATACATAATGAAAAGTGTCCTGAACTTAAAATCAGAGATTGGAATTCAAGAATGCATCTGACATTTTCCAACTGTATGATTTTGGGCTGTCACTTCACATCTTGAAAACTCCCAGTGTCTACATAGTACACAACACTGTAATGCATCTCACGTCACAGGATTCCCATGATGAAATGATAGAATTTTGGCACCTTGTGTAAGACTGTGTAAAGACAACTGCATTAATTTAATGATGTGGAATCTGCTTCTGGCATAGTCATCTGTAATTGCTAATGGCAAATCACAGTTGTTGTTTAAAAAAAAAAAAACTTTAAATTTAATGAGGGAATTGAAGACATCTTTCAACCTATCATCCAACATGCCAAATAAATGATAGAACTGGGGCACAAAGTGTGAGATAAATATGATTCATTTGTACTACTTATGTGCGGCTAAGCACAAGAAATGAGTTCCATGGATAAGTCTGAGGTGTATATCATAACCAATACAGATTAATTCATGAAAAGTTGCTTGCCTTTAAATGACTAATATTTTGAAAGTTGGAGATTAGCCATCAGAAAATCTATCACTAAGATACAGCCAACTAAGATGGATGCAAAATGAGCCTCATACAGTCTCTATCCAGCCAAGGTTATGTAGCTCAAAATGTAATTGGTGGTAGTTCATTTTTGAGACAAAATTTTGAAAACAGTCTTTGATTGAAAATAGGATGATAGCAATGCAGCATAATAGAATATAGTCATGATAGTAGATGAAATCTGACAAGCTGAAATACTTGGACAAATAACACAGAAATATTCAACTACTTTGGCAACGGGTATAATTATGATGATAAAATCATGTATCAAAATAAATTTAAAGAGTAAGCACGTATTTGTCATACTGTGTATATATGTATATATACAGACACACATGTCTAAAAACACTGAAAAGAATAACTGCATATGACACTAGAATAAAACAATTAATGAAAGCAAATACTTAATCAAAATATGCATAATGCATCAACATTTACTCATGTAACAATTTTACATAATATAAAAATAAAGATGAAAGCAGAAAAAAATATATGTGGACAACGGCGGTTGTGCCAATTACTGGAATTTTTGCTTATAATTATTATACTTTTTATTATACCCAGTTATATGGGATCCTATCATATTTGAATGACAGTTGGAGGACTATTTGCCAAACCTGATCCTTTCAATTTAAAAATGGCTATCCTAACAATTAAGTATTAAAATGTATATAACACCAAAATATATTTTCTTGTTTTTTACTTTAATAGCTCCCTCAAAACTATGTAACAAAATAATATTATCATTATCACCCTCATACCAGGAATGTAGATGAGACATTTTTAATTGAGTCTTGATTTTATCGAGTTTTTGTATTAATTAGGACATATTTACTCCCAATCACATCCAAGATGGATACTAGAGTACAAAAAAAAATAACAAACTCTAATGGAAAGAAACAGATCCAAAACATGTAAGAATTTATTCAAAGAATAAATGGCATTTCACACTCTTGCAGAGAGATGGAATTCATTAATATAATAGGCTGCTCAATGCACAAGCTCTAACTGAGGTCCATGGTATCTATTTAGAAGAACGCCTGCCATGTACTCAACAATCAATAAAAATTTTGTTGAGTAATTCAGTGAAAAGAAATAAAAAAATATTTATTGGTTTTCACCCACATAGATATTTAAGATGTTGTTATAAGGGAAAAAAAGAAAAATATTTTTAAATGGCAATTATCTCAATTTAGTTTTGTGTAAGCCATACTAAGCAAAACAAAACAAACCCAAAAGACAAGGAGAAACAAGACATCATGGGAAATATGGATAGATTCACAAGCATAACAATAAAAAACTCGGTTACTGTTGTTCAGTCCCTAAGTCATGTCTGACTCTTTGTGACCACATGGACAGCAGCATGCCAAGCCTCCTTGTCTTTCACTATCTCCTGGAGTTTTCTCAGACTGATATCCATGGAGTTGGTGATGCTATCTACCTACCTCATCTCATCTCCTCAGTCACCCTAGTCTTTTGCCTTCAATCTTTCCCAGCATCAGGGTCTTTTCCAATGAGTCAGTTATTTGCATCACATGGCCAAAGTATTGCAGCTTCAGCTTCAGCATCAGTCCTTCCAATGAATACTCAGGGTTGTTTTCCTTTAGGATTGGCTGCATTGATTTTCTTGCAGTCCAATGGACTCTTCTCCAACACCAGAATTTGAAAGCATCAATTCTGTGGCACTCAGTCTTCTTTATGGTCCAATTCTCACATCTGTACATGACTACTGGAAAAACCATAGCTTTGACTATCCAGACCTTTTTTGGCAAAGTGATGTCTCTGCATTTTAATATGCTGTCCAGGTTTGTCTTAGCTTTCCTTCCAAGGAGCAAGTATCTTTTAATTCCATGGCTTCAGTCACCATCTAAAGTGATTTTAGAGCCCATGAAAATCAAATCTGTCACTGCTTACACTTTTGCCCCATCTAGTTGCCATGACGTGATGGGACCAGATGCCATGATCTTCCTTTTTTGAATGTTGAGCTTTAAGCCAACTTTTTCACTCTCCTCTTTCACCCTCATCAAGAGGCTCTTTAGTTCCTTTTCACTTTCTGCTGTTAGAGTAATATTATCTGTGTATCTAAGGCTGTTGATATTTCTTATAGCAATCTTGACTCCAGTTTGTGATTTATTCAACCCAGCATTTCACATGATGTACTCTGCATGTAAGTTAAATAGACAGGGTGACAATATACAGCCTTGTCATACTCCTTTCCCAATTTTAAACCAGTCAGTTGTTGCACATAAGGTTTTAACTGTTGCTTCTTGACCCGCACACATGTTTCTCAGGTAAAGTCATCTGGTATTCGTATCTCTGGAAGAATTTCCCAGTTTTCTGTGATCCACACAGTCAAAGATTTCAGTGTAGTCAGTAAAGCAGAAGGAGATATTTTTCTGGAAGTCCCTTGTTTTCTCTATGATCCAACAAATGCTGGCAATTTGATCTTTGGTTCCTTTGCCTTTTCTAAACCCAGCTTGTACATCTGGAATTTCTAGGTTCATGTAGAAGTAGCCTGAAGCCTAGCTTGAAGGATTTTGAGTATAACCTTACTAGTATGTTAAATGAGCACAATACTAGAGTAATTTGTACATACTTTGGTACTGCTCTTCTTTGGGATTAGAATGAAAACTGACCTTTACCAATCCTGTGGCCACTGCTGAGTTTTCCAAATTTGGTGACATATTGAGTGCAGCACTTTAACAGCATCATCTTTTAAGATTTGAAATAGTTCAGCTGGAATTCCATCACCTACACTAGCCATAGAAAAAACTCTACTTGAAAGAATAAATACCAAAAAAATGGTAACATGGGGAAATGTATGCCATACATATCACAAAAGGTGATTAGAATTTGACAAATCAGAAGGAAAAGTAATTCTAAGAAAAACTGTCCAAGAATAGCACAGTTAAATCACAAAACACAAATAAATGACCAATAATCCTGAAAAATACTCAATCTTATGAGTAATGAAGTGAATACAAATGAATAATGTGATGAAATACCATTTTAAAATAAAGAATCTCAATGATTAAAATAAAAGCTAATAACCAAGATGGAACCTTTCTGAAAGTCCGCCAGACAGTAGAGATGAAAAGATGTGAAAGCACAGTATATGTTTACCTAATATTCCATATTCATCTAAAATCAGTTATCAAATATGCACATTAACACTAATAAACAAGAAAGTTTTCTATGATATTTACAATAGAAAAAACTAAGAAAGAATCTATATGCCTATAGCAGATATTATTAATTCCTCCCATGCTCCATTTTCTCCTTCCTCACTGTGTAACACACCACCACTCTCCTCCCCAGGTTTTATCAGACCCTATTTTTATAAGAAACTATAAAAGGCAAGGACATGGAGCGCATGAAGTAATTCCAGGCACATAGAAGAGGAGGACACCCTTGGACATGGCGGAGCAACAGCACAGGAGAAATTTGGATTTCCAGGAGCTCCCAGAACAAAGTGCCCATCGCAGTGAGAACACCTGCCTCTCTTAGCTGTCAATGCTCAAATCGAATGGCCAAAGCTCAGGTCTCTGTCACATCTGCTTAGCCTCTACCCTGATTAATTCAATACCTAACAATACAGAATTGCCTATGTGTATTGTACCATTATCAGAGAAGGCAATGGCACCCCACTCCAGTACTCTCGCCTGGAAACTCCCATAAACGGATGAGCCTGGTAGGCTGCAGTCCATGGGGTCGCAAAGAGTTGGACAAGACTGAGCGCCTTCACTTTAACTTTTCATTCTCATGCACTGGAGAAGGAAATGGAAGTCCACTCTAGTGTTCTTGCCTGGAGAATCCCAGGGATGGAGGAGCCTAATGGGCTGCCGTCTATGGGGTCGCACAGAGTAGAACACGACTGAAGCGACTTAGCAGCAGCAGCAGCAGCAGCAGCAGCATTGTACCATATTGTTCATTTGGTGCAACACTGTTCAGCTACTGAAAATCTGTCTTGAAAAAACAATGTAAGAAATAGGGAAATGTGCATGACATGGAGATTATTTACTAATCTGGAAAAAGCATATGAGTAAATAACAGATGTAATAAACATATCAGAATCATAATTTAGAGATTAAAAAAGATGGGTCTGAAAAAAACAAGAGTAAAATGGTTCTAACTAGATAATGCAAAGACAGATAATTTGTTTTTCTAATTTTCTATGATCACTTTATACTCTTTTGATAGAATGTAATAAACTGGGGGAAATGTTACCAGAAAAGCATAAAATATGAGAGAGGAATGCAACTGCCACAGTTAAACGAAGAAGTGTCCTCCCCTTCAGGGAGAGTATTTAAAGCTCTCCCTGACCCAAAGGAATGGGACAGTTACATAAAACTGTGTATACAGGGAGCTTGTGTGTGTGTTTGCGTGTGTGTGCACACTCAGTCGTGTCTGACTCTTTGCAACCCATGGGAGTGTCACCCGCCAGGCTCCTCTGTCCATGGAATTTCCCAGGCAACAATATTGGAGTGAGTTGCCATGCCCTCTGCCAGCGGATCTTCCCGACCCAGGGATCAAGCCATGTCTGCTGTGTCTCCTGCATTGCAGGCGAATTCTTTACCCACGTGCCATCAGGGAAGCCCCACAGCGAGCTTAATACATGATTATTAAATTGGACCAAAGCAAACACATTTTCCATGAAACCATTTAGTAGTATTTTAATCAACTAATGAGCATGTTAAAGTTTAGTGAGAATTTTAAAAGTTGCTACTATTGACAACATATTCAACAATATTTCAGCAAAAACTAAGGGAATATTAAGTGTTTTTTTCACATTTAATAATTCAAGTAATTATGTATTTAAACTTTTGTGTGGCTTACAAGCTAATGTGATAGTCAACAGAAAAGGTGCTGTTAGTTATTTAGCTTGTTTGGGCAGAAGATTGAACTTGCTGGTCATGGAAACCTGAATAGTAAACACAAATGTAAAATGAGAATTCACAGAATTTTGTAGGTGATACAGAATTACAAATTTTAAAACACGGGATAATCGGCTTCTCATGCTGATTTCTTTACTGCTATGTAATACATTCCTATCGAGGTTTTTTTTTTTTTTTAACGTAGGCAAAGGATAGGAAATAGTAGGCATTTTCAGAATTTATGTTTCCACCTAAACCTCCCAACCCACTTGAGCATAAACAATGTAAAATATATTTTTTCATTGTTAACCAATGTCAAGTCCAAGGAAACTTTGAAGTTTTTCTTCACAGCTTCCACTAAACTTTTATTAATAAATGCCCTAATTTTTTCAGTGATTTTAGGATGATCACATAGACTGGAATGATTAAATTTGTGCTGTCCTGAACTCATGACCAAAGGTCAGGGTGACCTCAGCCTTTATCCATGGAGCTGTCAGCTCAGTTCTTAAGGCATCAATCCAGACAAAAATGGATGAGTTGAGCATTTTCAAGTAGAAAGAGATCCAACTAAAGATCACTCTAAACTTGGCAGGGAGACTTGAGATTTAACCGATTTATCTCAATGTCCACATTTACATAAAAACAAATGCCCTGATGTAACAATTTATCTGCTTGTAGATATAAGGTGACTGTCACAGAAAGGGATTCTTCTAGAGCATTCTTCTACTCCCTGCATCCCACGTGTGTGAGCACATCCTGGGTCACTTCAATTGTGTCTGACTCTTTGCGACCCCATGGAATATAGCCCACCAGGCTCCTCTGTTCATGAGATTTCCCAGGCAAGAATACTGGAATGGGGTATCATTTCCTACTCCAGGGGATCTTCCCAACCCAGGGATCAAACCTGCATCTCTTGCATTCACAGGTGGATTCTTTACTACAAGCACCACCTGGGAAGTGCCTCCTTCATCCCATATTTTCGATAAATGTTTGAAGACTGTCTTCCCTTGTCTAACAACTCTACATCCTCCACTAAACACCAAGGAAAATAGAACTATTTCAATCTTGTTCACTGTTTTGTCCCCAGCAAATAGCACTATGCCTGAAAACAGGCATTCAACTGTCAAATTACTGAAATGCATGCATGGATGAATGAATGAACAACTAATGTGAGAGAAATGACAGGGCAAGACAGGTCTACCATTTTTTCACCTGCTCATGGGCCCAGGATCCAATGTTTCTTTCAGGAATGAGAATTGGTTATGTTACAGCCATCTCTCACTGAGCCTCACTCCTCACTGAAAACCAGTTATTACCGCTGCAGGTAAACTCCCAAACTCCTCCTCTGTATCACATGTCCCAGTCTTGCTTAGGACTCTTTGAACGATAACGAAAAAAAGATGCAAGAGTACTTCTAGCTAATTATTCAAATAAGAAGGGGCGTCAACCTGGACTGTAAAAAGGGTTTATTTTCTTGGCTGTATGTTGTAGCTCTATCTGCTAAAATCTGCGCACATTTAGTATAGATGAAATATTTCAGTATATTATGCTATAATATAAGAATATGCGATAATATAGTCACATTATTTTCTGAATGTTAGGGTTATCATCATATAATCAACCTGCTGAGGTAAATTAAGACAGTCATTTGAGATAATAAAATGAGAGTAAAGTCAAAGTTGGGTGGACACAGTTGCAGATTTTGAACCGTGACTGTTACCATCACTTTTTGCATCCACCAGCTGGGTTCCCTGAAGTCAGGAAATCTAGTAGAACAAGGAAGATGCACTTAGACTCAAATATCAAGAGTTGCCTTTGGCTCCATCACAGGACTGAGATCATAAATTTGAACTGCTCATCCAATTTCCCCATTATGAAATTTACAGACTATTTCTTCTTTATATTCCAAACACTTTGCCACCTGACTGTGGTCCCCATCTGGCTATAGCTTTCTCTGTATCAGTCCTGATTTTCTGGTTGATGATTCTACTATGGAAACTCGTTTTGAACAAATTGTTACAGAAAACAGTCTTAGCTGCTGAAGAAGTCAGTTCTAAAACATCCTGTTTTAATCTGTCAACCTTAAAAATCTAGAAAACCAGAAACTTAATTTTGAGTCTCTGAGAAGAATCAAGATAATTACATTCTTAAAATAACAACTGAGATGTTATACAAAATTCAGCTTAATTATTTTAAGAGGTGGGAAGGAGGCAGAACAATGACGTTTATATTTAATTTTTAGTGTTAATGGTTTATTGTCATTCTAATTTCTGCACAGTTTCTATCATTCCTAAAAATGGCTGCCGTTGAAGGGATGTGAATGTTTGCTAACAGTGCTAAGCCAAGTATGAATATTTTAAAAATCCTTTTAAAATATTTCATAACATCTTACAGAAACCCAAATGAACTTTTTGGCTAACCCAATATTTTTACAAGAGACCCCAAAGAAAAAGATCTTATTACATTCTATGAGATAATTGAAACTTCAAATATATTGGAACCTTATTGGTTGCAAAAACTCTAAAAAAATCTGAGGCCATTCCTGCACACAAATAGAGAAGTAGAAAATTGAGGCAATTACTAAGATCTTTCAGGATAAGACAAACATCTTAACCTTTTACATTCACTCACTGAAGCAAATGCTTGCTTTCCTATGAAAGATAAAAATAATTGTTGAAAGCCCCTATTTCTTGCTTTCTGTGGGAAGGGGCAGATAAGGAGAACAGGGGCTCTGTCTCTATTGCTTCCTGGTCACTGAAGCCCTTATGAAGCTCTAGGTTAAGATGTCCCAGGAAGGCGAGAGCAGGAGACCTTGCCAGGTGCCTGGGGCAGCGGTTGTGGGAGATGCAGGTACTAGTAAAGTGCTTTACACTCGGGACCCCACTGTGCTCACCAGGCTAATGGTCCCTACCTCCTACCTGGTGGTGACAAGCAGCCAGCACAGGACCCAGAGATAGCAAGGGCTTGGTAAACAGGAGCTATTGGTCTCAATTAATTTGGGATGAACTCTTTAACAGTTCTTGTCCTATATATGCATAACTAAGTGCATTTTCACAGTCCTAAAGGGCAAATACCTGTTTTAGGACCAACTAAGCCTGTATCATAAAAATAGGGCTGGATGAAGCCCTCTGTCAGCACTCCTACACAAAGAAACCTCATTCCCTTGTATTTACAGCAAATCAATGTAGCCACACCCAACACGAAATATGGTTTTGAGCATTTTGAAACAGTTGAATTTTTATTGTTGAAAGCGTGAATTTAAGTGTGAATTTAGGTAGGCCTGATTTGATTCCTCAGCAACCATCAATATCTTCTTGTGATCTGAGTTATCTGATTTATCATTGTCTTCTAAATGTGATACAATGTCTATCCTAATAAATTTAATTATTTCTGCAGATTAATGTAGTAATTAACATATTAATCTTGATGAGGACCATCCCTGAGAAAGAAAAAAGAAATCATTAACTAGTTGTCCAAGACTTTAAATTCCAGCTCCAGCACTTTTAAGCTGAGTTACCTGCATCAATGGCCCCTTTGAGCCTATTCTATGAAATAACATCACTGTTTCCACATCCTTCATCCACGTGTTGTGATGCTTACATGAGAAAGTATATGTGTAGGTACTTGGTAATGTGTAAAAACATTAATATTTGGAGAAACAAATGGAACAAAAATAGTAGTAGCAGCCTCAAAACCATATCCAGACTCTTTTTTCCCCATTTTTCCATATCCTATGTAGTAAATATGAACACAGAACATCCTGGGTGAGGGCAAGGGGTGCAATAAGACCCCACCTCTACTTAGAAAAGGAGCAGATCCAATGGCTTTCAGCTCAGCTTGGGAAGTGTGCACAGAGAGGTCGACACAACGTTTGGTGACAACATTCGTTTCTTATGCAGATATACAAGCCTCAGGAAACAGGGGTCTCTTATGATGAGAACCCACCCTCCAGCAGCCACTCACACAGAGCAAGGGTAGGCCCCACAAGTGGCCTGCTCTGACTCCCCGGAATCTTCTGTGGCTTTCATCAGAATTCATGAAAGTAAAACGAGGCCAGACATCTTTCCAGGGCCAAAATGGTTTGGAAACAAAAATATGCTGTGCCGCAAACCCACCTAAGCTGAGGCAGCTGAATAAGCACCCAGCACACAGCACAGGAAACCGGGCTGCCCTGTAAATAAAATTAAAGTAATGAAACTCTGTCGCCATCCCATGTCTGAGCTAAAACATGACTTCTGCCAAGTCCTGCATCCAATCAGATAATTGTGTCTCTGAATAAGCATGAGACTTTTGGCTTGAGACTTCCCAATGAAAATCTGGAGCACCCACGTAGCAAAATTACTATTTATTTTTTACAATCCATCTCCCTAAAGAATTATAGCATGAAAAGAACTTCTCTCATTCTGTGATTTCAGGAGCCAATTATTGACACCAAATTCTATTTTAACTGAGAAAGGGATATAAGAGTGAACATATAAGGGGTACGAAGAGAGGGAGGGAGAGATAAAGAGAAAGAGGAGAGAGGTTTTTACTAAAGTATTTTTCCTATGGTCCCCAAGCTAATAAAGAACTAATGACTTCTGGAGAAGGAAATGGCAACCACTCCGGTATTCTTGCCTGGGAAATCCCATGGACAGAGGAGCCTGGTGGGCTACAGTCCATGAGGTCACAAAGAGTTGGACACAACTCAGTGACTAAACAACAATAACAAACATACCAGTTATGAAAAAAGATATTTTATATCTTTTTATTTTATATTATATATGTATTCAACATATTTTACTTAAGGTTTTTTTTAAAAAGTATAAAAAAATAAAAATTACTCATTCTGGATTTGCCATCTTAACCTGTTCTCCTCCTCCTAAGCAAATTCACTCTGCTGGTGAGGAAAACCTTGCAATTATTGGGAGAATAAAGTTGAGTTGACCCTTAAAGAAAAAGAAAAGAATTAATGACTTAGATATATCTCTGGCCCCTTTGTAATAGGGTACCCAATTAGAGAGATTCTCAAAGGATTTATCCATGAGGAAAGCAAATTCAGTCATATAAACAAGAAAAGGGAAGAAAACTGCTACAGATATGTCACAGCCTTATCTCAATAGCTTGGCTGTGTACTTAGATACTTGGCTGAATTAATATGTCCCACTAAGTAACCTTGCTGTCTCCTGTCGCCTGCTCAGTGAACAAGAGAAAGGCAATCAACAGCAGGTGATGATATTGTATGTGGTCCTTGTTGCTGAAATCAATGACTAATCTTGCATGGCTGGAACGAATGAAATGGTAGGGAGTCTGCTCTGACTGAATAATGCCTTTTATAATATTTGCATTGAAAACCTTTAAATAACACACTCAGCCATGGTCATCAATGTTCCATAGAAATACAACAGATTAGCTAGCTGACCCCTACAGTGTGATCAATTTATCCCTGCTCCACGTATATCCTTCTGAGTGTGTTCTTGCATGACTTTGTGTTTCAGTAGGCTGAAAATCTTCTCTTCCCTGGGTTAGTCTCCATGGAAACCAGGTCAGGACTCTACCCATTGTAGACACCAACCAGTGGTCCCAGTTGATTGGCTGCTGTTGGTGAAACTTGGAGACATTTTTAGAGAAGATGATGGTTGGGAACATAGTTTAAAATGACATGAGTGCAAAAATCTCACGAACCACACTTTGGAAGCAGGCCTAAATGTTTAGAACTAAAATTTGTAAATAGGCTGGGTACAAGAAATAATTAGACAGAAAGCCAAAGCCTGTTTATTTCTTTTGTGCATATCAAAAAGTGGGGGTGGTCAGTTTAAGGAAAATTTCAGAAATGTTTGCTCCTGAGTGGCTGAAGCAGGTGAGTGGAACAAAACTGCAGATTCTTGTGTATGCAAAATAAACCTTGCTATACTATGGTGATAACATCGTCAAAACCTCTGCTCTCAATCCCCATAAAAAACAGCTTACAATCTCTAAACAGTAGTCTCCCAATCCATAAGACAGGAATGTTATTTATCAGAATTTTTGTAAGGATTAAACAAGATAAAGCACATAAAGTGACCATAAGTAGGTCCAGCAAAGGATAAAATATACAACAAACATGGCAATAACTATAGTATTAATGTAGAGAATAAATGTGCCTAACAATGTTGTCTATGTGCCTAGGCTATGAAAGTTTACACTAACAATCCATGTGCTACTTAGAATTACAATTCAATTCAAATACAGAACTCTTGTTCCAGTTATTTATTTATTTATTTATTTATTTTATTTTATTTTTTTTTACTTGTTTTTGCCATACAATGTCATGATATCACCATGGGTTTACATATGCTTCCCCTCCGGAACCCCCCTCCCTCCTCCCTCCCCCCCGGGAAATCTCGCTGCACCAGTCCCGAGCATCAATCCTGGGCTGGCGATTGATTAGACACATGACAATTAACATGCTTCAATGCCCTTCTCCCATAACATCCCACCCTTACCCTCATCCACAAAGTCCACGAGTCTATTCTATACATCTGCGTTCCTTTTGTTGTCTCCCATGTTGGGTTCTCGTTACTGTCTTTCTAAATTCCATATATATGCGTTAATATACTGTATTGTTGTTTTTGCTTCTGGCTTACTTCACTCTGGATAATGGGCTCCAGTTTCGTCCATCTGAGTAGAACTGCTTCAAATGAATTTTTTTTTAGTGCTGAGTAATATTCCATTGTGTATATGTACCACAGCTTTCTTATCCATTCGTCTGTTGATGGGCATCTAGGTTGCTTCCATGTCCTGGCTATTGTAAACAATGCAGCGATGAACATTGGGGTACACGTGTCTCTTTCAATTCTGGTTTCCTCGGTGTATATGCCCAGCAGTGGGATTGCCGGGTCAGATGGCAGGTCTATTTGCAGCTTTTTAAGGAACCTCCACACTGTTTTCCATAGTGGCTGTACTAGTTTGCATTCCCACCAACAGTGTAAGAGGGTTCCCTTTTCTCCACATCCTCTCCAGCATTTATTGCTTGTAGACTTTTGGATGGCAGCCATTCTAACTGGTGTAAAGTGGTACCTCATTGTGGTTTTGATTTGCATTTCTCTGATAATGAGTGATGTTGAGCATCTTTTCATGTGTTTGTTAGCCATTTTTATATCTTCTTTGGAGAAATGTCTGTTAAGTTCTTTGGCCCACTTTTTGTTCCAGTTATTTAAAAGCATACTGAAATGTAATGATTTAAAGTTTTTATTTATTGCTAGAGCTAACTCTGAGGGGAGTTAAAAGAAAGATCGGAATTTGCAAAGAGTGACAGCACTGTATATAAGCAAAAAGTAATAACCAAGAGTAGAGATAGAACCTGATACATATATATGCCATGGTTAATGTCAATCTCAGCTAAGAGCTATCAAAGAACAGCACCCCAAATGCAGTGTGTCTCCTCCCAATGGATTCTGTTCACTATCATTAGTGAGGCATCTTGTAATAATAAGGGTCATTTTAAGATATTAAATTAGCCTCTGGAGTTAAAAAGTAAACAGAATTATAAGCTCAGACCACCTCAGAGTTAGAAGTCTTTAGATTACCATTTAACTTACACTCCAAATAAAAATCCCCACCTGGAAAGCTGTCAGTTACACGTCTGAACACTAACAACCATGGGAGCTCAAGGCCTCCTAAGGCTTTCTACCCAAGTTTCACACAGTTCTAATAATTAATAAGTTCTTTGTGATGAATTACATTCCACACTCTTATTATGATTTCTACCATCTACTAGAATAATACAAAATTATTCTTTGCTCTGTATAAAAACCCTTTATAAATAAAAACTGTTATCAGAGCAGCCCTAAATCTTTCTCCCTTAAGCCAAATAACTAGAGTACCATCAGAGAAGTTTTGGTTTTTGTTTTAATTCCAGGGAAAGTCTCTGATCACTCTCCTCTTGGCTTATCACTGAAGCAACTACTAGATATTAATACCATTCTCTGGTGTGAACTGGGAAGCCCAGCACGCAGGAAAGGATCATCAGAACCCTTGGACTTCATGTTAACCTGCTACTGATGCCATCCAAAGAGTAATCAGAATTCTTAACAGCTACATCCTTCTGTTCCCTTACAGGAGACTTGATTTGCATAAAAATCTGTTTATTTACATGTTAACAGCAGCCCAGATAGGTCTCCTCACCTCTGTTCTTCCTTGTTTTCTAACCCCAACAATTGTATCTGAATTTAATCATGATAAGTGAAGCTGTCTTGGTTTGGGCTGTTTGTGCCAACCTGCCTAAACCATCTTGAAGTCCACATTTGCTATGCTATGTGATCCCTGGTTTTCAGTCATTTGCACACCTTTTGAATCCACATTTGCCTTTATGAAAGGGTCAGGGACCAGCATAGGACATGGAGACTGGGCATCCCTTGGCCACCCTCAGAGAAATGCCTCATGACCACATTCTTTATTGACAGTGTAGCAATTTGTCACCAGAGAATCAGTGAAAACTGTTAAATGTCTTCCTGAAACTAATGAAGACCCTGATTTTTTTTTCAATCACCTGATTTAGAAGTCTATCAAAAAAGAAATTAATAGTAATTTTTATGCATGGCCTAAAGACCTAAATATAAGGCATGATACCATAAAACTCCTAGAAGAGCACATAAGCAAAACATTCTCTGACATAAATTGCACCAATGTTTTCTTGGTTCAGTCTCCTAAGGCAACAGAAATAAAAGCAAAAATAAACAAATGGGATTTAATCAACTTATTCGTTTTTCAATCAACTTATAAGTTTTTGGACAGCAAAGGAAACCACAAATAGAGCAAAAGGCCAGCCTACAGAATGGGAGAAAATATTTGCAAACAATGTAACCAACCAGGGCTTAATTTCCAAAATACACAAACAGTCGATGTACATCATCAACAACAACATCAAAACATCCCAATCAAAAAATTGTCAGCAGACCTAAACAGACATTTCTCCAAAGAAGACATACAGATGTCTTCTCCAAAGAAGACGTACATGAAAAGATGTTCACTGTCACTCATTATTGGAGAAATGAGATTCCCTTGGTAGCTTAGCTGGTAAAGAATCCACCTGCAATGCAGGAGACCCCAGTTCGATTCCTGGGTTGGAAAGATCCGCTACAGAAGGGACAGTCTACTCACTCCAGTATTCTTGGGCTTCCCCAGTGGCTCAGCTGGTAAAGAATCTGCCAGCAATGCGGGAGACCTGGGTTTGATCCCTGGGTTGGGAAGATCCCCTGGAGAAGGGAACAGCTACCCACTCCAGTATTCTGGCCTGGAGAAGTCAGTCCATGGACTGTATAGTCCACGGGGTCCCAAAGAGTTGGACACAATTGAGTAATTTTCATTAGAGAAATGCAAATCAAAACTTCAAAACTACAATGAGGTATCACCTCACACAGGTCAGAAAAGCCATCATCAAAAAGTCCTTGATTATTCCTCATGAAAAAATATCTTAAGAAAACTCATAATATTTATAGCATAATCTGTGACATTTTCACCTTTGTGTTTTATCTATCCCTCTTTGCTTTAGTATATTAGAGGATGTGATTTTCCTCCTTATCCTTGATTTAATACATGTAATTTTTCATGTATAGATAGAGAAGCAGAGAGATAGTGTCATCACTGTTTGCTAACCAGACAAGATATTAAATAAAAACTGTAAATGATTTTAAAACCTGTATCAGCAGCATCTCTACATAGCACATTAATATCTTTGCTCATTTAGATAATTCACAAATCATCTGGCCAGAAATGCATTTTGGAACTTCTTCTCTACCCCTTGAGCCATATATAATTTTACATTATTTGTCCCTAGAAGCACATTCTTCTGGATTCCAAGACCCAAGAAAGATAGATCATGTCTGTTGCATGTCACATCTAGCAGCCTTACCTAACATACCACTGGGCTCATAGTACATACGCAAAATCTACTGTTGGACTGGAATATTACTCTGAATAAAACATAAACATCTACTTTAATTCCATGACTCTATTCAGCTGATTACGCTCAAATCACTACATTCTGGTAGAGCCATATAAAGAGCTAACAGTTCTAGAGAGAAAGAATACAATTTCTTCCCTCAAAAAAGGGGGAAACAAACAAGGAAACTAAAAAGTGAGATAGATGCTGGAACAGAGTAGAACATGTGCTGGTAACAGAAATCTTAAAGGGGCACCTAATGTTACTGAAAGGGAAACATTGTTCTCTGGGGATAAGGATTCTGAAAAAATTATTTTATTAAGTCAGATTTCTCTAACTGCATACGCAAAAAGAATCAGTTTTTTGAGTTTCAAAAGTTTCATCTTAATGAATTTTCTCCAGTCTAAATAATACTGTTGCCATATATTGCTCCCATTTTACAGAAGGCAGCAAGAAAACCAGTCACACAAATAGAACACACACTTACAAACCAGAAGACAGAACTGTCACAAACCCCCAGAGGATATGGAGTCCCAAACAAACAATTCCCAACAGAAATGGGCCTCAATGTCAGATACACGTCAGAACCAACCAGCAAAGACACCCAAATGACTCAGTGCTCATAAAGGGTCCTTAACAGCAGGCACACATCAGAACCCATCGGCAAAAATGCCCAAATAGCACTTCGCCCTCAAAAGAGACGTTAGCCGGATGCACCGGCAGACTTACTGGGTCTTGGAGCTCGTCCCCTTGTCCAGAGGCGTCTTTCCGTTTGACCAAGGACACGCGCAGGCTGGCACTCAGTGCCAAGCAGGGGAGACACAGGGAGGATCCCCCAAAGGGAACGACGCCCAAAGCCCCTCTCAGGGACAGCGCGCACGAACTGCGGGCCCTCCCAGCCTCACAGGCGCATCGCCACGCCGGCCGCGCCGCCTGGCACTCCCGCCCTCAGCCAAACATCGCGAGAGCACAGCCTCACGTGGGCGCCCAAGTCCGCCCGCGAAAGCGCGCTGCGGAGCTCGGGGCTCCGAAGCCAACCAAAGCGAGCGGAAAGGGGAGTTTGCTTTATTCTCAAGGCCGGCGACGGAGAGGGGGACTTCCGCCCAAAGGCCAACTCCACCCCCGCCGGTCAGGGAGCAAGAGCTTTTAAGGAGGGGGAAGGGGGCTACATGAAGAAACGGCACGGTCAGCTCTGATGGTCCTCCTGAATCTGGCCATCAGGGCTCCGATCCGTGTCACCCCGACCGTTTGAAGTACAGCCTGCAGCTCCTGGTCAGTTCGATCCCGTCTCTTCGGAGCCAGTTCTCAGAATTGTGGCAGCTTGTCACGGCTACAGGCTTCCCTGGCGGCTCAGACAGTAAAGCACCCGTCTGCAATGCGGGAGCCCCGGATTCGATCCCTGGGTTGGGAAGATCCCCCGGAGAAGGACATAGCAGCCGCCTCCAAGACTCTTGCCTGGAAAATCCCACAGTCCACGCGGTCGCAGTGTGGTCATCATGTAGTTAACTTCTTCCACCTGCAGGGGTTTCAGTATCTGTAAGACAGCTCACAGGCCATGTTTCTGAATATTATCTATAGCCCTTGTGGAACTAAAAGTCCTTGACTTTGCTTAGTAACTAAACTGTTACTATTTGGTCTTGTTGGACTGTTTTCCTGTGTCTCTGCATTTTCTTGCTTCTTTGATTCAAGTTATTGTTTGGCTAAAGTTTCTCCACAGACAAAAGGCAAGCTAAGGACATGGGAGGAAGGACCATACAGTCCAGATCCATTAGTAACAGGGCCTGGCAGAACATGGCCAAGAAAGGAAACTCTAGTTATAATCCTAAGTGGAGATGCCAGGTTTAATACTCTTTAGAGCTGCAAAAACATCCATGACAGTTCCTTTTCAGTCTCTATCATGCACACTTGAAAAGCTCATAATCACGTTTTTTGACCCAGAAAACTCACCTTATCTGTTCTCCCTATTACGATGAAATTCAGAATATATTTGTTTCCCTCAATGCCAAAAAGTATTTTAGCACATCATAAGAGGTTGTTATATGCTCACAAAATAAGATATGTACTAAGGCAAGAGAACAATCTTTCAAGTGGTCTGTGTTTTTGACCTGTAGAGGATTCATAGCTGAATTTAGGGAAACGTTCTTTCTCCAAATAATTACAATATCTATCTAATTCTAGCCGAAATAAGCTCTCGTCATTCTGCTTATTCACACACCTACAGGAGCAAATGCAATTTCCTTGAGATAAAGTATATTGCCTGGATTGGTAAGAAAGGAATAGGGAAACTAATTACTCAAAAAAAAAAATGCAGAAAACAAAAGAACCCTGGGCTTGCTTATTAGTTCTTTGGTACAGAGCCATGATTCAAGGTGGGGGCCTTGTGTAAGTGCACATCTTATGCTTGGCTTGGAAATAAATAAGGAACAAATACACAGCTTATGGAGGTATAGATACAGGAGATTTTATTTTGATGATCAATTACTACACATATTATGGTAGCCTTACATATATCCATCCATAAATATGAAATGATACTATATTAACTTGCTTTTACTGATGTTGCTATTCAGTCATGAAGTTTTGTCTGATTCCTTTTTTTTTTAACCGATAGACACAACAAGTTTCCCTGATGATTCAGTTGGTAAAGAGTCTGCCTAGACTTGTGGAAGACCCAGATTTGATCCCTGGGTGGGGAAGATCCCCTGGAGAAGGAAATGGCAACCCATTCCAGTCTTCTTGCCTGGAGAATTCCATGGACAGAGGGGCCTGGTGGGCTGCAGTCCATGGGGTCACAAAGAGTTGGACAGATTGAGTGACTAACACTTTCACAAGAAAATCAGCAAAGATCAACATGATACCTTCCACTATCTGCAACACGTGGCTTTGCATCTGAAACCCCTTCCTACCTTTGGAGAACTCACCTCACTTTATAAATTTATATAAATAAGGGAAAAAGAGACCTACTCCAATTTTAGAAGCTGTCCAAGACTCACTCCCCAGCTCCTTTTGCAGTAAGAGAGAAAGGATGAAACCAACATTCTATCAAACCGGCCCAGGTGGCAGACGCCGTGAGTCCAGAGTGGATCAATGGGCAGCACCCAGGGCTGGTAGTTGTGACAGCCGAGGACAGTGCTGATACTCAGTGAGGACAACCACGCCGTCCTCAGCAGATGGACTCAGGGGAAGGATTTGGTCTGGCATTTTTGGCTTCCATTTTCTTCTGTTTTGCCAACTAGTTTTCTATTCCTCCAAGCACTTCAGTGATCTACCTAATGGGGTCTTACAAAGTTCCTCTTCTGTTTAAAATACCCTCAGATGATTTCTGTTGCTTGCCACCAAGAACCTCATTAACAGAATGGTCTTATCAATGATTCTCCTCCCTAATGCTAATGTCTGGGCTTCTATTATTGTGTCCACCCCATACTAAGGCGATTCATACCTGATTCTCTCCTGTGAAGTCCTTGAGGGCAGGCATCACTTTGATTTTTTTCTATCCATAACTTCAGTCAATAGCACAGTTCCTCACAGATATCAGGCAGTTCAAAATGTGTGCAGAAGTGAATGGAGCCATTAAAATCCTTTTATTGTTTCCCAGGTAGGTAATTCACCTCACCCTTCGAAACTGAAATGACCGTACACTCTTTCCTGTCTATTCTGGGAGAGATTTACTTATGTGCTTATGAATTTGTCTTCTTTACTAGATGATTAGCTTTGGTGCAAAGACTGAGTCTTAGTCAAATTTGGATCCAGTAACCCATGAATAGATTAGTGGTGAATGTGGACACAGCTGAGGAAGCATAGAGCCATCGTCAGGAATTACAGCTACCAGCTCTTGCCCCAGCCATTATCAATGCTCTGAAGCAACATCACACCTAGAATGGAAGTCCATTCTTTGCTAAGTTATGTTTATATCACCCCTTTGGCCTATTGGCACACGAATAGTCCTCATATAAAACATTTATTCCAGCTCCTTAATGTAACCAAACAGGCCCCAGGGGATGAAGGGAGCTTAGAATATCTAATTTTAGAAAAACCAGTTGAAATTCTAGCATGCATAGAATCTGTATCAAATAATTTTAATTAATTATGGCCAGTATTTTATAGCATGTGTAGGTATCATCTATATTATCTTGTTCACATACTTGAAGAAAATGATAACTATTTCTATCATCCCAACTCACACATTGAATCATCCACTACAGTCTCCCCCTTAAACCATCCTCCTAGACCAACTGGCCTTTCAAGTAGTTGAGACACTCAAGTTGTTCTATAGGCATTACAAGGAACATAATTTTTTTTATTCTATATCCCTCTTGAGCTAATAGTGTCTGCCCAGCTGTCTGACATGTTTATTCAGCCTTTCTGTAGGGTGGCCCAGTGCAAGGGGGCCTGTTTTGCTGCTAAAAAATCTAGGTTTGAATCTAGGCTACCTCGTTCAGTCCCTGGGCAAGTTACAAATTTCACTTTCCCTCAGTTTCATACAAAGATGAGTGTGGTACCTTGCAGAGGTTTGTTAAACTTAAATGGAGGATTGTATATGATTTTATATATATGGGCAGCTAGCAAGTGGTCACAGAAATGAATGTTGTTATTATTACTGTGGTTGTTTTCAGGTACTAGGCTCAGTATTTTAATCCATATTACTTTTATAAAAATGTTTATTTTTTGCTGTACTGCACAGCATGTGAGATCTTAGTTCCCCAGCCAAGGATAGGACCCATGCCACCTGTGGTGGAAGCATGGAATCTTAACCACTGGACCGCCAGGAAGCTCCAATCCACATTCATTTTTTTTGTTAACTTTTTAAATATTTCACTGAAGTTTAGTTGATTTACAATGTTGTGTCAGTTTCTGCTGGACAGCCAAGTGATTCAGTTACATATTATTTTGTTGATTATGTACCACAGGTTTTACGTAAGGCACTGTTATCATTCCCATCTTATTGACAGGGAAGTTGAGGCTCAGAGAAGCTGAATAGCCTGTCCTGAATCTCCCTGTTCATCCAGGAACCATGTGGACCTCTCTTCACTCCCGAGACCTCCTGCTCTGTGGCTCCTGCTACTTCCTTTCCCATCACACGCTTCCTGCCCTCTCACCAGGTTCTCACTTCTAGATGGATGGGGCCACTGCGTTGCAGATCATGAAGTCGCTTCCAGCTTGTCACTTTACTACTCAGGTGCTGAATCACGAGCCTGAGCCTCACCTCACCCCCTCCTCTGCCCATACAGTCCTGATGGTACACTGAGCCCCAGCACTGGCTCCCTCGACTCGGAGAAGAGAATGACACACTCTCCTAGTTTATTTATCAGAAGAGCCCTAAGCATTTAATAAACAACCACTTCAGAAACACAATTTCAGCGATCTCAGACAGAGCTATAACTCGAGATGGTATTGTCACTGGTGCTGATGGAGGACTGACTGTATTTGCTCCTCCATCCTCTTGTGTTCCCTTCAGAGACCACAGAAATACAGTTAAAAAATAACTTAACTATGCTGAGATCTCCACAACAGTAAGCATTTCTGTGTCATTCCCTGCAACAAGGCTGAGGCCATCCTTAAAATGGAAATGCCTACTGCAATGACCCACTGGTGGCTTCCTAATGACCTGTTTCATTGTTAAATGTCTCCTTTTAACTGATAAATTACTGAACCATAGCATCAATTGTGTGCGAGGCTAAAAAAAAAAAAAAAAAAACATGCTGCTGATCTTTCCAGAAACAGCTCTACCTCTCACACAGTGCTTGTTCTTTATTCTGCATTCTGGATTAGGTGACGTGCCTGCTGACTCCAAGCTCCTTAGGGGAGGAACTTTCTGTTCTTTGCACTTCATTATATGAGAAAGCTCTGTGTACCTCGAGAGTAGCACATAAATAAAACTACTTGGGAGCTAAAGCAAAAGAGAGTGGAGAATTATGCCATGTTTTGAAAAGTGAACGATACCATGTCTTCATGTATCTGAACATCACATTCATTTTAAATTAAAAACAAAGGTATATTATCATACAGAGTGAAGTAAGTCAGAAAGCAAAATACAAATATTGCATATTAATGCATATATGTGGAATCTAGAAAAACAATATAGATGATCTTATTTGCAAATCAGAAATAGAGATACAGATATTGAGAACAAATATATGATGCCAAGGGGGAAATAGGAAGGGAAAAATCTGGGAGACTGGGATTGACACATATATACTATTAATAAAATATGTATAAAATAGGTAAGTAATGAGAATTAGTTGTGTGTTAATTCTGTAAACAGAATTATACACTGTATAGCACAGGGAACTCTACTTAATGTTCTGTGGTGACATGAAGTGGAAGGAAGTCCAAAAAGGAGGGGATATATGTGTACATACGGCTGATTCACGCTCCTGTACACATGAAACTAACACAACAGTGTAAAGGAACTACACTCAAATAAAACTTAATGTAACAAATAACCTAAAATTTTAAACTCTGATAATTCACTCCAGGAAAGTCACTGTAAGAAAAGCTTTGCATTGGCAAACAAAATTAGATGTAAAATAATATGAAAAGAATGTCTTCAAAATCAGAGTACTCAGCTTTTGAATGGAGCTACTATGAGGCCAATAAAATGATCCTTATGGAAACTAGATGATGACATGGGGCAGAAAGAAATACATAAAATATTACCTATTCTTGAAATTCTGGCCACTCTTATATAGGGAAATACAAATAAGGTTTCCTAGATTTAAAGGACCTTACACTAACCATGTAGAGTGGCAAGCAGTGGCTGAATGGTGCTGGAGCAGCCAAGAGGAGATACCCCATGTTCAAGGTCAGGAGCAGCAGCAGTGAGGAGATACTCCACGTCCAAGGTCAGAAAAACCCCAATAAGTTGGTAGGTGCTAAGAGAGGGCATCAGAGGGAAGACAGACTGAAACCACAATCACAGAAAATTAACCAATCTAATCACATGGACCACAGCCTTGTCTAACTCAATGAAACTATGAGCCATGCCGTGTAGGGCCACCCAAGATGGACGGGTCATGGTGGAGAGCTCTGACAAAACGTGGTCCACTGAAGAAGGGAATGGCAAACCACTTCAGTATTCTTACCTTGAGAACCCTGTGAACTATATGAAAAGGCAAAAGAATAGGACACTGAAAGATAAACTCCCCAGGTCAGCAGGTGCCCAATATCCTACTAGAGATCAGTGGAGAAATAACTCCAGAAAGAATGAAGAGATGGAGCCAAACCAAAAAAAAACAACACCCAGTTCTGGCTGTGACTAGTGATGGAGGCAAGGTCTGATGCTGTAAAGAGCAATATTGCATAGGAACCTGGAATGTTAGCTCCATGAATCAAGGTGAATTGGAAGTGGTCCAACAGGAGATGGCAAGAGTGAACGTCGACATTTTAGGAATCAGCAAGCTAAAATGGACTGGAATGGGTGAATTTAACTCAGATGACCATTGTATCTACTACTGTGGGCAAGAATCCATTAGAAGAAATGGAATAGCCATGATAGTCAACACAAGAGTCCAAAATGCAGTACTGGGATGCAATCTCAAAAATGCCAGAATGATCTCTGTTTGTTTCCAAGGCAAACCATTTACTATCACAGTAATCCAAGTCTAACACCCAAAAAAGATGCCCATTTCATTATAGGGGACTGGAATGCAGAAATATGAAGTCAAGAAACATCTGGAGTAACAGGCGAATTTGGCGTTGGAGTACAGAATGAAGAAGGGCAAAGACTAATATGGTTTTGTCAAGAGAACACACTGGTCATAGCAAACACCCTCTTCCAACAACACAAGAGAAGTCTCTACACATGGACATCACCAGATGGTCAACACCGAAAACTGACAGATTATATTCTTTGCAGCCAAAGGTGAAGAAGCTCTATAGAGTCAGCTGTGGCTCAGATCATGAACGCCTTTTTGCTAAAGTCAGGCTTAAATTGAAGAAAGTAGGGAAAACCATTAGACCATTCAGGTACGACCTAAAGGTCTTTACGACCCAGATAATCATGATACTATGATCACTCACCTAGAGCCAGACATCCTGGAATGTAAACTCATGTGGGCCTTAGGAAGCATCACAACAAACAAAGCTAGTGGAGGTGATGGAATTCCAGTTGAAATATTTCATAAAAGATTATGCTGTGAAAGGGCTGCACTCAATATGTCAGCAAATTTGGAAAACTCAGCAATGGCCACAGGACTGGAAAAGGTCAGTTTTCATTCCAATCCCAAAGAAAGCCAATGCCAAAGAATGCTCAAACTACCACACAATTGCATTCATCTCACACGCTAGTAAAGTAATGCTCAAAATCCTCCGAGCCAGGCTTCAGCAATATGTAAACCGTGAACTTCCAGATGTTCAAGCTGGTCTGAGAAAAGGCAGAGGAACCAGAAGTAAAATTGACAACATCTGCTGGATCATCATAAAAGCTAAAGAGTTTCAGAAAAACATCTATTTCTGCTTCATTGACTATGCCAAAGCCTTTGACTGTGTGGATCACAACAAACTGTGGAAAATTCTGAAAGAAATGGGAATATCAGACCACTTGACCTGTCTCTTGAGAAATCTGTATGCAGGTCAAGAGGCAATAGTTAGAACTGGACATGGAACAATAGACTGGTTCCAAATAGGAAAAGGAGTATAGCAAGGCTGTATATTGTCACCCTGCTTATTTAACCTATATGCAGAGTACATCATGAGAAATGCTGGGCTGGATGAAGTATAAGCTGGAATAAAGATTGCCAGGAGAAATATCAATAACCTCAGATATGCAGGTCACACCACCCTTATGGCAGAAAGTGAAGAAGAACTAAAGAGCCTCTTGAGGAAAGTGAAAGAGGAGAGTGAAAAAGTTGGCTTAAAACTCAGCATTCAGAAAACTAAGATCATGGCATCTGGTCCCATCACTTCATGGCAAATAGATGGGGAAACAGTGGAAACAGTGGCAGGCTTTATTCTTTTGGGCTCTAAAATCACTGCAGATGGTGACTGCAGCCATGAAATTAAAAGAAGCTTACTCCTTGGAAGGAAAGTTATGACCAACCTAGACAGCATATTAAAAAGCAGAAACTTTACTTTGCCAACAAAGGTCCATCTAGTCAAAGCTATGGTTTTGCTAATAGTCATGTATGGATACGAGAGTTGGGCTGTAAAGAACGCTGAGCACTGAAGAATTAATGCTTTTAAACTGTGGTGTTGGAGGAGACTCTTGAGAGTCCCTTGGACTGCAAGGAGATCCAACCAGTCCATCCTAAGGGAGATCAGTCCTGAGTGTTCATTGGAAGGATTGATGCTAAAGCTGAAAGTCGAATCCTTTGGCCACCTGATGCAAAGAACTGACTCATTTGAAAAGATCCTGATGCTGGGAAAGATTGAGGGCAGGAGGAAAAGGGGATGACAGAGGAAGAGATAGTTGGATGGCATCATTGACTCAATGGACATGAGTCTGAGCAAACTCCGGGAGTTGCTGACGGACAGGAACTTCTGGCCTGCTGCAGTCCATGGGGTCACAAAGAGGTGGACATGACTGAGCAACTGAACTGGGTGACTGACTGACTGATAATAGCCATGAGGCAAGAAGGAATTAGGGAGCATATGCAGACCAGGAGCTACAGTTTCCTTTCTTAATCCGGATAGAATGGGTGGTGCTACAGTAACAAAACAGCCCCCACGGCTCTAAAGCCACACACACATTGTTCCTTAATCCAAGTTCTCTGTTCCACCAGGACACAAAGCTTCCAGGGTTGCTCAGGCAAGTTGGAGGATGCCCCAGAGATGTGTCCTGCTGTTACGGATCAAACTGTGTCTCCTCAAAATTCATATGTTGAAGCCCTAGCATTCATGTGACTGTATCTGGAGGCAGGACCTTTATTTTGATTAACATGAAATGAGGTCCTACGGATGGGCCCCCATCTGATGAGGAGGTGCCCTGATAAGGAGCAGAAGCAGCACGAGGACTCTTGCTGGCTCTCCTGCTCTGCCCACCTTGGGGATAGCGAGGTCACAGCAAGCAGGTGATCATCTACAACCAGGAGGACAGCTCTCTTCAGAAACCCCAGTTTGCCAGCACCTTTTACCATGACTGAGGGGTAACAGACGTTTACGGTTCTGTTTTGTTTTTTTGTTCTTCTTTAATGCCCCACACTTTTTTTAATGTGGATGGTTTATACAGTCTTTACTTAGTGTACTACAGTATCACTTCTGTTCTAGTTGGGTTTTTTTTTTTTTGCCACAAGATATATGGGATCTCAGCTCCCCAGCCAAGGATTGAACCCTCAACCCCTGCAGTGGAAGGTGGAGTCTTACCCACTGGACCACCAGGGAAGTTTCAGATATCTCTTGTGGTATTTTGTCCTGGTGGCCTGAGCTAACTGATGACACAACTGCCTCAGCTCCAGGGTGACAATGTATCTGACCCCAGACCATCCATGGGAACTAGTGATCTGGCTCTGCCTAATTGTACTGAGGCCAGAAGTTGTGTTGCTCATTCACCCAAAAGGGAAAGGGAAGCAAGGATCAGTCAGCACTGACAGCAGCTCCCACACCTCCAAACACACTCCTCAGTGAGGCCGAAATTCGCTCTGAGCTGGGGACAAATCAAACAGGATTTCAGGAAAATAAGAAAGAGCAGGAACCCATAAGGGATTTGTGTCACTTCCAATGCTCTTGGATTTAGACTCAAGGTATAAAAAGTGTGTGGAATGAGTCTTGAAATTGTGGGTACTTCTGAGAATAGATGGCTTGATTATGAATATACTCTGAGGTTTTTGAACACAGGAGTTTCCCAAGGTCCCAGATGTGGTCCGGACACGAGGAAGCCACACTGAGGCATATGGGGAACTGATCTCCAGGTGCTTACAGGGATTTGGGTAGAAGACTGAAGCAGAACATTCAAAAATCAGTAACACCCCAAGACTGGACATAAAAATAAGCTCAGGACAGAGTAATCAGGTGGACACTCCATTCATGAGGGGAACTATAGCATCTTTTCCAGGCTCCCTGGTGCTGGGTCCTGCAGGACAACATTAACAGTAGAAGATGCTGACAAGGGCTGGGATTTATAGCTTCAATAAGGACAGTGGGATCGCATGATAGCAGGGGCCATGTGGCATTACTTAACAGACAGAGGCAAGATGGATGAAATTACTGCGAGGAAAAACAAAGCCAAAGTGGCAAGCAGGGAGTCCTGACCCGTGAAGATCTGTGACTACAGAGCGTAGACCACAGTATCTCAGGAACAGGGTCTGGCATGGCAGGACAGCCTCCCCTAAGAAGAGAAGACATCACTGCCCTTACTCCATAGCTCTAAAAATGATGTACAGCATTTGGTGAGTCTCTGTGCATTTTAGAGGCAACTCATACCACACTTGGGAATATTGCTCTAAGCCATTTATCAGGTAATGCAGAAAGGGGTGTTCAGAGCAAGAGAAGATTCTGCAGCTGTTCCAGGATGTAGGGTGAGCTGTCCTGCCCCTGAGGCCATAAGACTAACAGATGTCATGGTGTTAGGGACACTCCTGCTGAATAAAAATACAGTGTATCATCCCTGACAAGCCTCAATAGAAGAGTCTAGTGCATATACCTTGGATTCTAGAATAAGGCCATGTTTTAGCAGGAGAAACTGTTGGAAAACAGTTCCTGGAGTGCTCAGAAGCCCTGAAAGTGTTAGTCACTCAGTCATGCCTGACTCTTTGTGATCCCACGGACTGTAGCCCCCTAGGTTCCTCTGTCCATGGGATTCTCCAGGCATGAATACTGGAGTGGGTTGCCATTTCCTACTCCAGGGGATCCTCCCAACTCAGAAATCGAACCCAGGGCTCCTGTACTGAAGGCAGATTCTGAAGCCCTAGGAGAATCCTAGCAGCCTGACCAGAGAACAGCAGGGAGACGTGTGTCTGGGTTGCTCATTACGAACTGATATGATCAGATCCATCAAACCCTAATGCAGAGTGGCTGCAGCATATGATGAAAACGGTGCCTCCGGGATCAGGCACCGATGGGTCTTGGAGGCACAGAGCACTTCCAGGAGGAGGTGGCCCATCTCTCAACTCATGTGTCACGTCCTCCGGGGGACACCCAGAAGGAGACACGTGGGTCCAGTTCCCTGACAGGTGGGCCCGGGTATTGGTGCTGCTGCTGCTGCCCTACAGAAGCCTGGTCTGAGGCGACCTTGGGGGAAATCCTCCCGGTGGACAAAGGCAAGAACAGGAAATGTGGTCTTCGCTTTGTATGGAGAAAGAAATGACCCGAGTTGAAATGTACAATAATATCCAATTCTGGACATTACTGAATGTCTCTACTTATTGGTCAGCTGCCAGGAAAGAGGGAGACCAGCAGAGCAAAGACAAAGGAGTTTGGGAAACAGACACAGGGGTGAACGTGTTGCAAAGGACACGAAACAAGGTCATTTGTGTTTCGTGCTGGAGCTCACGCTCACGTGACCGCTGCCCCCAGAGCCTGAGCAAAGGGCCCAGGAGCAGAGCTGCTGCGGTGACGGTGACAGCAGTGGAGGTGGCACGAGGGCCGCAGGGCAAGGAGGTCCTCTTACCAAGGTCACTGTCGCGCGCTCAGCCTGCCAAGAGCAGAGTCTGACGCACTGTCTCCTGACGAGCGCTGCCAGCCACTTCCTGGTAGACGGATTTATTGGGTGCCTCCTATCTAGAATTTTGCTTACTGGAATTGATACTATTCCAGACATGGAATCACCTTCCTGGCCTACAGTCCCTCTGTTGGACCTAACAAGTCAGCCTTTGGGCTTGCCAGGTGGTGCCCATGGTAAAGAACCCTCCTGCCATTACAGGAGACAGACGAGACATGGGTTTGATCCTTGGGTCAGGAAGATACCCTAGAGGAGGGCATGGCAACCCGCTCCACTCTTCTTGCCTAGAGAATCCCATGGACAACGGGGCCTGGTGGGCTGTGGTCCTTAGGGTCACGAAGAGTCAGATACAACTGAGGTGACTTAGCGCACACACAGCACATTTAGAATATTACTTACTGGAGTCGATACCTCTTCCATACATGGGATTGCCTTCCTGGCCTACAGTCCCTCTGTTGGAACCATGCACAGACTTACAGAGCACCTTTGGAGCTGCCTATGATGCCAGTCATCGCCAACCAAAAGACACTTTTTTATGGTGACGGGCATTTGGTCACTTGATCCACCATATTTCACATCACTCAGAAGCAATCGGCCTGAGAGCATGATGGAGTGGCTCACTGAAGTCTCCCATCAGGCCCACCTCAGGGACAACAACCTGGGAGTCTTGGACACCGGGCTCTGAGACTTGGTGCTGAAGCAGTGGCTGATATACACAGTGCTATGTCCCTGAAAGCCAGAGTCAACGGCCTGGAATTGTACTAAGGGGTACAAGCCAGACAGAGAATACTTCCCATGCCCAGTTTCTAGTTTCTGAAATTTGTTCCTCATGTCCCTAAAATGTTAGATTCCGCTGGGTCAGATTCCGCATAACCTTAACCTACAGCTACCACCTTGCCATTCGGGGGCTCCTCCTTACAGGAGAATATCAGGCAAGAAAAGGCATTATTATGTTGGCAGTTCTAATTGATCCCATTACCATGTGGAGGGAAGGATGTTGTTACACAATGACAAGCAGGAAGGAGCACAGTATGGTACCGTGGGGCTTCCCTGGGGCATCCTTTAGTGCTTCTCTGCTCAGTAATCACTCTAAATGGGAAACTGCAGAAACCACAGTTCAAGAAAGGTAAAACAATTGAGGACCTACATTCCCCAGAGATGAAGCTCTGAGCTATCCTACCAAGCAAGCAACTTGTCTGCACTGAAGTGCTGACTAAAGGTGAAGGAAATAAATAATGAGAAGGAGAGAGATAGGCAATGAATGTTAATTGTGGCCCCAGAAGGAGTTGCAGAAGTAATAGCTGAAGCTAATTCCACAGACCCTCATGTTTAAGCATTTTGTAGACTTGGAGGGGTGACCACAGCTTTGAAATCTCTGTGAATGTTAAAGATGGTGGAAAGCATGAGACTGAGGTACTTCTGTGGACACACTATATTGAGTAGCTTGTACCCTAATTCACATCTTCCATCAAAGCATTTACTCCAGCCATTGGCGCAACAACAGGCTTCTACCTGGAAGCTTTACCTGCCATTTCACATAGCAGTACATCACTTCAGCTGCCCGGCTACTCCCCTGAATCTGCAGTATAGACCAGCTGCAAGAACTCACTTGGAACTCACACATGGAAACCCTGAAAATGCAAGGGAGCTAACACTTGAAGAGGAAACACTGAGAGGTGGGGGATGAGAAGTGTGGATTGAAAAATGCTCCTCTCTCTGTCCTCTGGGTAGACAACTCTGAAACACCTGATCTTTCAGAGGGATGTGGCGGAATTCATCACTGACAGACTGGAGAATGCACACTTCCATGGTATAATCAGGTTCTTATGAGTCAGTGATCAAAAGACAAGTAAGTGAAAAAATAGAGAAATGTCTGAATAGACGTTTTCTCCAAAGATGTACTAATGGTCAATAAGCACACAAAAAGTGTTCACCATCATTAGCCAGGAAAGGCAAACCAAAGCCTCAATGTGATATCAATTCACACCTCCTACACTGGACAAAATCAAAAAGACAGATGATAACAAGCACTGCCAAGATTGTAGGGAAATTGAAACCCTCATTCATTGCATGTTAGAATGTAAAATGGTATAATCATTTTGGAAAACAGGCCAGAAGTTCCTCAGAAGGTTAAACACAGAGTTACCATATGACCCAGCAACGCCACTCCTAGAAATACACCCAAGAAAATTGAAAACACGCGTCCACACAAAACCTCATATATTGTACCAAAGTTCCAGCATCCTTACAATAGCCAAAAAGTAGACACAACACTAATGTCCACCAGCTGGTGAATGAATAATTAAAATGTGGATTTGTTCATACAGGGGAATGTTATTTGACAATGAAAAGATGTGCAGAGCTGACACATTCTGAAATGTGGCTGAACCTTGAAAACATGCTCAGTGAAAAGCTGGTCTCGTGTGCTTCCCTCTACATGAAAAAGGCAAATGCAGAGAGCCAGAAAGTAGATTGGTGGTTACCAGGACCCGGGAGAAGGGACTAGTAAAGGAAACAAGGCTTCTGCTGGGATACTGAAAATGTTCTAAAATTTGACTGTGGTGAAGGCTGCACAACTGTTAGGGAAATTAAATAAATAGTCTTCTTTAGGCTTCGGAGATAAAGCAGAGCAGGCCTCCGACCTTGCTTCTGACCTGCCTGGATACTGCACTGAGTGTGCCCTGCCTGCCTGCTGTGAGTGCACCAGAGATAAGATAGGGGAGGAATCTTGAGATGGTTGAGATTCTGGAAGGGGTCTGGCCAACCAAGCCACAGGATTAACACTCCAAGTTTTATAAGACAGAACAAACTGCATTAACAAGAACCCAGAGTGGCAGTTTGCTCACAGGTTGATGATGATGTCACACTGCACCCTGGGATTATAAGCAGGAACCCTGAACTGCAGTTCTAAAAGTCTCACCCATGGAGCTGATGGGCTGCCTGGGACCCTTTCAAAACTGTGACTCCAGATATGCTATGACACAGGACCTCCCAGCACTGGCTGAGTCTGGATGTTGGTCAAAACCCAATTTGGTGATGTGTCCTCTGCTGTTTCTATTTCTCTTTTCTTTTAATGTCCATATATTGACAGTAAGCTAGATAATTCTCTAATAAATATTGGTATTACTTGTGTATAACGAGTGGCTTATTTTGTTAACAAATCCTTTGAACCTGAGATGAAAGTGAAAACTTTCTACAAAACAAAAACTTTGAATACACAAACGCTATGAAATTATACATTTCAAGTGGAGGAATTTCATGTTATGTGGATTATATCTCCAAAAAAAGGGCTTTTTTATTTTTTTTTCCAGATGGAAACAGTACTTTTATCCAATCTGCTTTTCTTATTTCAGTTTTATCAACTAACCAAAAATAACATCTGAGAATTTTTTCCTCCATTGCAAAATCCAACCCAGTCCAACTATTATACTTAGTTACCACGATTCTTTAATATCTTTCAAACTGTAACAGTCCCACAGCCATTCTTTGTCTTTTATGCCGTTGATACTGTTATGGAATGAATGTTTGTGTCCTCCTAAAATTCATTTCTTGAAATCCTGATCCTCAAAGTGATGGTACTAGGAAGGTGATTAGGTGATTAGGGTGGCGTACTCATGAATAAGATTCAGTTCAGTTGTTCAGTCATGTCCAACTCTTTGCAATCCCATGAGCTACAGATCGCCAGGCCTCCCTGTCCATCACCAACACCCAGAGTCCACCCAAACCCATGTCCATCGAGTCACTGATGCCATCCAACTATCTCATCCTCTGTCATCCCCTTCCTCTCCCACCCTCAATCTTTCCCAGCATCAAGGTCTTTTCAAATGAGTCAGCTCTTTGCATCAGGTGGCCAAAGGATTGGAGTTTCAGTTTCAACATCAGTCCTTCCAATGAACACCCAAGACTGATCTCCTTTAGGATGGACTGGTTGGATCTCCTTGCAGTCCAAGGGACTCTCAAGAGTCTTCTCCAACACCACAGTTCAAAAGCAACAATTCTTTAACATTCAGCTTTCTTTATAGTTCAACTCTCACATCCATACATGACCATCGGAAAAACCATAGCCTTGACTAGATGTACCTTTGTTGGCAAAGTAAAGTTTCTGCTTTTTAATATGCTGTCTAGGTTGGTCCTAACTTTCCTTCCAAGGAGTAAGTGTCTTTTAATTTCAGGCTGAAATCACCATTTGCAGTGATTTTGGAGCCCCCCAAAATAAAGTCAGACACTGTTTCCGCTGTTTCCCCATCTATTTGCCATGAAGTGATGGGACTAGATGCCATGATCTTAGTTTTCTGAATGTTGAGCTTTAAGCCATCCTTAAGAATAAAGACAGTAAAGTCTTGCACCCTTGTCTTGCCTTTTCCTCTAATCCTGTTTCCCTCTCTCTCAAGTCTACTCCCTGGATCACCCTTCATAATGACCTAGCTGCATGCAAGCCCTGATTCAGACTTTGCTTTCTGGGAAGAAGGCAGGATGGACATAGGTGTCTGTGAGTGAGTACATTTCTCCTTGCAGAAAAAAGTGAACAGGTGGTACCACTACCAACATAGTCACCTAGGGAGACACTCAAGGTTTTCGCCTGTTTTACTTTCTTGTATCAATGGGATAAAGAGCAACCTTCATATCCATTCCTATTTTCTCACAGCCTTTCCTCTCGAAGACTTAATGAACCCAGGCAAATACCATATCACTTATATGTGCAGTCTAAAATATGACACAAATTAACTTATCTACAAAAAAAAAAAAAAAAACAGACTTAGATCATAGAGAAGAGACTTGTGCTTACCAAAGTGGAGTGGGGAGGGATGGACTGGGAGTATAGGATTAGCAGATGCCAACAAGAGTATATAGGACAGAAGGAAAAACAACAATACAGTATACTAATGCATATATATGGAATTCAGAAAGATGGTAATGAGAACCCTGCATGCGAGACAGCAAAAGGAATGCAGATGTATAGAACAGACTCGTGGACTCTGTGGAAGAGGGCAAAGGTGGGATGATATGGGAGAATGGCATTGAAACATGCTAATTATCATATGCGAAATCAATCGCCAGCCCAGGGTTGAGGCTTGGGGCTGGTGCACCGAGATGTCCCAGGGGGAGGGAATCGGGAGGGAGGAGGGAGGGGGGTTCTGGAGGGGGAGCATATGTAAACCCATGGAGGTTTCATGTCATTGTACGGCAAAACCAACACACACACAAAAAAAAAGAGTATATAGGACAGCTAAATCACAAGGTCCTACTGTATAGCACAGGGGACTATATTCAATATCCCATCAGAAACCATAATAGAAAATATGAAAAAGAATATACATATACATAACTGAATCACTTTGCTGTACAGCAGAAATTAACACAGCATTCCAAATAAACTATGTGCTATGTCGCTTCAGTTGTGTCTGACCCTTTATGTCCCTATAGACTATAGCCCACCAGGTCTCTCTCTCCATAGGATTCTCCAGGCAGGCATGAATCCTGGAATGGGTTGCCATTTCCTTCTCCAGGGGATCTTCCCAACCCAGGGATGGAACCCTCATCTCTTACATCTCTGCAGTGGCAGGTGGGTTCTTTACCACTAGCACCACTTGGGAAGCCCTTCAACAAAATTAAAAATAAAAAAGAATTAGGGTAAGAAAATGTACTGACATTAATTGAGTTTTGTTTCGTTGTTTTAAAATCCTGGGATAGGAATAAATAAGAGATATTTTTCCCTTCCTCATCTCTACAAGCCTTGAGTTCTGAGCCTGAGTAGCGTACCCTATTTTAAGGATACATTACTTTTCTGTTTCAGAGTTCTCAGGCATTCAGAAAACCACCAGTTACCAAAGTTTTCCTTAGGGGAAGGACAGATGGAAGAGAGAATCTATTCTAGGGAGGACAAGGGGAAGGCAACTGTCTGATTCTGGATCTAAGACATACAGAATGCACTCACCTACTGCATAGTCTATATCAGGAATCTATATACATTTTCTGCCAAACAGCTTCTTTGTTTTGACTTTGTGGGCTACAAAGTCTCTGTTACAACTACTCATCTCTGTCCTTGGAGTGGGGATGACAGCCAAAAGCTGCTGTAGAGAGTAAAATGGAATGAGCGTGGCTGTGTTCCAATAAAACTTTATTTATGGAAACTGCCTTTCCTATCACAGAAATTTTAATTTCTTATCATTTTCATGTGCCATGAAACATTATTCCTGTTTTGATCTTTTTCAGCCATTTAAAACCAAAACCACTTTCCATTTGTGGGCCAAATGAAACTGGTAGTGAGGGAACTTTCAGGAGGAAGTAAGTGTGACTACCCTTAGCCAAGCTGCAAACTGGAGCATGGAGCAGGACACTCAACCTAGATGGACAATGGGGCCTGGGACAGGGCCCTGACTTGGGTACATGTGTCTCTGCTGGAGGCTGGGTATCATCCAGAGGCCCATGCCGTGAATCCCAGAGTTTACTAAGACCCCCAGCGAAGGGAAACATCACTCAAGCAAACTTTGAATTATTTTCCTCCATGAAGACAACAGGTTTAAAGTATATTTAGTTTCTTTAATTTTTTTTAGATTTTATTGAACTATAGTTGATATTGGGCTTCCCAGGTGGTGCTAGTGGTAAAGAACCCTCCTGCCAATGCAGGAGATTTAAGAGATGTCGGTTCAGTCCTTGGGTCTGGAAGATTCCCTGGAGGAGGGCATGGAAGCCCACTCCAGTATTCTTGCCTGGAGAAAGAATCCCATAAACAGAGGAGCCTGGCGGGCTATATAATCCATGGGGTTGGCAAGGACTCAGACACGACTCAGTGACTCAGCACACACACATAATTGATATACAATGCTGTGTTAATTTCTTCTGTACAGCAAAGGGAGTCAGTTATATAACTATATACATTCTTTTTCATATTCTTTTCCATTATGGTTTGTCATAGGAGATTGTATACAGTTCTCCGCACCACTATTTTACACACACACACACACACAATTTTTTTTTAATTTGAAGTTTATACCATCCAGTTCTAAAAAACAGTAATGTCAAGTTTCTATATGTACTCAGAAAAAGGTCAATGTACCTGGTCCTGAAGGAATATCAGGTCAGGGAGAGACTAGAATGTGAATCCAGAAACAGAAACTTGCAGCTCAGGAAAATATTTAATATCGACATAAAGTGACCTCTTTTTCTTCCTCGGCTAAATCCTGTCATTGCCAGAGGACAGCCAACTTGCACCCTCTGAGATGGGAAGCACAGCTTAAAGCTGCTTACCACAAGGGCAGACTTGCTTTGAAATCTAGAGCTTTATTTAGGAATTCATATCAATTTGTATTCTCCTCCAGAGTCTAGCTGTGTGTGTGTTTTAATATAAAAATTGCATGTTAAATTGCTTACCATCAAAGAAAACCAGTGCTCCTTGAAGATGCATGGTAGTTACCCTGTAGCTTTGAGGACCTCCAGGCAAACCACCTTATTCCCCAAGGGCACACACCCTGTACTTGAGAAGCAATAAAGCACATCAGGCTGTAGGTTTCAATCAGGCACTGGAGGCTCAGTTTTTACTAACAGAGCGAGATCAATGTGGGTTACAAGACCCCATCCTCTGGGACAGGACACTGGTTCTTGAAGTGTGGCCCCAGGATCAGCTGCAGCATCACTTGGGAACTTGATGGACATCTAGTCTCGAATACTCCACAGGACCCCTGGATCATCAGGTCTGAGGGTGGAGCCCAGCACCCCCCTCCTGGGGACTGTGATGACTCTTCAAGCCTGAGAACTGCTTCTGCAGTAGAAGAAGTTGGAAAGAGCCATAAAAACCTTTGTTTTGTTGTGTTTTTCTCTCTTTCATTTATTTATTTTCTTTACATTATTGTGTTGGTTTTGCCATACATTGACATGAATCCGCCATGGGTATACATATGTTCCCCCTCCAGAACCCCCCTCCCACCTCCCTCCCGATTCCATCCCTCTGGGTCATCCCAGTGCACCAGCCCTGAGCACCCTGTATCATGCATCAAACCTGGGCTCACGATTCATTTCACATGTGATAATTTACATGTTTCAATGCCGTTCTCCCATATCATCCCACCATTGCCCTCTCCCAAAGCAGGGAGCCTAGGTTTGATCCCTGGTCAGGGAAGTAGATCTCACATGCCACAGAAATACCAGGTGCAGTCAAATAAATAAAACCTTTTAAAATTTTACTACTTCATCATTCAGCCATGAAAAACAAGGAAAATGTTTCATTTGCAGCAACATGGATGGACCTAGACATGATCATACTCAGTGAAGCTACTCAGAGAAAGACAAATCATATTGATACCATTTACATGTAGAATCTAAAAGAATGGTGTAAGCAGAGTTCCTTACAAAACAGAAATCAACTCAGACAAAGAAAACAAACAAACTTATGGTTACCAAAGGGAACAGCTAGGGATCATGTTAGATGAATTAGGAGTATGGGATTATCAGATACACAGTACTATATACAAAAGAGATATGTGACAAGCACTTGGTATATAGCACAAGGAACTATATTTAATATAATGTAATAACCTACAATGGAAAAGAATCTGAAAAAGTGTGTGTGTGTGTATACATATATATATTTATTTTATGTATATATATATACACACATGCACGCACACACACACACACATATATATACATATGTACCCTGGTGACTCAGTGGTAAAGAATATGCCTGCCAATGCAGAAGATGCAGGTTCAATCCCTGGCTCAGGAAGATCCCCTGCAGAAGGAAATGGCAACCCTCTCTAGTATTCTTGCCTGGGAAATCCCATGAACAGCAGAGCCTGGCGGGCTACAGCTCAGTTCAGTTCAGTTGCTCAGTCGTGTCCGACTCTTTATGACCCCATGAACCATAGCACGCCAGGCCTCCCTGTCCATCACCAACTCCTGGAGCTTACCCAAACTCATGTCCGTTGAGTTGGTGATGCCATCCAGCCATCTCATCCTCTGTCGTCCCCTTCTCCTCCTGCCCTCAATCTTTCCCAGCATCAGAGTCTTTTCAAATGAATCAGCTCTTCGCATCAGGTGGCCAGAATAATGGAGTTTCAGCTTCAATATCAGACCTTCCAATGAACACCCAGGACTGATCTCCTTTAGGATGGACTGGTTGGATTTCCTTGCAGTGCACGGGACTCTCAAGACTCATGGGGTTGTAAAAGAGATGGACACGACTTAGCAACTATAATAACAACAAAAACAGTTATATATTAGTGTGCGTGTGTGCTCAGTTGTGTCTGACTCTTTGCGACCCCGTGGACTGTATTCCACCAGGCTCCTCTGTCCATGGGATTCTCCAGGTAAGAATACTAGAGTGGGTTGCCATGCCCTTCTCCAGGGTATCTTCCCAACACAGGGATCGAACCTGGATCTCCTGCACTGCAGGAAGATTCTTTACCATTTGAGCCACCACACTGCTGTACATCTGAAACTAACACAACATTGTAAATCGTTGTTGTTGTGCAGTCACTCAGTCATGTCCGACTCTTTGTGGTTCCATGGACTGTAGCACATAAGGCTTCCTTGTCCTTCACCACATCCTGCAGCTTGCTCAAACTCATGTCTATTGAGTCCATGATGCCATCCAACTATCTTATCCTCTGTTGTCCACTTCTCCTTCCACCTTCCATCTTTCCCAGCATCAGTGAATCAGCTTTTCGCATCAGGTCGGCAAAGTATTGGAGCTTCAGCGTCAGCATCAGTTGCCTCCAATGAATATTCAGGGTTGATTTCCTTTAGGATTGACACATTTGATCTTCTTGCAGTCGAAGGGACTCTCAAGAGTCTTCTCTGACACCACAGTTCAGAAACATCAATTTTTTAGCACTCAGCTTTCTTCATGGTCCAGCTCTCACATCCATATATGACTAATGAAAAACCACAGCTTTGACTAGACAGACCTTTGTTGGCAAAGTAATGGCAATTGCAAATTGACCATACTTCAATTTAAAAATGGTTATTAAAAGACCTTCATTGTGAATGACTCCCTCCAGCCTCTCTGCCTCCTCTTTCCCATCAGTAGAATCAAGGTACCACCTTGCTCTCAGGATCGCCTTGCAAATTAAATCAGATCTGCCCAGATATCCAGAAAACACCAAACACAGCACCTGATGATCAGAAGCCCCAGCACAAATATTGTTTTCCTCCTTTTCTAACTGGAACCAAATATTAAATTTGAGGTATATAAGTACAACTGCAAGTAATGATCTATTTCCAGGAGATGGTATGAGAGATGTGGCTGAAACATTTCCCCAGAAGACACCTTCACCACATCTATCCCGCCCATCTACATTATTTGCATATTCCTGATGTTCCGCAAATGAAATTTTAAACCAAGTCATTATCAAAGTTGGAAAATACTTAGGCTAAAATGTACTGGTGACAAATCAATTTTCCAGCAGCATATTTTTTTTCTTTGATTTTAAGAGTTCCTTTGGGAGCATTCATTTATAAATTATCCAATTTAAAGCACAAAAAAATTCTCTGAAATACCAGCTTCAAAGAATAGCAAATTGTAAAGGGCACCATTTGCTTATACATTCTGAATTGAGAAAAATCTTTTAAAATTGCCTTCTGGTTTCTCACAAAATCAAGCTATACCCACTTGTCTTTATTTTCACTCTTCTTTCCTCATTTATTCAGCCAAACTGTTCAAGTAAACTTTGAATAGCTATCCCAAAACAATTCAGATATACAGAGAAAACAAATATGCAAACAGACAAATAAAAAAAAAAAACTCTTTATGCATAGGGGAGTTTCATAAATGTGTTTCTCCAGTTTTCCTCTTTTTAGTAAGAATACTTCTGTATGGAATGTGGTAATCTACATCACATACATGTAAGTATGCAGACATATGTATTCCTACATGCCTGTTCTCACTGACAAACACATACACACAAACTCTACTTTCTATATAACAGACAGAGCAAACCTTAAGACCACAGGCTCTCAAAGATTGAATTTTCAATTACTTGGGAAAGAATGAAATGAAAACTTATGGATAAAATCTTGGCTCTGAAAATAAATGAAATAACCCAGATAATTTTGAGTTTATGACCTAGGGGATAATTTGAGGTATGGGCCTATTTTAGTTTACTTAACAGAAAAACCTGTTTTCATTTTTTTTTTTAATTTTCTAGTTTTTTCAGTACCGCTACACTCTGGAGTAGAAACTATTTATAAATCATCAGTGGATTGGTTAATTCTGAGTCCTTCCTTTAGAACAGGTTCTCAAAGGGCCTTCATGAGGCAGCATTTTGCTGACCTGCTTCTGATGACTGTACACTCTTATATAGAACTTGGACTCTTTTTTTTTTTTTTTTGATGTGGACCATTTTTAAAGTCTTTGTATATTGAATTTGTTACAGTGGTGCTTCTGTTTTGTATTTTGTTTTTTTGACACCAAGGCATGTGGGATCTTAGCTTTCTGACTGGGGTTTGAACACACAGCCCTTGCAGTGGAAGCACAGAGTCCTTCTTAACCACTGGATCACCAGAAAAGTTCCTGGACTCTGCATTTATAAAGCATTATCTTATGTCATTTTGTCTCTCCTTGACTGAATTTTCTCCATGTCTCAATCTATATGAGATTATGGTATTTCAGAAGCAAAGTTCAGTTCAGTTCAATTCAGTTCATTTGCTTAGTCATGTCCAACTCTTTGCAACCCCATGGGCTGCAACATGCCAGGCTTCCCTGTCTTTCACTATCTCCTGGAGTTTTCTCAAACTCATGTCCATTGAGTCGATGATGTCATCCAACCATCTCGTCCTCTGTTCCTCCCTTCTCCTGCCCTCAATCTTTCCCAGCATCAGGGTCTTTTCCAAAGAGTCAGCTCTTCACATCAGGTGGTCAAAGCATTGGAACTTCAACCTCAGCATCAGTCCTTCCAATGAGTATTCAGGGTTGATTTCCTTTAGCATTGACTGCTTTGATCTCCTTGCTGTCCAAGAGACGCTCAAGAATTTTCTTTAGGACAACAGTTTGAATGCATCATTTCTTTGGCACTCAGCCTACTTTATGGTCCAGCTGTCACATATCTACAAGACTACTAGAAAAACCATCGCATTGACTATATGGACCTATTGGGCAAAAGGATGTCTCTGCTTTTTAATACACTGTCTAGATTTGTCATAGCTTTTCTTCCAAGGAACAAGCCTCTTCTATGAAGTGAGGGCATGATAGTACTCTTTGATATCGTGTGTGTGTGTGTGTGTATGTGTGTTAGTTGCTCAGTCATATCCAACTCTTTGCAACCTCATGGACTGTATAGACAAGCTCCTCGGTCTAAGGGATTCTCCAGGCAAGAATACTAGAGTGGGTTGCCAGCTCCTTCTCCAGGGGATCTTCTTGACCCAGGATCGAACCTGAATCTCCCACATTGAGGCAGATTCTTTACCATCGTCTACATCACCAGGGAAGCCCTGATATGATAGTTATGAGGATTATATTAAAACATTTGTCCATATGTATTACTTAATAAATGTAAGACATCATTAGAAATAGCTTTCCTGCTGTTGATGGATACACTTTGTCATTTTTCTATCTCTCCCAAGAGAAATTAAGATTCTAGGTTGACAATTGATACAAACATTCACCCGACAGTGATTCATGCATTCAACAATTTGTTTGTGGAGTGCCTATCAGGCACCCAGTCTGGTAGAACTCATAGTCTAATGGGGAACACAGACACACAGGTAATTAAGAGTTCATGTTGGGAGGAGAATAAATAAGGCATAACAAGAAACAGAAATGGTTTATTTCACAGAGGAATTGGGGCTGTCAAGGTAGATAATTTTTTAGGAATCTGAGATAAGGTGAGTTCAGCTATAAATAAGAGACACTCAGGTAAAATGTTCTGGGAATATCCTTATGGTTATATTTCCTGCCCAATTAGCAAATATTTTTGAGAACTTTCTTTTTGCTAAGAACTGCAGATACATGCATTTCTGCTCTGACATTAAATACACTTTACTAAAAAACTTTGCATCTTGTATTATGGGGAAAAAAATAGGAGTGGGGGACATTCAACCAAAACTTAAGAAGCTTTGGAATAGAACTTTAACACACATACTAATAATCTTAATAAAAGTTGTTAGTGGAAGTAAATCTCCAGCATCACATGAACTTACTCTCTCTCACAAGCCCTGTACCTTGGAGTTTGTTCTCCTCCTCCACATCCTCTTCAGAGATGTAGGGCGTGAAAACATTTAACAGAGGCCAGTTTAATCAAAATTAAAACTACAGTTTGGGCCCTGGGTTTGCAGTGGTGCCCAGGGCTACCCAAGGATGGTGGGAGCCAGAGCAGGAGATGAGGTGGGGTCCAGGCCTGCTCTCAATACTCACCCATGCATCCCTGCACAGCCTTGCTTATCCCCATCCTCAGCCTGCAGGATGCACCATGTGTTAAGGACCTGGGCTTTGGGGACCAATCCCTGACCTAACCACTGAGGTCTTTTCATGGCGCTGGGCACCAGCAGCTCTACATGAAGCTGCTCATCAGATGGGCCGTGAGTCCCCACCACTGGGACCAGTGTGCTGGGGAGGAAGGCCCTCTACCCTCCAAACTGCTTCACCTATGCCAAGGACACTGCAAGTGGATGGGAAGACAGACTATTCCAAGGTCTGAGCCTTTTGCTGACATCTACCCAGCCTCTCCACTGACCTGAAAAACCCAGCTTGAAGGTTTTTCCTCCAGATGACATGGAGAATGTGTCCAACAAGGATGGCATGAGGACTTCTCTGAAGAGGGAAGAGAAGGAGACCTCCTAGAAGATGATGATGCAGACCATGTCCTGTGTGTTCTTGACACATGACACTCCCTGGGTGCCATCTCAACAGCTTCTTCATCCATTCCATGGTGCCAAGCACAGCAGAGTTGAGCTCCATTGGCAAGATTTTCAAAAAGGGTTGCTGAGACCCTTTGTCAGCTTAATCCCTCACCTCCTGGGAGACGCGGTTTTCCTGCGAGACCATAACCTGCTGGCCCCTTCCTCAGTACATACCTGGGGGATGATAGCTCCAGTCAGACTGACCATTGGAAGCCAACCCAAATTTGTGATGGGGATGCCAGTGAGCATGCTGACTTCTCTCTTCCTGCTGGTGGGTGGATCTCGTGGCTGTGAACAACTGTGGGCTACAGGCGGGGCCTCCCCTCTCAATCCAGTGTTCAAGTCTGGATCCTTGGCTGGAAGGACCTGAGGGGTGGGACCAGCTTTTTGGCAGCACCCCCGGCCCCGACACTTTTCTACTACCAAGTGTCATCAGAATCCTGCTTTGCCTAGAATAACGTAAACCACCTAAAAAGACACTGCAGCCCCTAAACAATAGGACCTACAGTAAAGCACAGGAAACTAATTCAATATCTGGTAATAAACTATAATGGAAAACAGCCTGAAAAAATATACATACACAGATATAATTGAAACACACTGTTATTCACTTGACACATGACACTGTAAATTGACTCTATTGCAAATTTTTGTGTTTTTTTTTAAATACACATACAGACAAGCCCACACTGTCCCATCCTGGCCAGCATGGATGAGTTCTGATAATCTCTAAGCACCTTTAAGACCTCCAGCCCAATTGGTCTTCAGGTTCCATATTTGTCTGTGCCTGCACAAAAGCAGGGGCTGGGTGGGGGTTAACCTGAGCTCAAGTGGCTGGCCACCATTAGACCTGGGGAAGTGGGTAGGGCTGGGGAACTGGGGCAGAATCCCCTTCAGTTCAGTTCAGTTGCTCAGTCTTGTCCAACTCTTTGTGACCATGTGGACTGCAGCACGTCAGGCTTCCCTGTCCATCACCAACTCCCAGAGCTTGCTCAAATTCATGTCCACTGAGTTGGTGATATCATCCAATCATCTCATCCTCTGTCATCCCCTTCTCCTCCTGCCTTCAATCTTTCCCAGCATCAGGGTCTTTTCCAATGAGTCAGTTCTTTGCATCAGGTGGCCAAAGTATTGGAGTTTCAGCTTCAACATCAATCCTTCCAATGAATATTTCAGGACTGATTTCCTTTAGGATTGACAGGTTTGATCTCCTTGCAGTCCAAGGGACTCTCAACAGTCTTCTTCAACACCATAGTTCAAAAGCATCAATTCTTCAGCGCTCAGCATTCTTTATGGTTCAACTCTCTAGTAGTCATACATGACTACTAGAAAAACCATAGCTTTGACTATACAGACCTTTGTTGGTAAAGTCAAGTCTCTGCTTATTAATATGCTATCTAGGTTGGTCATAGCTTTTCTACCAAGGTGCAAGTGTCTTTTAATTTCATGACTGCAGTCAACATCTGCAGAGATTTTGGAGCCCAAGAAAATAAAGTCACTCATTGTTTCTATTGTTCCCCCATTTATTTACCATGGGACCAGTTGCCATGATGTTTATTTTTTGAATTTTGAGTTTTAAGCCAGCTTTTTCACTCTCCTCTTTCATCCTTATCAAGTGGCTCTTTAGTTCCTCTTTGCTTTCTGCTGTAAGAGTAGTGTCCACCAGCATATCTAAGGTTATTGATATTTCTCCCTGCAATCTTGATTCCAGCTTGTGCTTCATCCAGCCCAGAATTTTGCATGTACTCTGCATATAAGTTAAATAAACAAGGTGACAATATACAGCCTTGATGTACTCCTTTATGTACACAGTTGTATACTTCTTGATGTACAACTTGGAACTAATCTGTTGTTCCTTGTCCGGTCCTAACTATTGCTTCTTGATCTGCATACAGATTTCTCAGGAAGCAGGTTAGGTGGTCTGGTATTCTCTCTCAGAACTTTACACAGTTTGTTGTAATTCACATAGTCAAAGGCTTTAGCATAGTCAATAAAGCAGAAGTCAATTTTTTTCTGGAATTCCCTTGCTTTTCTATGATCCAACACATTTTGGCAATTTGATTTCTGGTTCTTCTGTGTTTTCTAAATCCAGCTTGAACATCTGGCAGTTCTTTGTTCACATAGTTTTGAAGCCTAGCTTGGAGAATTTTGAGTATTACTTTGCTAGCATGTGAGATGAGTGTAATTGTGTAGTAGTTTGAACATTCTTTGACATTGCCTTTCTTTGGGATTGGATTGAAAACTAACCTTTTCCAGTCCTGTGGCCACTGCTGAGTTTTCCACTTATCTGATGGTAAAAAATCTGCCTGCAGTATGGGAGACCCAGGTTTGACCCATGGTTTGCAAAGACCCCCTGAAGGCAATGGCTACCCATTCCAGTATTCTTGCTTGGAGAATTTCCTGAATTGAGAAGCCCAGCAGTCTACAGTCCATGGAGTCACAAAGAGTCGGACACAACTGAATGACTAACACTTTCACCTTCCCCTTATTTGAAGATTTACCAAGTCTGCCTTGGGCTGGGGCAGGTCTGGTCAGGCGAAAACTCATGGGATCAGGTGCAACGATCCCATTCAAACACCCCACCCCCACCCCGCCCCGCCAGCCCTGGCTCTCATCCTACAGCTTGGCTAGGAATGTTGCTCTCCTGCTTTGTAAATAGCACATGCCCCCCTTTGAAGAGCCACCATCACGTCCGGACTTGTGCTGAAGTTCTGGTCAGGATCTGCCTTCATTTTTTTCAGCACTACTTTTCTGACGAGAAAAGCGCAGCACTTTCTGAATGGGACCTCGTGTGAATGCTCAGAACATCTCCTCCATTCATTGGTTTATGATGACACTTCACATGAAGGACTTGGTCTCCCACGCAGCTGTGGACACCCAGGTATTAGGCAGATCAAACTCTCTGGTCTTACACAGTTTAAAAGTTCCTAATAAGGTTTTGATCTTTTCTCCCTCAAATAACTGTAGTGGTAGTGATTTGGAGGGAAAAAATTCCTTACACTCTGAAGGGGATCAGAACATGCCAGCCCCAAATTGCCAACCTGCCACGTGGATGATTTTGAGCTGCAAGTACTTGACAAACAGCAGATGTATGAAGGGCTCTCTGACCACCCTCATTCTATCTAAAAATAGGACACAGGATTTCCTGTGAGAAAAATGCCCACCATGCACTAAGAAGAAGAGAACATTCTTCTGTCCAGATATGAAATGTGGATGCCACAATGAACCTGTGCAAACAAACCTACTAAAATAACCTTTACCTCTCATTAGTTGACCCCATATATTTCCTAACTTTCCCAAAATTTAGCATCCCCAGCCCAGCCCCTTTGTCATGTATGATTTCCACAGTGAACTGTTCTTTGTTAACATGGCATGGAAGTTCCCAGGTCTATCCCATTCCTACACCATTTTTCTTCTCTATGAAGGCTTTCAGGCTACATAAAATGTTAACATCAAGCAAAATCTGCATGTATTTTTCCTGTTGATCTGTCTTTTGTAGGTTTAATTTGCAGGCCTCTGCACACACCCTATGAGGATAGATGAAAAGTCTTAAGCTTCACTAAAAACCTAATAGTACCGGAAATTTCGCACTCACAAATTTTTTTTTAAAACATGGGAAAGTGTCTTGGCAACATCTAAATATATTTGAATAAAGATAAAGATAGAGAGATTGCTTTGTTCTCAAGCAATGGATAGATTCTTTGCTTGATTTTTTAAATTTGCTTTTAATTAGAGGATAATTGTTTTATAATATTGTGTTGAGTTCTGCCATACAACAACATAAATGAACCACAATGACACATGTCTCCTTCCTGAGCCTCCCCCCACTCTCTACCCTATCCCACCCCTCTAGGTTGTCACAGAGCACCCGGCTGAGCGCCCTCTGCTCAATCAGCATCTTCCCACTGGCTATCCATTTTACACATGATAGTGTATATATCATGTGCTATACTCTCAATTCGTTCCACTCTTTCCTTCCCCCACTGTGTCCAAAGTCTGTTCTGTAGTCTGCATCTCTATTCCTGCCCCACAAATAGGTTCATCAGTATCATTATTCCATATTCTGTATATATGTGTAAATATATGAAATTCGTTTTTCTCTTTCTGACTTACTTCACTCTGTGTAACAGGTTCTGGGTTCATCCACCTCACCAGAACTGATTCATATGTATTCATTTTTATGGCTGAGTTATATTCCATTGTAGATATGGGTCACGACTTCTGAGAGGCAAAACAGTCTTTGATATCAGTCACAGAAATATCTTCTTTGACCCACCTCCTAGAGCCATGGAAATTAAAACAAAAATAAACAAGTGGGACCTAATTAAACTAAAAGCTTTTGCACAGCAAAGGAAACTATAAACAAGATGAAAACACAACCCTCAGAAGGGGAGAAAATAATTGCAAATGAGAAAGGAACACATTTGAGTAGTTCTGATGAGGTGGATGAAACTAGAATCTATTATACAGAGTGAAGTAAGGCAGAAAGAGAAAAAATATCATATATTAACACACATATATATATATATGGAATCTAGAAAGATGGTACTGATGATCCTATTTGCAGGGCAGCAAAGGAGACACAAACATAACAGACTTCTGGTCACAGTAGGGGAAGGAGAGAGCAAAAGAATAGCATTGAAACATATACATTACGATATGTAAAGCAGACAGCCAGCAGGAGTTTGCTGTATCATGCTGGGAACCCAAATCCAGTGCTCTGTGACAATGCAGCAGGGTAGGAAGGGGTGGGAGGTGGGAGGGAGGTTCAAGAGAGAGGGGATATTTGTATACCTATTTGTATTCATGTTGATACATGGGAGAAACCAACACAATATTGTAAAGTAATTATCCTCCAAACAAAAATAAAATTAAATTTAGAGAACAATAATCGCAAATGAAACAACTGACAAAGGATTAATCTCCAAAATATACAAGCAGTTTATGCAGCTCAATGTCAGAAAAACAAACAACCCAACCAAAAAGTGGGAGGAAGACCCAAACAGATACTTCCCTGATTGTTTTTCTGCTCTCTTTTAAAAAATTTTTCACTGGAATATAGTTACTTTACAACGTTGTTAAACTTCTATTGTACAGCAAAGTGAATCAGCAACACCTATACATATACCCCCTCTGTTTTAGATTTCCTTCCTATTTAGGTCACCAAAGATCACTCAGTAGAGTTCCCTGTGCTGTACAATAGACACTCGTTAGCTACCTATTTTACGTTATACATAGAAGTGTATATATGTCAAACTCAATCTCCCAATTCATCCCACCCCAGAAAACAGATGTAGAGAACAAATGTACAGATCTCTTAATAACTTAACACAGCAGAAAGTTAGCAGTTCCTGAAGCCACTAAATCATCTGTTTCTTGGTAAAGAAAGGGACATTGGCCAAAGTTTTAGGTGTTTTTCTCACATGCAGCTAAATTTTCTTCCTTAATTGTAAGAAAGCTTATATCTGATCACTTCCAAACATGAACGTTCTGGGCCAACTCACACAGGAATCAACACAACTTCCTCTTAAATGCTATCTTTCTTTAATTTAAGAACCACTTTAAGAAACAGACATTGCTTCAGAGCATATCCTATGAACAGGCACAGTCCCAAATTGCAAATAATTCACAGTTTAGTAGGAAAGGTAGACACAGCCAAATTGGACTGTCTTAAAGTAATGACTTTATTAAACAAAGAAGGCTAGAAGAAATCATGGTAGAAAGTGATGAAATTTCTGGTGCTAATTTTGAAAGGTTTCTCAAGTTGTTTGTAACAGAAGAAACACCAAAATAGAAGGAGGAGGAGGAGGAAGGGGAGGAGCTAAAGAAATAGGTTTCTAGGTAGAAAGGAGCCTCGGAATGCATTTCAGGGAGAACAAACTTGAAATGTAAAGATGTAAAGTCCCTCCTTAGAGTATAAAAGAAGGCCATTTTGTCTCTCAAGTCTCAACAAATTCTTAATATTTTACCGCTTACTCCTCTGCTTCTAATAATCACTGAGAAACTATGGCCAGGCCTTCTTGAATCAAACTCAACTTTTCTGCTTTCCTGAAAAGATGTTTTGGGGAATGGAAATGAGCTAGGATGAAGAAACTGGTCTCCAAGGCTGGATTTGGGTATTCTCCTAGGTGAGGACTGTAAACAATTTCTCACCAGAGTGGGTGCAGGACTAGATGTAAGGAGGAGATATCTTTACTTGAGAAATTCGCCCTACTGGTACAGAAGATGGCTGTGGGCCTGTGGGCTGGCAGAAACAGAGACCACAAAAGTTGAGTGATAAAATCCTCACCAAGAGACAAGGATGATTTTAATATAGCCCACAGTGGAACCAGGAAGATGCTGAGGTTTCTGCTACAAGTGCTATAATAAAGTGGTGCTAGGAAAAAGAAAATGTTTTGATAGAGGTTTTTTGTTTGTTTGTTTGTTTGTTTGTTTTTAATATTCTAGTTATTTGTTCTATAGCATCTAATGTAGCCCTTCCCCATAAACCCCTACAACATGCAATAAAACTCTTGATTTATAGTTATTTTGGAGGGTGGATTAGGAGATATGCCACGTGGAAGATGAAGATTCCCATTTCCACATAATAGAAATAGAGTAAGAGAGAATACCTGGGCTTCCCGGGTGGCACTAGAAGTAAAGAATCCACCTGCCAATGCGGGAGACATAAGAGAGGCAGGTTCCATCCCTGCATCAGAGAGATCCCCTGGAGGAGGAAATGGCAACCCACTCCACTATTCTTGCCTGGGGAATACCATGGACAGAGGAGCCTGGTGGGTTGCGGTTTATGGGGTCACAAAGAGTCAGACACGACTGAGCAACTAAGCAGCAGCAGCAAGAGAAAAGGCTTAAGAAGAGCTTTAGTGGGATGACAGATTTAAATTCCTGAAAGAAGAAAAAAATTATCAAAAAAAGGTCCTATATCAAACAAAAGTATTCTTCAAAATTAAAAAAAATTTTTTTAATGTGAAAGAAAAAGAACTTTGAACTTCTAAAAACCATGAATGTAGGTGTTGGGATCAATCTCTAGATTTTAAGAACTAGGAGACTCCAGATAACATGACATGGAGTTAAACCTGTGATCTTTGTTTATATTCACTTTTAATATTCTATGTGTGTTCCTCCTGGCAGCAGCTTTATGCCTTTTAACATAAATATGTTGACTTTCGGATGTATTCCTTAGACAGCCAATTGCCCAAAAGCGACTACATGAGTCGATATATGTTTAATATGTGTTCCAAAGAGAAGACCTTCTGCCTTCAGATAATAGTGATAAACAAGGAAGTGAGCGGTCCCTGTCCGTCCTCAAAGGGAATGTACTTGAAGCTCAAGTTTACAGCTTGTACATTTTTGTATTTTGGGCATTTAGTCCATTTCCTAGCTCGTAGCTTACAGTAGCAGTTTTAGCTCATGTGATCGTGAAATGTAACAAGTCAAAAATTTGCAAAGGAGGGCAGTAGCCTGCAAACCCAGGGAGGAGCCGATGCTTCATTTTTGAGTCTAAAGGTTTCTCCTAGCAGAATTCTCTCCTTTTTTTAAAAAACTCTTTTAAAAAACTTTTTTTTTAACGAAGTATAGTTTACTTACAATGTTGTGTTAGTTTCTGGTGGTTCACACAATAAAGAATCAGCCTGCATTGCAGGAGACCCGGGTTTGATCCCTGGTCAGGAAGAACCCCTGGAGAAGGACAAGGCAACCCACTTCAGTGTTCTTGCCTGGGCAATCCCATGGACATAGCAGCCTAACAGACTATAGTCTATGGGTTGCAAAGAGTCAGATACTTTGAGTGACAATCAAATTAATATAGCATATATGTTATACACATATATTCATGTATTATATATTTTTATTAATGTGTTTATATATTTTATTTATAAATGTATATAACAGATAATTTAATTATAGTAACATATAGCACTATATGATACAAATTATAGTAATTTTTAATATATTTCATAAATATACATTTGTTATATATAAATATATTAATATAAACATATAATGTATAAGTGTATTATATTAATATCTTGATATTAAATGTATTTATTTTAACAAACATAATTATGGTTAATATATAATAGATTCATACATTATAGTCACATATCAATAATGTATATAATATACAAATATATTATACATTTATACATAATAAATTTATATTTATGAAATATGAAAAATATATAACATTATTTATATTACATAACATCTTATGGAAAAGCCCAAATGAACATCTTGGTCAACACAATATATACTATATATTTGCATGTACAATATGTTAATATATAATTATATTATATAAACTAACACTATTACATGTAAATTAATATATAATTACATATATTTGAAATATTTCATCTCACTCTTTTGTTTATGTAAATTTTAATGCCTGAAAATAATACTATTCTTATTGTAAAAGGCAATAAACAGTGAGAAAACTTCTCATCAAGAGACAGCTGAGAGATATCAAAAAACAGGTTACAAGGCAGCAATGAAGGGAAAAAAAACTATCCACTGCTCATGTCACCATCAGGGTGAATTCACACCCACAAATGGCTTCATTAAGCTCCCTCACTTCACAGACAATAGAACCAAAGTCAGGGGATTCTCAGATGGACCCACATATTCTTTCAGATGCTTCTCCAAAAGACTGAAGAGAAGGGAAACACTTCCCCAAGACATGCCATGCACCCACCATCACTCTGATAACCAAAATCAGACAAAGATACCACCAAAAAAGGTACCACCAATAAAGGCAATTACAGGCCAGTACCTCTGATGAATATTGATGCAAAAATTCTTAATAAGTTGTTGGCACACCAAATACGACACCACATAAAAGATCATACACCATGACCATGCTGAATTTATCCCAGGCTCATAAGAATGTTTCAATACATATAAATCAATCTATGTGATACACCACATCAATAATAAAAAAGACAAGAATGACATGACCATCTCAACAGATGCAGAAAAATCATTTAATGAAATTCAACATCCATTCCTGATAAAAACTGTTACAAAAGTGACCACAGAGGGAACATATCTCAGCATACTAAAAGCTACTTATGATACTTAACAGTGAAAAGCACTTTGCCTTCTTTCTAAATCTAGAACAAGACAAGGATGCCCATTCACACCATTTCTGTTCAAAATAGTATTGAAAGTTGACACACAGCAATTAGACAAGAAAGAAAGAAAATGTATCCAAATTGGAAAGGAAGAGGAAAAACTGTCAGATGACTTAATACTACATGTAGAAATCCCTAAAGACTCCACACACAAACTAAGAACTGATAAACAGATTCAGCATGGTAGCAGGATCCAAAAACAAAACAAACAAAAAAGGTAAAGGTAAATGGTCTGTCAGATTTTGAACCCCAGTCATATGTCACCAAAGCCCAGTGCTGCTAACCCATGACATTAAACTGCCCTGCCTGGATTCTTATGCGTGGTTGTAAAAAACGAATGAAGCTTTGGCTCACTCCACTGGAAAGTTGTGAGTGCTTTGGCTAATTTATGACATAGCTGTGCCAGGGAGGAAAAGCATTCTTTCCTCACTGTATATCCAGAGAGACAGCTGTACAGTGATCTTCGTGTGACCTTCCTAGCTCTAGCTCCCTCCTAGGGTTTTAATATATGCTTCCTGGATAAACTGAAAAACAAAGGAATGAATGAACGCCTCCATGCAAAGAAAAAAACCTGAATGCTAATATTAGCTTCTGCTAAAGATACCAGGAGCATCACAACAGGCTTCTCTGCATACTCAGGTATTGTGAAGTCATTCAGAGTTCACATGTCCATGAAGACAACATCAAATGAATTATTTTAAGCTGTCACTTCTGAGACTAAGCTCTGGGCTGACAAAAATAAGTGAGTGAAGCAGCAGCAATGAAACACGCCCTGGATCCTGACATGGCTTGTGCCTGCGAAACAGAGCAGGAAATTTGAACAGCTGGGAGGAGATACAGCAGGAAGATACTTCAATCCTCTTGACTTCAGCAAAGGGAGACCAGGAAAACACGAGCAGATGAACCTTGCAAGGAGCAGATAACACCTAATTTAGCCCATCCCAACAATGTCACAGGGGCTTCCCTGGTGGCTCAGATGGTAAAAAATCTGCCTGCAGTGCAGGAGACCCAGATTTGATCCCTGGGTCCAGAAGATCCCCTGGAGAAGGGAATGGCAATCCACTCCAGCATTCTTGCCTGGAGAATTCCATGGACGAAGGAGCCTAGTAGGCTACAGTCCACGCAGTCCCAAAGAGTCAGACGTGACTGAGTGAGTTTCACTTGCCTTCAACAATGTCACACATGTATCTTTTGGTGTGTAAGCTTTAGAGGTTTTCTATAGTACAATTACACAACCAGTGCCCCAGTGTAGCAAAAATCAGTGAAACGATGCAGCACAGTGATGTTGAGGAGTGCTGACGTCCTCACCTGTCTACAGAAACTACTGTCATTAAGGCACAAGCAAGCTATAATGAAACAGCCCTTTGAATAACTAAGGATCATGTTAAAAATTAAGAAGATCCCTGGGGACGGGGGGTACCTCAGAGCACTTTGATGCCATCTCTATTTTAATAACATGCTTGCTCTGTCACCTAGAAAAACTTATTAATTTACTCTGTATCTCAATTTAGCCAGCCATAAAATGAAGATGATATTCCTTTTTAATCTACAAGCCAAATAAAGTTATCTAATTCCAATAATAGGCTAGAAGTCATAGGTCAATAATTCTTCAAAGGTATTCCAAAATTCAAAATGCTGGGAAAACTTTTTTTATATAAGGCATTTTACAGCAAGAATATATCTGACATGAACAGATTTAGTGGTGAAAACTGCTGACATAATCTGAAGCTTTTTATTTATTTAGCCCCATGCTAATGCAATTGATTAAAGACATTGTTCAAGACTCTTTTAGGACTGTTACAAAGTATATGGAATATAAGCTGTTTTAACTATCTAAAAGTGAAAAAAGTTTGAATTTTAAAGTATCAATACATCTAATGACAGGGATTAATATCCAACAAATATAAACAGCTCTTACAACTCAACATAAAAATAATTAAAAATAGGTAGAAGATGTGAATAGATATTTTTCCATAGAGGAAATGTAGATGGCCAAGAAGCACATGAAAAGATGCTCAGCATCAATAATCATCAAAGAAATGCACAGCAACTCAAAATCACAGTGACATATCAGCTCACACCTATTAAAATGGCCACCAAAAAACCCACAAATTACATATGCTGGAGAGAGTGTGAAGGGAAGGGAATCCTCCTACACTGTTGGTGGGAGTGCAAACTGGGAGAGTCACTGTGAAGGACTGTATGTAGGTTTCTCAGAAAACTAAAACAGAACTACCATATGACCTAGCAATTCCATTCCTGGCCATCTGTCTGAAAAAAATCAACCACACTACCAAAAAGATGTATGTACCCCAGTGTTCATAGCAGCATTATTTACAATTGCCAAGATATGGAAACAACTTGAATGTCCTTCAATAGATGAATGGGTAAAGAAGTGGTATAGATAGATAGATAGGTAGACCAGACAGATACCATGGAATTTGTATCTGTCCATCCATTTGTAGAAACATGGATGGACTTCTATGAAGTTAAGTCAGACCGACAAAGAACAAATATTGTATGATATTACTTATGTGTGGAATCTAAAAACTACAACAAACTAGTGACTATTAAAAAAAAAGAAGCAGACCCACAGATATAGAGAACAGACTAGTGGTTACCACTGAGGAGTCGGGGAGGGGTAATGCCTAGACTTATTTTTTCTCATGGTTCAAACTGCTTTAACCTTCAATAACACCAAATCTACAAAATGTAGACCACAAATGTCAGTAAAACTTAAAACCAGCTGTTTCATCAGTTGTTAAATTTAGTAGTCATAAAATACCCTTGCATTTGAAAATAATTTAGATTCAATTTTTCTCACTTTGCAAGAATGCTCATGTATGCACAGTAATTGAGAAATAAGAGCCCCTTAGAAATTGTGTTTGTTCTTGTAGTGAAATGATTTCAAAGCAAAGTAATGAAACTTCTTCCAAATGCTTATAGAAAAAGAGTATGGTGAGTGTGAGATAGAAATCCAATTTAACATATTTTATATAAATTAGAGCTTATAATAGTCATAATGTTCATGCTAGCCACAAACAAAACTATCAACTCTGTCAATATAAGCTCGAAAGAAGATGATAAATTGATGTGGAGAGTTCTTCTCTAGGTATGCTCAGCATCAACTAAATCTTTTAGTTTCCTTAGCAGTCTGCATTTTTCTGTCCTCAGATAAAGAGATGAGCTTCACCAGAGATTCACCAGTCAGAAGACACACTCTGGAAAGTGACTGTCATACTAAGTGTCTACTTAAGCTAACCTGTGGCTCAGAAGAATTCATCACTTGGATTAATGAACTGATTCCAACCCAATCTCGAATTGTAACAAATGAATGTGGGTCTAAGTCTCAGATGGTCTATGCAGACACACTAGTTCTACAGGCATAAGCAATGGCTCACACGACAACTCTTAAGCATGGAAGTATCATTCATTTCCAAATTGTGGAAATGGCTTAGCTATCATCATGGCATGCCTCACATAGAAAATTAAAATTCTAAGGGTTTTGCTGACTGAACATTTACTACTCATAAGCCTGTGTGAGTTAACTTCATTTTCTCCCTTTTACAGATACAAAAGCAAGTGCTAAGAGATTCAGAGACATCCCAAAATCAAGCTAGTGACAGATTTGGGGCAGGAATCTAGCTTTGCATGGCTCAGGGTCCCAGTTCTTAACCATTATTGTCGTGAGAACTCCTTGCCTCTACCACCCAAAACAACAAGCCCAACAGTCTCATCATTTTCTTTCTCATGCCAGTATGCAAGATGTTAAAAATACACACACATCCTATAAAACAATAAGATATCTAATCTTATACAGCCATATCTCACTATGGAACTAAAGGCTTTTCATACTAATCATATCATTCTGAGGTCAAGTCTTGTATCTTTTTCCCCAAATTCCAGAGATACACTCTGAGGGTCTGCAGTCCTAAAAGAGATCAACAGGGTATCGAGCTCTATTAAGAAGACAACAGCAGGGACTTCCCTGGTGGTCCAGCTGGCTAATACTTTGCATTCCCAATGCAAGATGCCTGGGTTCAATCCCTCATCAGGAAATTAGATTCTTCATGCCACAATTAAGAGTTTGCACGCCTCAGCTAATGCCCAGTGCAGCCAAATAAATAAATAAAAATAGATTTAAAAAAAAAAACCCAGAACAACGCTGATGACAGAAATTAAAGAAAAAAAAATAAAAGGAAGCAACTTCAGTGACAGAGCAGAGACTGCAGTGCAGCACAGTAAAGCCAGTGAGGTCAATGTTAGGTTTCCACATGGCAATCAGTAACCAGAGAAGAAAGACAGCAAGTCCATCTCCACTGAACCACATGTCACCAAGAATGACTACCTGGCTTTTAGTGTCTTATTTTCCAGCTTTTTCCCTGCTAACATCAGGCAGAGGCTTCGGTCCTTCAGGAATTCATATCTAATTTGCTAGTGGGCATTTAATTTGCTGAGACTAAAGCTGAAGCTCCAATACTTTGGCCACCTGATGCGAAGAGCAGACTCATTGGAAAAGACGCTGATGCTGGGAAAGACTGAAGGCAGGAGGAGAAGGGGATGACTGAGGATGAGATGGTTGGATGGCATCACTGCCTCAAGGGACATGAGTTTGAGCAAGCTGTGGGAGATGGTGAAGGACAGGGAAGTCTGGTGTGCTGCAGTTCACGGGGTCACAAAGAGTGGGACATGACTGAGCAACTGAATATCAACAACAACGGGCACAGCATTACTGATGAGTAGATCTATAGAGAAGAAAGATCTCCAGCTCATTTCATATTCCACAGTCCCCAAAACACCAAGATGTCTCTCCATTTATTCCACGGAGAATTCCCCCAAGGCTGAAGTGCACCACTGACCACTGAGGTAGCCATGCTTCCCTTGAGGTGGAAGTGAAGAAGCACCTGCTCAAGGAGAGAGCCCATCACACTAATGTGGACGTGTCAATATCAGATGGACACAGAATCTCTTCTTGTTCTGCTCGTGGCTTTTTCCCACAGCAACCATTTATTCATAAGAGAATAAGTGTTTTTAATTTATATTTATATTATGTGGTCTCTGACACCCACTCACGTGCCAGTAATAGCCCCATTCACAAATGATCTAGTAACAGATGCTTTGGGATATGTATTTGTGAGGAAATAAACAATAATAATATAGAAAGGGTATGAGAGTCTCATTGTTTTTAAGCCTCATTTTTCATTTCCGTATTAATGATACATCGTTAAGACTTGTACAGAAATCTTTTTTACTTCCTTTGACACAAAATGAACAAGAAGAAATCTAAGCTTACTCCTATGGGGATGCAGATATTTTTTCGAGTTAGTGATTTTCATTTCTTTTGGATAAATTCTCAGAAATGATGCTGCTGGATCATGTAGCAACTTTTAATTTTTTGAAGAACCTTCAGACTTTTTCCGTAATGGCTATACCAGTATATACTTCCATGAATCATTCCCTTTTCTTAGTTCTGTCTTTTGGAAGAGCTTAAAGTTGGTTCCATAAAAACTTCAGTAACACTAGGGGTGCATTGACTATACACTACCATGAGTAAAATAGACAGCTAGGAGGAAGCTGCTGTATGGGACTGTTGTGGTGGGAGAGAGGCTTCAGAGGGAGGGGATATATGTATACATATTCACACTGTGGGACAACAGAACCTAACCCAACATTGTAAAGCAATTATACTGCAATTTTAAAAAATGATGCTGGAGAAAACACAAGTATGACTATACATGTTTTCCCCTAAAGAAACTGTATGCTCCAATTAATTCCAAATGTTCATGGAAGAAACCAGCCCAGGCTCAAGCCACATGCAACCAGTGAGATCAGGAAGGAAGTTTTAGAGCGGATGAAACTAAGCTAGATCCAGAGGTAAGCTCAAGAGATCCTCAGAGTTCAAGCTCAGGCTTATCTTGGTAGGTATAGTAATTAGGGGAGAAGGTACAGTTGAGCCAGTGCACCCATTGGAGAGAAGTCCGAGGTGACAGAAGGGGAATACAGAGAGCAGCAAAAATGCACCATAGGCCCTGGACATCTGTTCATAAATGACCAGCTTCTATTCCTGGGAATCCAGACAAGAGTCTTGGTGGGAACCCTGCCGAGAGTCAGCTAAACCATGAGGGTAAAGTGTCAGAACAGGAGAAACTGTAATCCCTTGTTTTGAAATCAAGCATATTTGTGCTGGATTCTGGTTCTGCTGCTCATAAGTAACAGCAAATGATCATCCAATGGTAACACTAGCCAACTATCTGGAAGGATTTTTTAAAAGCATTTACTTGACTGCACCAGGTCTTAGCTGGACACCTGGGGTTGTCTGTTGCAATGCCCAGGCTCCTCTCTAGTTGTGCTGTGTGAAGCCTCAGTAGTTGTGGCACGCAGGCTTAACTACCCTGCAGCATGTTGGGTCCAACCCAGTTCCCCAACCAGGGATCAAACCCACATCCCCTGAATTGGAGGGTGGATTCTTAACCAGTGGACCAGAGAGGGCCCTACTGAGAAGGACTGAGGATAAACTGACCATACGTACAGCAGAGGGTCAAGTACAGGAACACATCCTGAAACTGGTCAACCTGGGAACTTAGGTAAGGGGGAGGGGGTCGTGGGCCCAGGGCTGGCTTTGCAGGTGAGCCACCTTTGCTGCTACCATTAAATCAAGGGTTTCACACTTGGTTTAATGATTTGCTGTCACCATCTTGAAAGTCTCAATAATATTTTAACATTTTGCACCGGGCCCCAGGAATTATGCGGCCATTATGCATTGGCCATTATGGATGCCAAAGACATTTCGAACACTGGAGATATTGCAAGGACCCATGCATGTTGGGATAAGGCTCCATTGATTAGGATTGGTTTAGATCTGTTGGAAAACAGTAAAAAAAAAAAAAAAACAGACAAATTTGACAGAGGAATGGGCCCATCTGTTTAATAATGATGATAACTATTTAATTTTCTCTCCAGCAGTTATGAGATCAGGAAGGAAGTTTTAGAGTGGATGAAACTAAGCTAGATCCAGAGGTAAGCCCAAGAGATCCTCAGAGTTCAAGCTCAGGCTTATCTTGGTAGGTATAGTAATTAGGGGAGAAGGTACAGTTGAGTCAGTGCATCCATTGGAGAGAAGTCCGAGGTGACAGAAGGGGAATACAGAGAGCAGCAAAAATGCACCATAGGCCCTGGACATCTGTTCATAAATGACCAGCTTCTATTCCTGGGAATAGAAAATGTAAGTGGGTGCAAATAATAAGATACAAGACAACAGGTGTGAACTGTGACTCTCCTAGTCAGACTGGGAGAAAGGTCACCCTCTAAATAAGCCATTCTAGCAAAATATTTTGAAGTTATTCTTAAAGGGCAACGCTGGAAATAAATGAGGAAGATGACTATAACGCACATGTGTTCATAGAAAATTCAGGTCTATTTTGGAGGTGGAGGGAAAAAGTAGCTATTTTCTGATATTTGAAAGGGTAATCAATCAGAGCAAAATTTAGTGTAGCCAAAAACTCTCTTTGATCACTGCTGAAGTACATGGAGTTCATTATACTGTTCTCTCTACTCTCATGCATTTGGAAATTTTGTAATAACCATTTCTAAGAATTAAAAAAAACTTAGATGTTTTTGTTGGATTTATTCAATTATATTAATTGCATAAATATTTAAGTCCTTTAAAATATTATTTTATTAATAATCTGCCATAAAATCACTCTGAAAAATAGAAAGGAAAACAACTTGATTTGAGAATGATTTGAGTGTCAAGTGTTCTCTAATCAACCAAGTAAATAAACAATATTGTTGCCACAATTTCTGTATTGAGGGCTTTAGGGATATGAATCTAACTGGAGAAATAATCAGAAAGTCTGTCTTGAAGATCTGTTTACAATAAAATTTTACATAAATTTTATTTAGATTTCAAGTTGATTTTGAATGGCTTGGATGGTTGTGAGGGAGAGCTTATGGGACATTAAAGCCTCCTGTATTACTTCCAAGACATGAGACTATACTGCAGATTCAAAGAAACCCCAAATCGCAATGGCTTAAGAAAAACTAAGGGTTTGTTTCTGGCTTGTGCTACTGTCTGTTGAGGGTTAACAAGGTGCCCTGCCCCTCTCACTCACTGAAAGATCCAGACCATGGAGACCCCGCTATCTTGTAACTGAGACCTGTGGTCACTCTGTCCTGTGTTGGGAGATGGAAGCTGCAAAGTCACACAGCCTCCAAACATAAGCGACATGCCATCTCCACCAGTATCTCAGCTGAAATCTGTCTTGTGGTACCGTCCGATGGCATGGGGAAGAGCAATGCAGGGAAGCAAGTGGAATACTTGGTTACTATCACCGTCTCCCAAACATACCCTATGGACAAACAACACTGCAAAAAAGTCAGGCTCATGATTTCCGGGGTCTTCAGTCCTAAGAGCCTGAGCTGAGCGCCAAATGAGAATTAAAATGGCACTGATCAGTTTGGGACATATTTGTTCGCCAATGAATAACAAAAAGAAGATTGCAGGGTGAAATTTTACCTTTGTCAATCACTAAACAGTGTTTTATTTTCATATAAGAGGCATGATTAGTCTAATGAATATGAACACAATTCATTCAAACCAGCAGAGCCAATTTTTGTAGCTGTCAACACTTTTCCTAGCCATTGCCATGGATAACAGTCATGGTTATTTTACGTTCAGTGATGACTTTAGCTACCTTTTGCATGCATGCATGCTCAGCCGCTGTCAAGTCCAGCTTTTTGCAACCCCCCATGTACTGTAGCCAGCCAGGCTCCTCTGTCTATGGGATTTCCCAAGCAAGAATACTGAAGTGGATTGCCATTTCCTTCTCCCAGGGATCAAACACACATCCTCTGACCCAGGGGTCAAACCAGAAGATGGCCCAGGCATCTTCTGCATTGGCAGGTGGATTCTTTACCACTGAGCCACCTGGGAAGCCTTAGTTACCTTTGCCTGCATAGCTCACTACCAGCCTGGCTCAGCTGGGTGGTTTCAAGTGAGGTCTTTCCCTGCAGTTAGATGGTGGCAAGAGTTAGCATCATCTGCAGGCATCTTTTCTCCCAGGTTCACTACTTCTGCAGGACACTGGGACCAGGTGGCGATTGCCTGGCCATCTCTCTCTTTTCAAGCAGCCTCTTCAAAAGATGAATCCAGGCTTCACTCAGTCTGTAATCTTAGGATAATGGGGCCTCTGCATGGCAGACAGCTTCTCCTAGAGTAAGCATTCCAAAAGCATAAGCCCCATACTGCAAGATTTCTTAGCACCTCGGCTTGCAAGCCCCACAGTGTCACTGCACTGCACCCCAGTGGTCTGCCAGAGAGGGCCAGCTGAGCTCGAGAGGAAGGAAGGCAGAAGTGTAAGGACTGGGATGACGCTTGACTCACTGGGCGCCATGGTGACAGACAAGCTATCATTCACCAGACCTTTTAACTCATCAGACCCGAACTTCCTATACTCTAACTAGTTCCTTTTCAAATACAAGTCCACATTTGTAAGGTTTATATTAGTCAAGCTTGTTTTCCCACAGTTTTGTCCTTACCCTTCAAAGAAACTGTGATGGCCTTGACAGTTTGCAAATGCAAAAGAACTGGTATCAGGTTCCCCAATCTCTGGATTTAAAATGCTAGGATGTCAACTCTAGTTAAGAACATCAGTTTGCTATTCTGGCCAGATTGTCAAATATCTGAATGCAAGTATCAGGATGAATGGAAGGATTAGAGAGAGTAGTTCAAGGTTTCTACCTCACATCCACAATCAAACAAATGGTGTTGGGGTGTGTGTGTGTGGTTAGGTATGGGTGTGAATATGGAAGTGGGTGTGTATAGGGGACTGTGTGCGTGTGGGTATATGTGTGGGGTATGTGTGTGTGTGTATGTGTGTGTGTGAGTACGTGTATGTCTGCTGGCCACACATACATACCGTCTAGCGCCCACAGCTTAGCATTAGCTGCGAGGCCAACGAGCTCCTTACTTGGCAAAGACAACTCAGATTAGACAAGGTTCCTCTGTAACCATTACTGAATAGGACACAACCAAGATGATTCCATAATCAGAGAGGAAAATAAAAACCAAGCAGAGAGGAAAATAAAAACCACTATCCACGTCAGAAAACGGACCAAACATTCCCCAGACAACGTAACCTCACCGCCCAGCAGTACTCCATCCAGAGCAAACCCACCTCCTCATCTCTGACCAAAACCTCCCAGCCCAACACCACAGCTCACTGTGAGCCCCTCCCAAGAGCAAGGCTCTCTTGCTCCAGCCCCTCGTCCCCAACATCATGGATTTCCTGGCCCATCATGAGGATAACATCAGCACACAACAGCAGAACGAGCAGGACGGGAGTGTGGGTTCTCCTGGCCCTTGGCTGTCTCTCCCTCCACCACAGTGATAAAAACCAATACCAGTGATGAAGAGAAATGTGTTTTACTCCAGATATCAGCTCTTATGAGCCTCAGGGAAGAAGGTGGAAACCAATGACTGAGAGCTTCCTTCCGGCATTTCATAGATTGTGTTCATTCATTCATGCCCTAGACATTTCAGGAGCTGAGGATTGAGTTTAGTCACAAACTAAGCATATGGCATTTCATAGGCAGGTATGAAAAAAATGCATAATCCAGGAAAAACACCCACTGTAGCCATTTATCAGCCGACCTCTTCCTTCTCTTACAACAAAAACACAGTAAGATAATGAAATGCTTCTTTCCTCCTTCCTGTAACACCAGTCTCTTCAGATCGTTCAGACTTCTGCTCTCACCCTTAAATGCTGTCACTTCTATCTGCTACTAAAAATGACAACTTTGGGATACATGGTTGAATTCTCAACTGCTACTTCTTAATGTATCTTTTCTTTTTGATTCACTGGTTTTCCATATTAAGGATATTAACTATTTATTAAAGACCAAGTTTATGAAAGGGCTATGTGCGTGCATGCTAAGTTGCTTCACTTGTGTCAGACTCTTTGTGAACTCATGGACTGTGGCCCACCAGGCTCCTCTGTCAATGGGATTATCCAGGCAAGAATACTGGAGTGGGCTGCCATGCCCTCCTCCAGGGGAGCTTCCTGACCCAGGAATAGAAACTGTGTCTCCTCAGACACCTGCATGGCAGGCTGATTCTTAACCGTTGAGCCACCAGGGAAGTCCATGAAAGGGCTAGTTCTGAATAGTCGCTCAGTCATAACCGACTCTTTGTGACCCCATGGACTACATCAAGACATGCTTCCCTGTCCATCACCAACTCCTGGAGCTTGCTCAAGCTCATGTCCATCAAGTCGGCGAAGCCATCAAACCATCTTATCCTCTATTGTCTCCCTCTCCTCCTGCCCTCAATCTTTCCCAGCATCAGGGTCTTTTCCAATGAGTCAGCTCTTTGCATCAGGTAGCGAAAGTAGTGGAGTTTCAGCTTCAGCATTAGTCCTTCCAATGAATATTCAGGACGGGTTTCCCTTAGGATGGACTGGTTGGATCTCCTTGCAGTCCAAGGGACTCTCAAGAGTCTTCTCCAACACTAGAGTTCAAAAGCATCAATTCTTCAGTGCTCAGCTCTCTTTAACTCTCACATCCATACATGACTGCTGGAAAAACCACAGCTTTGACTAGATGGATCTTTGTCGGCAAAGGTCTGCTTTTTTTAATATTTTTTTATTGAAGGATAATTGCTTTACAGAATTTTATTGTTTTCCATCAAACCTCAAGATAAATCAGCCATAGGCATACATATATCCCCTCCATTTTAAACCTCTCTCCCATCTCCTGCCCCATCCCACTGCTCTAGGTTGATACAGAGCCCCGTTTGAGTTTCCTGAGCCATACAGCAAATGTTGGCTATCTATCTTGCATATGGTAATATAAGCTTCCATGTTACTCTTTCCATACATCTCACCCTTTGCTCCCCTCTCCTCATGTCCAAAAGTCTATTCTCTATGTCTGTTTCTCCACTGCTGCCCTGTAAATGAATTATTCAGTACCATTTTTCTAGATTCCATATATATGTGTTAGAATACAATATGTATCTTTCTCTTTCTGACTCTCTTCACTCTGAATAGTAGGTTCTGGGTTCATCCACCTCATTAGAACTGACTCAAATGCATTCCTTTTAATCGTTTAATATTCCATTGTGTATATGTACCACAACTTCTTTATCCATTCATCTGTTGCTGGACATCTAGGTTGCTTCCATGTTCTAATTATCGTGAATAGTGCTACAATGAACAATGGGATACATGTGTCTTTTTCAATTTTGGTTTCCTCAGGGTATATGCCTAGGAGTGGGATTGCTGGGTCATACGGTGGTTTTATTCCTAGGTTTTTAAGGAATCTCCATACATTCTTCCATAGTGATTGCATCAATTTACATTCCCAACAATAGAGCAAGAGCGTTTCCTTTTCTCCACACCCTCTCCAGCACTTACTGTTTGTATACTTTTTGATGAAGGCCATTCTGACTGGTGTGAGGTGATTTATCACTGTAGTTTTGATTTGCATTTCTCTAATGAGTGATGCTGAACATCTTTTCATGTGTTTGTTGGCCATCTGTATATCTTCTTTAGAGAAATGTCTATTTAAGTCTTTTTCCCACTTTTTGATTGGGTTGTTTGTTTTTCTGGCATTGAGTTGTATGAGCTGCTTATATATTTTGGAAATTAATCCTTTGTCAGTTGTCTCATTTGCTATTATTTTCTCCCATTCTGAGAGTTGTCTTTTCACCTTTCTTATAGTTTCCTTGGCTGTGCAAAATCTTTTAAGTTTAATCAGGTCCTGCTTGTTTACTTTTGTTTTTATTTACATTACTCTAGGAGGTGGGTCATAGAGGACCTTCCTTTGATTTATGTTATCGAGTGTTCTGCCTATGTTTTCCTCTAAGAGTTTTCTAGTTTCTAGTCTTACATTTAGGTCTTTAATCCATTTTGAGTTTATCTTTGTGTATGACGTTAGGAAGTGTTCTAATTTCATTCTTTTGCATGTAGCTGTCCAGTTTTCCCAGCACCATTTATTGGAGAGGCTGTCTTTGCCCCATTGTATAGTCTTGCCTCCTTTGTCAAAAATAAGGTATGCATAGGTTCATGGGTTTATTTCTGGGCTTTCTATCTTGTTCCATTGGTCTATATTTCTGTTTTGTGCCAGTACCATACTGTCTTGATGGCTGTAGCTTTGTAATATAATCTGAAGTCAGGAAGGTTGATTCCTTCAGCTCCATTCTTTTTTAAGACAGCTTTGGTTGTTAGGGGTCTTTTGTGTTTCTGTATGAATTGTGAAAATTTTTGTTCTAGTTTGGCAAAAAATGCCATTAGTAATTTGATAGGGATCGCACTGAATCTGTAGATTGCATTTGGTAGTATAGTCATTTTTGCAATATTGATTCTTCCTACCCAGGAACAAGGAACATCTCTCCATCTGTTTATGTCGTCTTTGACTTCTTTCATTGGTGTGTTATAATTTTCTGTGTACAGTTCTTTTTTCTCCTTAAGTAAGTTTATTCCTAGATATTTAATTCTTTTTGTTGCAATGGTGAATGAGATTGATTCCTTAATTTCTCTTTCTGACTTTTCATTGTTAGTGTGTAGAAATGAAAGTGATTTCTGTGTGTTGATTTTGTATCCTGCAACTTTGCAAAATTTTCTGATTAGCTCTAGTAATTTTCTGATACTATCTTTAGGGTTTTCTATGTACAGTATCATGTCATCTGCAAACAGTGAGAGTTTTATGTCTTTTTTTCCAATCTGGATTCCTTTTATTTATTTTTCTTCTCTGATTGCTGTAGCTAGGACTTTCAGAACTATATTGAATAATAGTGGTGAAAGTGGACACCCTTGTCTTGTTCCTGATCTTAGGGGGAATACTTTCAGTTTTTCACCATTGAGAATAATGTTTGCTGTAGGCTTATCATAGAAAGTGAAAGTGAAGTCACTTAGTCGTGTCCGACTCTTTGCAACCCCATGGACTGTAACCTTCAAGGCTTCTCTGTCCATGAGATTTTCCAAGCAAGAATACTGGAGTGGGTTGCCATTTCCTTCTCCAGGAGATCTTCCCCACCCAGGGATCAAATCTGGGTCTCCCGCATTGTAGACAGACGCTTTACTGTCTGAGCCACCAGGGAAGTCAGGCTTATTATATACGGCCTTTATTATGTTGAGGTAGGTTCCTTCTGTGCCCATTTTTGAGGCGTTTTAATCACAAATGGGTGCTGGATTTTGCCCAAGACTTTTTCTGCATCTATTGAGATGATCATATGGTTTTTAAGTTTCAATCTGTTAATATAGTGTATCACATTGATTGATTTGCATATATTAAAGAATCCTTGCATTCCTGGATTAAACCCAACTTGATCATATTGTATGAGCTTTTTGATGTGTTGCTGAATTCTGTCTGCTAAAATTCTGTTGAGGATTTTTGCATCTATGTTCATCCGTGATACTGGCCTTTCATTTTCTTCTTTTGTGTTGTCTTTGTCTGGTTTTGGTATCAGGGTGATGGTGGCCTTGTAGAATGAGCTTGGAAGTGCTCCTTCCTCTGCAATTTTTTGAAAGAGTTTTAGAAGGATAGGCATTAGCTCTTTTCTAAATGTTTGATAGAATTCTCCTGTGAAGCCATCTGGTCCTGGGCTTTTGTTTTTTTGGGAGATTTTTGATCACAGCTTCAATTTCAGTGCTTATAACCAGGTTGTTCGTAATTTCTACTTCTTCCTAGTTCACTCCTGGAAGACTGAGCTTTTCTAAGAATATGTCTATTTCTTCCAGGTTATCCATTTTATTACCATATAGTTGTTGATAATAGTCTCTTATAATCCTTTGTATTTCTGCATTGTCTGTTGTAACCTCTCCTTTTTCATTTCTAGTTTTGTTGACGTGATTTTTCTCTCTTTTTTCCTTGAGTCTGGCTAAAGGCTTGTCAATTTTGTTTATCTTCTCAAAGAACTAGCTTTTAGTTTTATTAAGCTTTACTATTGTTTCTTTCATTCCCTTTTCATTTATCTCTGCTCAGATATTTATGATTTCTTTCCTTTTACTAACTTTAGGATTTTTTGTTGTTGTTCTTATCTTTCCATTTGTTTTAGGTATAAAGTTAGGTTGTCTATTCAATGTTTCTCTTGTTTCTTGAGGTAGGATTGTATTTCTATAAACTTCCCTCTTAGAACTGCTTTCACTGCATCCCATAGGTTTTGAGTTATTGAGTTTTCATTGTCATTTGTTTCTAGAAATTTTTCGATTTCCCTTTTGATTTCTTCAGCAACCTATTGGTTACTTAGAAACGTGCTGTTTAATCTCCATGTATTTGTGTTTCTTATAGTCTTTTTTTCCTTTTCTCATAGTGTGGTCAGAGAAGATGCTTAATACAATTTCAATTTTCTTAAATTTAGTGAGGTTTGATTTGTGACCCACGATGTGGTCTATCCTGGAGAATGTTCCAGATGCACTTGAGAAGGTGTATTCTTCCTCATTTGGATGGAATGTCCTGAAGATATCAATGAGATCCATCTCATCTAATGCATCATTTAAGACTTGTGTTTCCATATAATTTTGTTTTGATGATCTGTCAAACGCTGCAAGTGGGGTGTTAAAGTCTCCTACTACTATTATGTTACTGTCAGTTTCTCCTTTTATGTCTGTTAGCATTTGTCTTATGTATTGAGGTGCTCCTATGTTGGGTGCATAGATATTTACAATTGCTATGTCTTCCTCTTGGATTGATCCCTTGATCATTATGTAGTGTCCTTCCTTATCTCTTGTAATCTTCATTATTTAAGGTCTATTTTGTCTGATATGAGGATTGCTACTCCAGCTTTCTTTTGCATGGAATATATTTTTCTGTCCTCTCATTTTCAGTCTATATGTGTCTTTATGTCTGAAGTGGGTTTCTTGTAGACAGCATATATATGGGTCTTGTTTTTGTGTCCATTCAGCCAGTCTGTGTCTTTTGGTTGGAGCATTTAATTAATTTATCTTTAAGTAATTATTGATATATATGCACCTATTGCCATTTTCCTAATCGTTTGAGGTTTATTTTGTAGATATTTTTTCTTTTCTTGTATTTCTTGACTACAAAAGTCCTTTTAACATTTGTTGTAAAGCTGGTTTGGTGGTACTGAATTCTCTTAACTTTTGCTTGTCTGAAAAGCTTTTTATATTTCTGTCAGTTTTGAGTGAGATCCTTGCCAGGTACAGAAATCTTGGTTGCAGATTTTTCCCTTTCAGTACTTTAAATATATCCTGCCATTCCCTTCTGGCCTGCAGAGTTACTGCTGAAAGATCAGCTGTTAAACATATGGGGTTTCCCTTGTATGTTACTTGCTGCTTCTCCCTTGCTGCTTTTAATATTCTTTCTTTGTGTTTAGTTAGTTTGATTAGTATGTGTCTTGGTATGTTTCTCCTTGGGTTTACCCTCTATGGGACTCTTTGTGCCTCTTGGACTTGGTTGACTACTTTCTTTCCCATGTTGGGGAAATTTCGACTATAATCTCTTCAAAAATCTTCTCATAACCTTTCTTTTTCTCTTCTTCTTCTCGGACCCCTATAATTAGAATGTTGGTGTGTTTGATTTTGTCCTAGAGGTCTCTGAGACTATCCTCAGTTCTTTTCATCCTTTACTTTATTCTGCTCTTCAGAAGTTATTTCCACCATTTTATCTTCCAGCTAACTGTTCATTCTTCTGCTTTAGATATTCTCCTATTGATTCCTTCTAGAGTATTTTAATGTCAGTAACTGTGCTGTTTGTTTCTGTATGTTCACCCTTTAATTCTTCTAAATCTTAGAAACGTGCTGTTTAATCTCCATGTATTTGTGTTTCTTATAGTCTTTTTTTCCTTTTCTCATAGTGTGGTCAGAGAAGATGCTTAATACAATTTCAATTTTCTTAAATTTAGTGAGGTTTGATTTGTTAATTGACTCTTGCATATTCTCCATTTTGTTTTCAGGGTTTTTGATCATCGTTACTATCATTATTCTAAGTTCTTTTCCAGGTAGTTTGCCTATTTCCTCTTCATTCATTTGTACTTCTGTGTTTCTAGTTTGTTCCCTATTGTGTTTGAGGTCTCCGTTCCCCAGGCTTCAGGGTTGAATTCTTTCTTTCTTATGGTTTCTGCCCTCCTAAGGTGGGTCCAGTGGTTTGGTTAAGCTTGTAGAGGGTGAGATTTGTGCTGAGTTTTTGTTTGTTTTTTGTTTTTCCTCTGTTGGGCAAGGCTGAGTGAGGTGGTAATCCTATCTGCTGAAGACTGGGTTCCTATTTTTGTTTTAATTGTGGTTTAGATGAGGCGTTCTGAGAATCCCAGGGACGGGGGAGCCTGGTGGGCTGCTGCCTATGGGGTAACACAGAGTCGGACATGACTGAAGCGACTTAGCAGGAGCAGCAGCACAGGGTGCTACTGGTGGTTTGGTGATGCTGAGTCTTGTATTCAAGTAGGTTTCCTTTGTGTGAGTTCTCACTATTTAATACACCCTATGGTTAGTTTTCTCGTAGTCTATGGTCTTGGAGTCAGTGCTTCCACTCCAAAGGCTCAGGGCTTGATCTCAGGTCAGGAACAAAGATTCCACAAGTAGTTTGATATGTCATTAAGTCATATTAAAACAAATATCCAAAAATGAGAAACCAAAGATGAACACCAGAGAAATGGCAGTTACAAAATCAGGCAAATAATAATTAAAATAATGGAATATACTCAAATGTATATACACTCATGAGCAAAATGAAAACAGTCCAACAAAAATAAAGTACAGTAGACTGATCCAATGAACAAGGTAAATAAAAAATTATATTTACCAGTTAAGAATAAAACTAACTGGAAAACAAAACTAAACCAAGGAGCCAAGTAGGGAGTAAAGCAATAAAAATCAAACTAACAAATATGTCGAGAGGAAAGGACAGAAAGAAAAGAAAAAGAATAGATATGCACAGTTAAAGAGAGCTAGATGAAGAAGATTTATATACATTAAAGATTAACTGCAATGGGAAAAGAACAGTAGGAAAGGGAAAGAAAGGAATAAATGTAGAAAAAATTATAATGGGTTTAAAACAATTAAAATCATAGAAAAGAAAAACAAACAAACATACCAAAAAGAGGAAGGAGAAAGAAAACACGAAATACAAAAGGAAAACACAGAATCGCAAAAGTCCAACATAGAGGAGAGCTATGTCCCCGCTTTGAAATACGCTATCTAGGGTGTCATAACTTCTCTTCCAAGGAGCAACTGTCTTATAATTCCATGGCTTCAGTCACTATCTACAGTTATTTTGGAGCCAAAAACATAGTTTCTCACTGTTTTCATTGTTACCCCATCTGTTTGTCATGAGCGATGGGACCAGATGCCATGATATTCGTTTTTTGAATGTTGAATTTTAAGCCAGCTTTTTCCCTTTCCTCTTTCATTTTCATCAAGAGGCTCTTTAGTTCCTCTTCACTTTCTGCCATAAGGATTATGCCATCTGCATATCTGAGGTTATTGATATCTCTCCTGGCAATCTTGATTCCAGCTTGTGCTTCATCCAGCCCAGCATTTCATGCGATGTACTCTTCATATAAGTTAAATTAGCAGGGTGAAAAGCCTTGATGTACTCCTTTCCCAATTTGGAACCAGTCTGTTGTTCCATGTCCAGCTCTAACTGTTGCTTCTTGACCTGCATACAGATTTCTCAGGAGTCAGGTAAGATAGTCTGGTATTCCCATCTCTTGAAGAATTTTCCATAGTTTGTTGTGATCCACACAGTTAAAGGCTTTGGCATAATTAGGAAAGCAGAAGTAGATGCTGTTTTGGGATTCTCTTGCTTTTTTGATGATCCAGTGGATGTTGGCAGTTTGATCTCTGCCCTCTGTATTTTCTAAATCCAAATTGAACATCTAGAAGTTCATGGTTCCTGTATGTTGAAGCCTGGCTTGGAGAATTTTGAGATCAGTCCTGGGTGTTCATTGGAAGGACTGATGTTGAAGCTGAAATTCCAATACTTTGGCCACCTCATGCAAAGAGTAGACTCATTGGAAAAGACCCTGATGCTGGGAAAGATTGAAGGCAGGAGGAGAAGGGGATGACAGAGGATGAGGTGGTTGGATGGCATCACCAACTCAAGGAACATGAGTTTGAGCAAGCTCTGGGAATTGGTGATGGATAGGGAAGCCTGTCTTGCTGCAGTCCATGCAGTTACAAAGAGTCAGACAGGACTGAGTGACTGAACTGAACTGAGCATATCCCAGCCCATCAGAATAAGACCCAGTTTCCCCCACAGTCAGCCTCTCCCATAAGGAAGCTTCCTTAAGCCTCTTATCCTTATCCATCAGAGGGCAGACAGGATGTAAACTACAATCACAGAATACTGATGAAAGGGCTAAAGAGTTATCAATTCATCAGTTGATCATTCTGCCTCAAACTTTACACTGATGGTTTTTAAGACAGAATGTTTGGATTTGTGACAATTACCCAAAGAAAAAAAAACTTTCTATTTCTAAATCATAGGAGGATAGCTGTTTCATATCTATAAGAAATGTTCTGAATGTGAGAGGGAAAATTAAATGTGAGGGTTGAAATTCTTCTAAAGAGAAGTTCACAATATACATTTAAAAATGATCACACTTCTAGTTTATCACTTCGTATTCCAGATTTGAAGACAGTCACCATTCTAATTCGTCTGTTTCCTTTATTCAAAATGCAATATACAATGCTTTTTATTTGGTAGATGTTTTCAAAGTGTGTAAAACTTTATGTGTGTTCCTTACAAACTGCAAAGCAATGGGAAAATTTACTTCCTTCTTACAAATATGTTTTCAAATTAGTCCAAATGAAAGTTGAAATGGTGCATTTTTAACTAAAACAATAAATATTTTATAGTCTATGCTTTAGAAGTTGCCTATTTACAAATAGTGGATATAAGACTTTATTTCAACAAGAATAACAAAAAACCTTAACCATGCAAAAGCACTTCAGAGGAGAAATAGTACCTAGAGGCTGAAAAGTTGTGTTCTGTTCAGTTTAAAATGGAACTATTTGTTAAAATGATTTTCAGTTGTCTTAAATTAGTTTAAATACATTAGAAATAGTACTTACTGCCCACCAGTTAAAAGCCTAGGATGCTGGAATCTGATGAAATGAGCCCTATGTTACTGGATAAGTTAATTAAAGTTTCAGGCTGTCAGTCCCCTCATTTGTGAAATACTGCATTCTATCCTAGAGACAGTGAAAGGCTTAATGAAATAGTACATGTAAATAAATTAGCAGACATCACACACTGAGTGCTCAATAAATGTTAAGTGTGATGATAACAATTATGAAGGAAAGGTGATGATATTAATTTTCAAATGAGTAGGGGTCTGTCGTGTGTACTGATTTACCCATTAATGTATCTATGTGTGTGTCTACCTCAGGTTTGCAAAGTGTTTTGAAAACAAATAGGAAATGATCCATTAATTCATACCAAGAATTAATATAAATACATGACTCAGTATTTTTTCTGAATGTTCTGCTGACACCAAACATCAGGGAAAGATACAAGTCTGGAATCCAGGAGTGAGTTGCAATTGTATTCTCTACATCAGGCTGAGAACAGGTGGAGGGACTTTCAAAGACAGAAGCCAAGAAGCTTATTATATGGCAAACAGAAAAGACAAAGGTTTTTGTAATAAACACAGATTGAGAAGGAAGGATTAGAGGATGAGTAACAAAGAAGAAAAGTAATTATCCTAAGTGGGCTAAGGGTGTAAAAGGATTACCACCCACCAGGCCAATTCAAGAGAATATATCTCACAGCTTTCAGCAGCTGCAAGGCAGGTGATCCTGTAAATATTCACATAATATTTCTGAAATGAAATGCTGCTGTTAGAGAAACAAAAGAATGAAATGGGTCGTGCCATGTAGGTGTATCTGTCAGAAAACAGAAAAACTGCTGGAAACCAGGACTTGAACCAGGCAGTCCAAGAAGGTATTTAAATTCAGAGCACTAGTTATAAGGGTGTTGGTAGAACTAAAACAAAACAAATAAAACAGGGGAAGAAGAGAAAACTGTTACCCTTCTAGGGCTGGGGAGGATGGGGCCTGTATATGAAGCAAAAATGGGAGTCAAATCCACACAAGGGCTGAGAAACAGCCTGAGGCAAACACAAATCCTCTCTCTTTCTAGTTCACCAACAATGTCCACCATTGGGAGAAGCTATATAGCAGTTAGTTAGCAAGGGAGCCTGGGAGAATAGGTATCAAAGCAAGAGCTCTGAGCAGATTTGAAAGCAAATGATCAGATGACCAGCATCAATCACCAAGGACACCTATGAAATAGAGAAAAAGAGACCACTCCTTCCACTTAAAGGGAACCCTAAACTCAAAAGAGATGACATCAACATTAGTTTTCCTGAGTACCATTTGGAAATAAGGTTGGGTTAAGTCCCCCCATCAAAAAGGCACCATTAAATTGGAATTCTTCCCACATAATCAGACATCTTTCTGTATGCATGAGGGTCAAAGGAAACCCATTTTTGGTTGTTAATCTACTCTTGGATTTTATAGCTCTCAAAGAATTCAAGGAAAAAATACAGGGAAATGTGTGCAGGATGGTCATAACTTTAATTTTCCTAAGATATTATAACTTACACAAATACCATCTAGCAATTTCCTAATTTTATAAAATAAGGATTTTGTAATAGCAAAAACACCAAGTCCTGTCCTGACTGCTCTGTCTTTACTTTTCTCATTTTGTTGCAGCCTCTGAAAAGTGTTCAGATCCTGTACAGAATCACAGAAGGACAACACTACCTTATCTCAAAGGGAGGTTTCCAAAAGGATCATACTGACTTGGAAAACTGAATGAGCTCTGCAGGGGAAAACACAGAATCCTGGGCCAACTAAACGTGTACAAGCTTGGTCAATGTCATCTCTGGATCCCACTGCCCCTAGGCTGTGAAAATTAGGTTAGATCAGCTCTGTATCCTCAGGGCAAGCACAGAGATGTAAATGACGACTTGCTCAGCTCAGTCTCACTGAACTGTGAGGACAGAAACCAGAAAACCCAGTTCCTGACCCAGTGTGCATGTTCAAGTCTTACCCACCAAGCGGGCGGCAAAGGACACCTGAGCAATCAAAGCAGCTCCCTAGACGGGTCCCTCAGCCCCTCTCTCTGTGCCACCATTTTTCTCAGCTCACATTCACGAGGCAATATATCCTCCAAATTGACCAGAAAAGATCTCATCCACCCATGATGCCCATGAGGGTGGAGCCAGCACCTCCCCGTTTTTCTTTCCACCAATTAGTTTAATATAAAAATGGTATAGTGGTAAAAGATGGCCTAATAGAAGAATTCATTTTTCTCTTATTAAATTTAATAATTTTATTGGCAAACATCAATCTGTAATTGCAAAGAAGACAAAAGATGAAAAGAAAAAGACAAAGAGTTCTCCCATTATGCTGATGCTGGATTAAATTATCACCAATACTAAGTTTGTACAGAAAATTAATAAAATGGGGTGGGATGGGGTAGCATGAATATAAACCATTGATAACATGCCCCTCATATAATCACTGCAGCAAACCCAAGTGACCTGAAAAGTCCGACAGAGAATTCTGATCAATAAAGTAAAAGACAAGTTGGGGGGGGTTATTTCTTTTTGGTTTCTTAACTAGCAGGTAATTTAAATACAAGTCCTGCTCAGAGCGGCTTCAAAAAGAAGCCTGTGTGTTCACAGGGTATCACCAACAGCAAAGGTCCTGCTTTGTTTACACACAGGGACACGACAGCGCCTGCTAGCTTCATTGTCCCAGAGAGGTTAAATGATGCTCAGGATTGCCTGACCTGAAGAGAGGTTGGTTATCATCCTGAGTAACTAGGCAAAACATACAAAAACAAAGTGGTTCTTTGTGATATTGATGCATCCTTTGATACATCAAGGTACATGCTCAGAGTCCTGTGTCCAGGTACACACACAGGGAGTGTACCCAATTTCCGGGAACAAAAGGGCAGAAGGGATAAATCTTGGGTTGAAGAAAAGAGGCACAATTCACTTCTAGTGGTTCCTAGATTGATTTCATCAGCTTCCACTGAGAAGAGCCTTGCAACCTTTTTCTGTCACTGTCAGAGCCCTGACCCCAAACTTGAAGTCTAGAAAAGTCACCTTGAGGAACCACACAGCCTTTTTGCAAGGAAGCCGCCTGCAAGGTGTGGGCAGACAACAGACACCATCCACGCCTGCCCGGAGACAGCACAATTGCAAGTGTGAGCACACCTCCAGGGAAACCACTGTGTAAAGGTTCTTAAAAAGAGCATCTTACCTGATGCGGCTGTGAGCTGGACCATCTGCTATAGGAAGGGACACTGGACGGCTTGCTGGCTGCGGTTCTCTAAAAATGGAAAAAAGATGTCAGGCTGTCACACAGACTGAAGGCACTTTATATTTCTTTAAATGAATGGTTTATTTATTCAGGGTCTACAGTTCCCAAAATCATCACGTCTTAGAGTCTATCCTGATTATTTGTTGGAAGGACTGATGCTGAAAATGAAGCTCCAATATTTGGGCCATGTGATGTGAAGAGCTGACTCACTGGAATAGATCCTGATACTGGGGAAAAGGGAAGGCAGGACCATAAGAGAGTGACAGGATGAAATTGTTGGATGGCATCATCGATGTGAGTTTGAGCAAATTCCAGGAGATGTGAAGGACAGAGAAGCCTGGCATGCTGCAGTCCACGGGGTCACAAAGAGTCAGACACAACTGAGCAACGGAACAACTACAAAGAGTCTGTCTGGACTAAGTCTGTTCCATTTCTTCTAAAACATAGCCTCCTCAACAAGTATAATTATATGGACACTAAAGTCAAGATATCTGGATCCAAGTCTCAGTTTGTACCAGCTGTTTACAAGTTACCCACCTGCTCTCTGTCTCGACATTCTCTTCTATGTACCCAGAATAATCATATTTATGCCACAGGCTTCCTGTGAGGGTCACAGATGATAATAGTTGTGAAGCACTTGGTATAGTAAAGAACTATGAAAATATAAAGCATCCATTGAACAAGCAGAAAATGAGACTTTGCTATATGTTTCTGTTTGGTTTACAAACACTCAAGTTAATAAATGAGGTCATCGGACAGCTGGTTATTCTTTTTTCAATTAAAAGAAACTTTAAGTGGAAGATAATTGCTTTACAATGTTATGTTAGTTTCTGCTATACAACAATGTGAATCAGCTATATGTATACATAGACCTCCTCCCTCTTGAGCTTCCCTCACAGCCCTCCATCCCACCCCTCTAGGTCATCACAGAGCACTGAGCTGAGCTCCCTGTGCTATACAGCAGCTTCCCACATGCCAGTGTATTTATGACAATTCCACTCTCTCAATTCAGCTATCATTGTTATAAAAAGGCCCTTTATCTTACAAGATGACCACACCATTGCTGGTCAACCTGGGCTCGCAAAGATGACCCAAGCTCCCCATAAAGGAGCTTACCCAAAAACTTTTCATCGCCACTTCCTTTGCTTACTTCTACCATGGAGGCTAGAAAAGCTACAAGCTCACTCTGAGTCCTTCCTCTCATCAATTCTGGCCCATGAGACGTGATTATGATCCTGCCGTGGGCAGGGGGTGATATGGGAGTTCTGGGAAACCCTTTGCTTTTCTGACAAAAGGGCAAAGATAATCTTTGCCCATCACTCTTCTTTCTCTCTACACGCAGATATGCCACATCAGAGCTGCAACAACCATTTTGTAACCAAGAAGAAAAGGCTGAACTGCTATCTTTGATCTTGTTCAGCCATGACTTACGGCTACCGTGTTGGGCTGAGTCGCTCAGTTGTGGCCTTCTTTGTGACCCAATGGACTGTAGCCCTCCAGGCTCCTCTGTCCATGGAATTGTCCAGGCAAGGGTACTGGAGTGGACTGCTGTTTCCTTCCCCATTCTGGGTACTGCTTTTGCCTAAACACTCCTTGTGTTATTGACAATAATCATGTTTGTCTGCTAACGGCAAGGTGTAAGGCAATACTCCACCAGCTCATTCAGATGAAGAGTCAAATTACAAGACTTTAATTCTTCAGAAGCTTGTGGATGTTTCAGGCAGAGAGAACATATAGACAGAGGCATGAAGCTGTGGAAGTGATAGATACACTTGAAAAATGATCGATAGATCAATATGGTGTGGTCATTTCTGTACTCCATCTGCTCTTCAGGACTGCTATGTGATCCTGGCCAGTCTTTGCTGATTACGACAGCTCGCCTGCCTCTCAGCAGCAGTGACCCTGGAGTGTTGGATGCTGCCGTGTCCTGCCTGCTCTGATCTGCTTTCCTCTGCATCTGCCTCTCTGTGGGCATAGGGCTGGGACCAGTTCTCAGGCCCTTCCAGTCTCTCCTGGCCCACTGAGGTTCGTGAGATCAGACCCAAGAGCAAGTGTGAGAGAAGCATCTCTGTTTTCAACTTACATGGAGGGAGAACCTCAAGGGGGAGGTAGAAGTTAAACCAAAAGCTTCATTATATTTCCTCAGGGAGAAGTAACAGGAATGATCTTACCACTGAAGGACCATGTGCATTCTCTGATGCTCAATTTCCTAATTGTGAAATAAGGTCTCCATGCTGCCTTCCCATCTAGCCCCAAATCCACTCAATTCAATGATTCGAATATATTCATATTTACAGTATATAAATCATCACCTATTATAGCGGCAACACTGATTTTCTATGAAAAGATCTGATTCTTTTCAACACTATGTGCTTAAACTTCTTAAATCTCAGCTAACTAGATAAGGTTCATAATCTAAAATAATTTCTTGCCTGGATATTTTAACAGAGTCCGTCTTCTCTACACTTTTAGGAACAGGCTGTCAGCTCGTTTTCCAGCCCAACAGTTTGGGCTTCGGTGAAGTCTCTTTATGTCTCTTTAAATGATAGATTTTAGAATTCACCATGAGACTAATTTTGGAGGCATCATGTCTTGAGAACACAACTCATCATTGTCTAAAGTCACAGTGTGGGTTTCTAAAATTGTAACAATGAATTTCATATTTATTATCAAAAAATTAATCTTTGAATTTTTTGATTAAGATATAATGCAAAGAGCTGACTCATTTGAAAAGACCCTGATGCTGGGTAACATTGAGGGCAGGAGGAGAAGGGGATGACAGAGGATGAGATGGTTGGATGGCATCACTGACTCAGCGGCCATAAGCTGGGTTAGGCTCTGGGAGTTGGTGATGGACAGGGAGGCCTGGTGTACTGAGGTCCATGGGGTAGCAAAGGGTCGGACAGGACTGAGCCACTGGACTGAACTGAACTGATGGTGTAAGTTTAACGTCTATAGCATGTTGATTTGATACAATTATATACTGCAATATGATGACAACTGTAGTGTAACACCTCTGTCAGATCACACAGTTACTGTTTCTTTTTTGTGGTTAGAACAATTAAGATCTAGTCTATCAGCAACTTTGAAGTTTATTAGAGTCTTATTGACTGTGATCACTATGCTCTGCATTAGATACTGAAACTTATTCATCTACTAGTTGCAAGTTTGTATCTTTAAACAACTCCAGCTCTTGCTAACCACCATTCTGCTCTCCGTTACTATGATCTTGACTTCTTAAAATATTTATTTGTTTGCCTGTATGAGGCCTCAGCTACAGCACATGGGATCTTTGATCTTTGTCGCAACATGCAGGATTTTTAGTTGTGGCATGCGAACTTCTAGTTGGGGCATATGGGATCTAGTTCCCCAGGCAAGGATTGAACCTGGCCCCCTGCATTAAGGAGCACAGAGTCCTAGTCACTGGACTACCCTGGAAGTCCCTATCTTAACTTTTTTAGATTTCCATGTATAAATGATATCAGACAGCATTTGTCTTTCTCTTTCTGACTTATTTCCCTTAGTATAATGTCTTCCAAGCCCAACCATGTTCTCACAAATGGCAGGATTTCCTTTCTTGTGGTTGAATAGTATTCTGTTGTTTATACATCTTTTATATCCTAAGTGTCGATGAACACTTCCTAGGTTGCTTCCTTATCTTGGCTATTGTGAATAAACATGCCTTAAGCTTGAGAGCACAGACATCCAGTCAATATCCTGTTTTCATTCTCTTTGTATACACACCAGCAGTGGGACTGCTGGATCATACAGTGGCTCTAGTTTTAATCTTTTAAGTAACTCCCATACTCTTCTCTGTAGTAGTTACACCAATTTATCTTCCAACCAATCGTGTAGGAAGATTTCCTTTTCTCTATATTTTTGTCAGCACTTATCTCTTATCTTCTTGAAATCTTCAGTTTTCACAACTAAAATTTAGATTGTGATAATCAAAGTCAAACTATAAGCACTGACATTCAAAATGGATTGTAAAGAAAAGTGCAATGAGTGACCTGCAGCATATGACTCAGATTCTTAAGGAACCTTGAAGCAGTAAGGGCAGAAGGTGGGCACTACGGAGTAGAATGCGATATGAAATGGACTTCTGTCTCCTCTGGGTAGGTATCACAACACTTCCACGCCCACACTATGCTTTTCTCTAAAGGTCACACTGCACATCAGCACTGACACAAGTATGATTAACTTTGTATTGATAATTGCGGTCTTGTGATTTACATGCTTCACATCCTTCTGGTGCTAAGATGCTCAGAATAATTATAAAAGGCAAGAGAGACAACAACGCACCTAGGCAACATTAAGCACAAATTTAAAAGTCATAACAACATTCGGGACTTCCCTGATGGTCCAAGGGTAAAGAACATGTCTTCCAGTGTAGTTGGTGTGGGTTTTGATCCCTAGTCAGGAAAGTTAATATTCCACATGCCTTGGGGAAACTCAGCCTGCATGTCACAACTAGAGAAGCTTGAGCACCCAGCACAGACCAAAATAATAATAATAATAATAATAATAATAATAACATTCATAATCACAAAATAGCTTCTGATGGATGTGGCTGTAGTTGAAAATCAGTCTCATAGCAAAAAATATGAAATCTGGTTGGGTTACCTTCATGTGCTTTTAAATAAAGCAGCCATACTGTGTGGTTTGGATTTCAGCTTAGACGAAAATAAACTCACCTGACAAACCAGAAAACTAATTGTTCATACCCTCACCCTGCTTCTGTTAGAGCCCTGAGCAACCAGTGGTTAATCAAAGGGCAGTCCCAGATTAGAATAAAGAAGCTTATGGTTTCAGTGGAAATTCTCTGATCCAAGGAATTCATAAGTCTCTGAGAGTGGGATCCAGCAATTTGCATTTTTAAGAGGCTCTTCAATGGATTCACATTAGATCTTACAAGCAAAAAAAAAAAGAATGCACAATAATCCTAGCATACCCTTCTCCTGCTGCAGGCATCCACTGAAAGACAAGAACTATGAAGAGTAGAGGCAAGAAGACCCAAGGATATTATTGAGCAGTTTTCTCTCTACAGATAAAACGAACTCTCAGACTCGAGAGAAATATTTCTGGAAACTGTGGGCAGACGTTTGGGAAAAAAGAATCTGATTTTTAATCTACAGATATAGATTAAACTTTGAACCACCAAACACTGAGTTAAATGGGCAGGCAAGGGTTTCAGTTTGGATATCCACTCCCACCCCACACACCCTGCCCTTAGAAAACTTTTCCTAAATACCAAGAATAGACTCTGCCCTTTGGATATGTTTCTGCCCTACTCCTTATCAAAACTCTCATCACTGTATCTTGTAATTGCTTTCTCAATGCAGCTTTCTCTTCCCTGGTCATCCAGTGGCTAAGACTTCATGCTCCAACGCGAGGGGCCTGGTTTCAATTCCTGGTCAGGGAACTAGATCCCACACTGTACAACTAAAGATCCCACATGCCCCAACTAAGATCCAGTGCAGTCAAATGAATGAATAAGTATTTAAATACAGCTTTCTCATATAGACTGTACATCCCACAAGGTTAAAGGGATGGGAAGGGGGAGTAAGTTGGGGCTAGATTTTATTTACTTACCTAACCAGGAATGCCTGTACCAAGCAAATAATAAATGCCCAGTAAACATGAAGTTAAACTTAACCCTATCACCAGTATGGAGACACTGGTGATGAAAGTGATATTTTTAAGGGCAAATATCCATAAAAATTGGTATGATTCAGGACTTCCCTGGTGGTCCAGTGGCTGAGACTCCATGCTCCTAATGTGGGGGGCTGGGGTGGGGAGACAGGAAGGTGGGATCAAAGCCAGGTGGGGAATGGCTTTGATCCCTGGACAGGGAACTAGATCCCACATGCCACAACAGTCTCGCGGACTCTGTGGAAGAGGACAAGGGTGGGATGATATGGGAGAACGGCATTGAAACATGTAAATTATCATATGCGAAATCAATCGCCAGCCCAGGTTTGATGCTCAGGGCTGGTGCACCGGGATGACTCAGAGAGAGGGAATCGGGAGGGAGGAGGGAGGGGGGTTCTGGAAGGGGAACATATGTATACCCATGGCAGATTCATGTCAATGTATGGCAAAACCAACACAATAAAGTAAAGAAAATTAAAATAAATAAATAAAAAGTAAAGAAGAAAAAAAAAAGATCCTGCATACTGCAACTGAGTCCCAGTGCAGCCAAATAAACATATTAAAAAAAAAATAGGTAGGATTCAAGAGCCCCAGTGGTACTTGAAATTCTTAAAAGCATACCACTGTCACCTTAGACTTCAAGATATTAGGATGGAGAATTTTCTTAATATGGTTTCACAGAAAATATCCCTCAAGTAACTAGGGCAAGAAATAAGGAGAATGGTAGACACCACTTTGAACTTGAGAGTCTTGGGTGCAGCTTAATCCACATGAAAAGTCTCAGGAATGCATACTGTGAGGCACACTTTGAAAGAATTAGATAACCTGTCAAAGCAGGCTGAAGTCCAGAAGACATTGAGACTCACATATTTATTCTTTTTTATATCTTTTCTTTCTCCCTTCCCCAGGCTGGTGAGGCTCACGGGAATGTAGGTTACTCACATCACAGAGGTATTCAGGAGGAAAAGAATGTAGAACATTTTAGTGACAAAAGCATCAGACAATGCTACTAAGAGGCTTCCTTTTCAACAGTGTTCTATTAAAACAAGCAAAAGGAGTGCTATGCAGAAACCTGGAACCAAGTTCAAGGGCAGCTCATAATTGAGGAAAGCTGCCAGATGCTGCAACAAGAGAGCCAGCCAGCCAGACAGCCACGTTTCTCCATCCTGCACCTGTCCCCCAAGGCTAATTGCCTGTCACCAGAAGACAAGGAACCTGGGGAACAGGAACACTTTCCCATAGCTGGAGTATTCCTGCATTAAGCCTTGAGTCTCTATGAAGTATAAAAAAATGAAAACCAATAAATAGTGTTGGAAGACGCCAATTGGACGTGTGAATTTAACATCTTAACACAGAAAGTCATTGACAAATAGGATCCAGGAATCCACGTGGGTTACTCAGACAGACTGAACTCTGGATAACAGACAAAACTTCTGATATTTTCATTTTGGATGGAAAAACAATGTTTCCAGCTTCAACAAGATGACTCATGTAAGAAACAAGACTGAAAAGCCAAATAACCTAGACAGTAGTAACATTTTTAATAAGCAAAGTATAGAAAGCTAACTCAAAAAGCCTTCTTCCGGAGCAAGAAATTTTGTAAAGTACAAATGGCAAAGTCTCTACCCAGACATGTCTTAACAAGTAGCGACCAAAAAAAAACATTTCACAAATAAGGACACAGATCAGGCAAGCCAAGAAAAGAGAACTGATTTTTGTTTTGTTTTTTATAGCTGTGTTCCAATAACATTTTTAAAATTTATTTATTTTTAATTGAAGGATAATTGCTTTACAATATCGGTTTGATTTCTGCCATATATCAACATGAATTAACCATAGGTGTACACATGTCCCCTCCTTCTTGAATCTCCCTCCTGCCTCCCACTCTTTCCTTTCCCTCTAGGTTATTACAGGGCCCCAGTTTGAGTTCCCTGAGTCACACAGCAAGTTTCCATTGGCTATCTATTTTACATATGGCAGTGTATAATGAGAATGATTTAAAAGAAAAAAAAAAAAGCATGAAGTGAAGCTCTGAAATCTCTTTAACAATTTTGCTATTGAAAGGGCCACCTAACTTCCTCATTACAGTTGTGATGTTCTAGAATACACATTCCAATATGTCCTGCTACACTGGCTCATCATTTACTAAACGCCTATACAGTCAACGTCCGTGAGATAGTTAAGAGACAGTCTCTAAACAACTTGTTCTTTATAAACACAATCACAAACCGACCACCCTCACTTTAACAAGGATGCGTTGGGCTCAAATATGGAATTACAGAACTCTGCCTGCCTCTAACTCAGTCAAGGAGCATCAGCACATTCATAATGCTACAGAGAATCCTGAGTTGGGTAAGGGATGCTACCTAAGAGCTGACCTAAATCTTCCCAGTTTCAATAAGCCTCTGACCATTAAGGTATATGACAAGCAGCTGCCAGATTCTCCCTTTCGTCTTAGCGTCAATCATCCTTTGAAATTCTTTTTTCCATTAAAATGATCGATTTTCTTTAACGTTTCTCTGTGTGCCCTCTACCCAGGCTTTCAGTCACGTCACTGTCTTCCTCGGCCACCCTCAGCATCTCCCAACTCCTCCTTCTGAAGCTGTGAAACCTGAAATTGGAGAATTCATTTCATGGACAGATACAGTCCTTGGGGTCTCAAATAGTCAGACACGACTGAGCAGCTAACACACAAGGTAGCTTCAGTGCAAAAACTGAGAGAAAATCTCAATACAATTAAGCACTAAAGATGGATTTATTAACTGTATTCCATAGGCTTTGCCTCTTAGTTTTGTTTACTTTTGAGGAATGGAAGGGAAATAGCTGGTTTAAAGAGACCTAACCAGGTCTTTGCATTTGCATGTGGAATGTAGATGTAAAAGTAATGCAGATTCCACCATTCTCTAAGATTTAAAAAACCGTGTGATTTCCTGAAATCAAAATGATGCTCCCAGAATTTCCGTTTGTTCATCCTCCCTGCCCCCACTCACCAATATACTTTAACTTGACAAGCAGTTTTTTGCACACTGAGTATATGCAGAGCACTCTTAGCAACAGGGCTTACAAAGATGGAGAAGATTCTCTTCTTCTTAATCCAGCCCAGCCCCAAAGAACCAGACGCAAGCCCACACACTGTCATTCTTTATCCCAATTCCCCACTACAATTTCTTTATAGCTCTGATCATGATCTGAAATTATCTGCTCGTGTACTTGTTTGGTTCTACAATTTTCATGTCCTTCACTGGAATGCAATACCAGGAAAAGAGAGTTCTTGTCTTTACCCCACTTTCTTTTCTGTCTGTTTTAAAATCAGTTCATCATTGATTTACTTGGCTGTGTTGGGCCTTAGGTGTGGCACATGGGATCTTTGGTGGCAGCACGGGCTCTCTGGTCGTGGCACAGGGGCTCAGTCGCCGTGGTGCACAGGCTTAGCTAGCCTGCAGCATGTGGAATCCTAGCTCCCTGACCAGGAATCAATCCCACATCCCCTGCATTGGAAGGCAGATTCATAACCACGGGACCACCAGGGAAGTCCTGTCTCTTCCCGGCTTTCCTTTCTTAACCATCATTATTACTGTCATGCATACTGCACTATCTCAGTCAATACGAGCTGAAATTATGAATGGAGAGACTCAGGTTTTACCATCAAAGAGTGAGGGAGATGAACAAATCCAAAACTTGGCTACAGGAGGAGGTGTTGCTCCTTACCTTGTGTGCGTCTGTGCCCTGCATGGGGGAACCATTCACAATGTAAAAAATTCATTTGCTAATCTACTGCTCCCAGTGGCTCAGATGGTAAAGAATCCCCTTGCAGTGCGGGAGACCTGGGCTTGATCCCTGCATTGGGAAGATCCCCTGCAGAAGGGCATGGCATCCCACTCTAGTATTCTTGCCTGGAGAATCCCCATGGGCAGAGGAGCCTGGCGGCTATAGTCTATGGGGTTGCAAAGAGTTAGACATGACCAAATGACTAAGTACAATAGCTTTTCTGGCAGAAATAGTGAAGTGTCTTACTGAACAAATTGAGGACAATTTCCCAACAAGTGGAAGTAAAATCTCTTAGAAATTTTATTTATTTTCGGGACTTAATTCTCAGCTACAAAAAGGCACCCAGTAGGTTACAATGGTCTCCTATTGGCAAGTCCCTGGCCTTGGGTTCTGAGTCCCAGGCCAGAGGCAGGGACTGAGGATGGAGAGGTTTTTTCACCAACAGATGCTGCTTTAAGTGACCGGAGTGTGGTCTCCAGGCTCCAGATGGCCTCAGATGACCCCTGGGTCCCGGTAGCCACACTATTTTGAAGCTCCCTCCACAATGTAGCAGGGCAGTTATGTTTAACACACAGAAGAGATGAGGGTGGTCACCCATCAGGTTAGAACCTAACCTGGCTGCTTGCTCACTCTTGGATCACTTCCTGAGGGAGGAGCCAGATCACGCGCCATTCTATGGAGAGTCCCACCGGATGAGAAGTCAAAACAGCCGGCGACAGCCATGTGGGTGAGGTCAAAGGCCAACCCAGAGGCTGTAGCCCTGGCTAAAGACTTGACCGCCACTTTAAGAGAGACTCTGTAGCGATGTGGATGAACCCAGAGTCTATCGTACAGAGTGAAGGGAGTCAGACAGAGAAATGCAAATATTGGATATTAATGCATATATATGAAATCTAGAAAGATGGTACTGATGAACCTAGTTTCAAGGAAGAAATAGAGACACAGACAGACAGAATGGATGTGGGGATACATGGGGTGAGGGGCTAGGGGAGGGTGGGGCAAACGGTCATAGTAGCACTGATATATATATATATACCACCCTGCGTAAAATAGCTAGCTAGTGGGAAGCTGCTGTATAGCGCAGGGAGCTCGGCTCTGCTCTCTGTGATGACCCAGAGGGCTGGGATGTGGGGGTTGGGAGTGGGCAGGACAGGAGGGGAGCTCAAAAGGGAAGAGATATATGCATATATATAGCTGATTCACATCGTTGTACAACAGAAATTAACACAACATGGCAAAGCAATTATACTCCAATTTAAAAACAAATAAATAGAGACTGACCAAACCCACCCAGACCACACACCCCTCCATCAGAAACTGAACAAGGTAATCCCATGTTTGTTACTCAGCTGCTAAATTTGGGGGTAATTTGTTACACAGCGATAGGTAACTAATTTACCTTATTAGCAGAAAAACTATTCACCTCTTACACATAAAAGTGTGCAGAAAGCATTAAATAACCTATGAATCATAGCTCAGGGGGAGGAAAACATTACTCCTGTGACTGACGGAAAAAAGAAGTTTCAGGAATTTGTTTTCCCCTTTAGGCTTTTTAAAAAATCTAAGTCCCTGAATTTTCACACTGTGATTTAACATGTCTTGCAGTCACTTTCTTCAAGGAGAGAGAACTGTTAATTCCCCAAAGACAGGAACACAAGGTAACCTCCAGTTCCCATCCTGCACAAGACTAAAAACAGCAAACAGGATGCTCAGTAAATAAATGATAAGCTTCCTATTGTCAGGCAGCTTTGTCTGTAACTCAACTTGATCTCACTGTATCTTACAAAAAAGAACAGATTCACTTGAGCGGCTGGGCTCATCTGCCACTCCATGTCTCAGAGACACAGAAACCCTGCACTCACAGCTGCCTAACAGGACAGAGCAGGGAGTCCTGCTTTCAAGGTACTAAGGGGAGGAAAGGCAGGCACAGACTCTGTGTTCCCCAGAGTGTGTGCTTCGCAGAAACCAGACCTGCAAAGCAACCTACTGAGAAATGGTTCTTTGGTCAGTTTGGTGAAGTGTTTTATTTCCAAGCTGATCCAACCCAGGAGTCAGCACAGTTTTTCTATAATGGGTCGTACAGAAAGTGTTATAGGTTTTGTGAGCCATGCAGTCTCTTTCACAACCATTCAACTTTGCTGTGGACTGTGACAGCAGCTATGCACAAAACAATGGGTGCAACTGGGTTCCAATAAAACTTTATTTGCAAAAACAGGCTTCGGTCAGACTAGGTCCATAGGCTGAGATTTGTATAGAGTGCCTGTCCTCCTGGAACGTCCAAGAACCAGGAAAGCAGGAATGGAAGCACACAGGACATGGCTCCAACCTCTCTCTTGAAGAATCACTGCACATTTTGACACATAAAAGACATTATACTGACGAATGGATAAGAAAGCTGTGGTACATGTACACAATGGAATATTACTCAGCATTAAAAAAAAATTCATTTGAAGCAATTCTACTCAGATGGACGAAATTGGAGCCCATTATCCAGAGTGAAGTAAGCCAAAAGCAAAAACAACAATACAGTATACTAACACATATATATGGAATTTAGAAAGACGGTAACGAGAACCCAGCATGTGAGACAGCAAAAGGAACGCAGATGTATAGAATAGACTTGTGGACTCTGTGGATGAGGGTAAGGGTGGGATGATATGGGAGAAGGGCATTGAAACAAGTTAATTATCATATGTCTAATCAATCGCCAGCCCAGGATTGATGCTCGGGGCTGGTGCAGCGAGATTTCCCGGGGGGAGGGAGGAGGGAGGGGGGTTCTGGAGGGGCAGCTTATGTAAACCCATGGTGATATCATGTCATTGTATGGCAAAAACAATAAATATATATATATATAAATACAAAAAAAACAATTAGAACAATTTTAATAGGTTCACAAAAAAAAAAAATTTCTACTCCAAAGACTTACCCGTGGGTCAGTGTTCAACCCCGTCTACCAACAATTATTTGTCCAAAGAACGTATTTACTGGGACTTCCCTGGCCATCCAGTGGTTAGGACTTCACCTTCTACTTCAAGGGGCAGAGGTCATAGGTTCCATCCCTGGTCTGGGAACTAAGATCCTACATGCTATGCAATGTGGCCAAAAAAGAGTAAGGAAAAAAGAAAGCTATGAACCTATTTATTTACTTAACTATGTCTCTCCTACACTCTCCCTCATCCCTTCTCTCCTCTCCTCTCTCTCATTTTATTATTTTATTTGTTTTTAATTGAAGTATAGTTGATTTAAATGTTTCATTAATTTCTGCCATATAGCAAAGTGATTCAGTTATATACACACACACACACATACACACACATGTATATATACATACATTCTTTTTTATTACTGTTTATCATAGGATATTAAATATATTTCCCTGTGCTATACAGTAGGACTTCAGTGTTCATCCATTTTATATATATATACATATATATATATATATATATATATATATATATACAAAGCTTACATCTTTCAACTTGTCTTATTGAATATCTATGAATAACCCAGGGATCTAGTCTTCCACAGAATGTACCTAAGGAAACAAAGAATTACCTAATTTGCAGTGTATGTCGGCCTGAGTGAACAATTTGATTCTAACTCCTGAGTACTGTCTTGGAATGTGAACTGTCAATGAACGCTTCAAGCAACACCTTGGCTTTCATACACAGGGTAGCCTCAAAGACAGAAAAGTGTAGACGGGTTTGGTTTCAGCTCCCAAGATAGCGGCACAGGAAGATGCTGGGCTCGCCTCCTCTCACAGGCATATCAAAATTACAACTATTTTATGGGATAACTATCAATGAAAAAATACTGGAACCTACCAGAAATGACCTTCCGTGACTAAAGTCATCAAGAAGGGACCACAAAAAGACTGGTAGGAGGGACAGGGTCATGGTGGAGTTAAGACCCACACCCAAGGGAAGGGGACCCAGAAATGAGAGGATAATTACAGCTGCAGAGGTTCTCATAAAGGAGCAAGGGGTCTGAGCCCCATGTTGGGCTCCCCAGTCTAAGGGTCCTGCACTGGGAAGATGAGCCCCTAGAACTTTTGTCTATGAAGGCCGCTGAGGTTCATGTTGAGGAGTCTCACAGAACTTGGAAAAATAAAGACTCGTTTTCTTTTCACTGATTAATGTATTTACTCTCTTTTTATTTAAAAAAAAAGCTTTTCTATTTTATATTGGAGTATAGCCAATGAACAATATTGTGATAGCTTCGGTGAACAGCAGAGTGACTCAGCCGTACATATACAGATATCCATTCTCCCCCAAACTCCCCTCCTATCTGGGCTGCCACATAACACTCAGCAGAGTTCCCTGTGCTACAAAGGTCCTTGGTGGTTATTCACTTAAAAAAAAAAGGTTTCAAGTCACTTTGTTTTTTGTCTTTCAGTTTATTTTTAATTGGAGGATAATTAATTGCTTTACAATATTGAGTTGGCCTCTGCCATACAACACAGATCAGCCACAAGTATACATATGTCTTCTCCCTTAAGAACCTCCCCTCCTATCCCCCACCCCACCCCATGCCTGCAGGCCGTCACAGAGCACTGGGTTGAGCTCCCTGTGTTTTACAGAAACGTCTCATTAGCTATATATTTTACATATGGTAATGTGTATGTTTCAATGCTGCTCGCTCAGTTTGTCCCACCTTCCCTTTCCCCTGCTGTATCCAGTCTTTCCCTATGTTTGTGTCTCCATTCCTGCCCAATATAGTGGTACATTGCATGTTGATTTTAAACTCCCTAACTACCCTTTTCCCTCACCTCTCGCCCCTGGTAACCACAAGCCCCTTCTCTAAGTCTGTGAGGCTGTTTCTGTTTTGTACATGAGTTCACTGTTATTGCTATTGTTCAGTCGCTCAAGTCGTGTCCAACTCTTTGTGACCCCATGGACTGCAGCACATCAGGCTTCCCTGTCCTTCACGACTCCTGGAGCTTGCTCAAACTCATGTCCATTGAGTCAGTGATGCCATCCAGCCATTTTATCCTCTGTCGTCCCCTTTTCCTCCTGCCTTCAATCTTTCCCAGCATCAGGGTCTTTTCTAATAAGCCAGCACTTCACATCAGGTGGCCAAAATAATGGAGCTTCAGCCTCAGCATCAGTCCCTCCACTGACTATTCAGGATTGATTTCCTTTAAGATTGACTGGTTGGATCTCCTTGCAGTCCAAGGGACTCTCGAGAGTCTTCTCCAACACCACAGTTCAAAAGCATCAATTCTTCTGCGCTCAGCCCTCTTTATGGTCCAATTCTCACATCCACACATGACTACTAGAAAAACCATAGCTTTGACTAGATGGATCTTCATCAGCAAAGTAATGTCTGTTTTTTAATATGCTGTTCAGGTTTGTCATAGCTTTTCTTCCAAGGAGCGTCTTAATTCATGGCTGCAGTCACCATATGCCATGATTATGGAGCCCAAGAAAATAAAGTCTGTCACTGTTCCCATTGTTCCTCATTTTTTGCCATGAAGTAATGGGACTGGATGCCATGATCTTTGTGTTTTGAATGTTGAGTTTTAAGCCAGCTCTATCACTCTCCTCTTTCACTTTCATCAATTTCATTTGTAGCATTTCTTTATAGATTCTGCATATAAGGGATGCCATTCAATACTTCTCTTTCTTTAAGACTCTATTATTAAGGGAGGCACACAAAATCTCACACACTCTGGGGCCCAGGGAAGAAGAAGTAATTTGAAAATAGACCCACAAACTGATCTTGGAGAGTCTCCCAGAGAGGCAGGAGGTGACTGGAGCTCATCCTGGGGACACAGACACTGGTGGCACCATGTTTGAAATCTCATTCTCCTTGGGCTGAAGAAAGCACTGTGGAATCCTCCCTCTAGCTTATTAGCCTCAGGGCTATCCCACCCTTTCCCACTAGCCCACAGGCACCAGTACTGGGACACCTCAGGTCAGGTAATTAGCTGGGTGAAGACACAGACATAACCAGCAGGGGACAGACAGCCATTAGACCTTTTGAGCTTCATTATTTTGGCCCTGGACACAGCTCTGACACAGAAGACTCAGGACTCCAACTTACACAACCATGCATAAATCTAGGATTCCCAGAGATCTGCTTTCAGCGACTCCAGGACCAGCTCCACATACCTGCAAGCCTGCTTGGGACAAAGCTTCAATCACCAACATGATGACACCAGTCGCAGGACAAAGACAGCCTGCAGCCTGCCGTGTCAGGACCCAGCCACCCACTGGCAGTCACCATCAGCCCAGGGATCAGCTATGTCCCACCCCTGCCCCAAAGCATGCCAGCACAAGCTTTAGGATACCAAGAACCCTACATTCAGCTGTGTCAGGAACAGGTCAGGCCCACCAGTGGGTAAACGTCAGTTCTGGGACCCCAGGCACTGCAGTCAGAGGCCAGGACATGGCTCTGCCTGCCAGGGGCCAGCACTAGCCCTGTGGCCACCTAGAGAACAGCAGACAGCTGTCTCATGACCCAGTCTAGCCAACCCATGACTTGTATCCTCTGCACAAGGCAGGGTCTGGCCACCAAATGACCTTGGAGCCAGTAGTCCCTAGCAGTCTTCCCAGCATGTCCCTAATAGCTCAGTTTGTAAAGAATCTGCCTGCAATGCAGGAGACCCCAGTTTGATCTCTGGGTTGGAAACATCCATGGAGAAGGGGAAAACCGCCCACTCCAGTATGGCCTGGAGAATTCCATAGACTATATAGTCCATGGGGTCGCAAAGAGTCCCACTCACCACAACTAAAGGACCCATGCAGCCTTTAGAGGATCCTTATAGGATATAGCTCTACTGACCTGAGGGGAGGATGCTGCTGGGAAGCATGCAGCATCGTCAACAAGGAGCCACATCGCCAAGGTTTAGAAATAGAACTGACCTACCAGACACACTCTCTGAATTCAGACTATACTACAAAGCCACAGTAATCAGAACAGTATGGTACCGGCACAAAAGCAGACACATAAATCAATGGAACAGAAAAGAGAGCCCAGAAGGAAACCCACACACTTATACTCAATTAATCGATGACACAGGAGAAAAGAATTTACGATCGAGAAAAGATAGTCTCTTTAATAAGTAGTGCTGGGAAAACTGGACAGTGCTATGTAAAAGAATAAAATTAGAACATTTACTCACACCATATATAAAAACAAACACTAAATGGATTAAAGATCTAAGTCCAGGTACTCTAAAACTTCTAGAGGAAAACATAGGTGGAACACTCTTTGATGTAAATTGCAACAGTATTTTTTGGATCTGTCTCCTAAAGCTAACGAAAGAAAGCAAAAATAAACAAGAGATTGATCAAATTTAAAAGCTTTTAATGGCAAAGGAAAGTGCTAGCAAAATGAAAAGACAACCTATTGAATGGTAGAAAATAACTGCAAACGATGTGACTGGTAAGGAACCACAAATTCCCAGATGTTCAAGCTGGATTTAGAAAAGTCAGAGGAACCAGAGATCAAATTGCCAACATCTGTTGGATCACTGAAAAAGCAAGAGAATTCCAGAAAAACATCTACTTCTGTTTTATTGACTATGCCAAAACCTTTGACTGTGTGGATCACAATAAACTCTGGAAAATTCTCAAAGAGAAGGGAATACCAGACCACTTGACCTGCCTCTTGAGAAATCTGAATGCAGGTCAGGAAGCGACAGTTAGAACTGAACATGGAACAACAGACTGGTTCCAAATCAGGAAAGGAGTATGTCAAGGCTGTATATTGTCACCCTGCTTATTTAACTTACATGCAGAGTACATCATGAGAAACACTGGGCTGGAGGAAGCACAAGCTGGAATCAAAGTTTCTGGGAGAAATATCAATTATCTCAGATATGCAGATGACACCACCCTTATGACAAAAAGTGAAGAAGAACTAAAGAGCCTCTTGATGAAACTCAACATTTGGAAAACTAAGATCATGGCATCTGGTCCCATCACTTCAGGACAAATAGATGGGGAAAGAGTAGAAACAGTGGCTGACTTTATTTTTCTGGGCTACAAAATCACTGTAGATGGTAACTGCAGCCATGAAATAAAAATACACTTGTTCCTTGGAAGAAAAGTTATGACCAACCTAGACAGCATATTAAAAATCAGAGACATTACTTTGTCAACAAAGGTCCATCTAGTCAGGGCTACGGTTTTACCAGTAGTCATGTATGGATGTGAGAGTTGGACTATAAAGAAAGCTTAGCACCAAACAATTGATGCTTTCAAACTCTGCTGTTGGAGAAGACTCTTACAAGTCCCTCGGACTGAAAGGAGATCCAACTAGTCCATCCTAAAGGAAATCAGTCCTGAATACTCATTGGAAGGACTGATGCTGAAGCTGAAACTCCAAAACTTTGGCCACCTGATGCAAAGAACTGACTCATTTGAAAAGACCCTGATGCTGGAAAAGATTGAGGGTGGGAAAAGAAAGGGACTACAGAGGATGAGATGGTTGGATGGCATCACTGACTCAATGGACACGAGTTTGAGTAAACTCCGGGAGATGGTGATGGACAGGGAGGCTTGGCGTGCTGCACTCCATGAGGTCACAAAGAATTGGACATGACTGAGCGACTGAACTGAACTGAACTGACCTGATTGGTAAGGGTTTAATATGCAAAATACATAAACAGTTCATACAACTCAACATAGACAAAACATATATCCCAATTTAAAAAAGGAAGAAGATGTAAATAGACATTTTCCCAAAGAAGACATGTAGATGGCTGACAGACACATGAAAAGATGCTAAACATCGATAATCATCAGGGAAATGCAAGTAAAACCACAATGAGCTATCACCTCACACCTGTCAGAATGGCCATCATCAAAAAGGACAGAAATAACAAATGTTAGCAAGGATGTGAAGAAAATCGAACACTGTTACTGCAAATGTAAACTGATACAATTACTACAGAGAACAGCATGTTTTCCTTTAAAAAGTAAAAATAGTTCTACCACATGATCCAGGAACTTCATTCCTGGGTATAGATACAAAACAAATTAAAACATTGGTTTGAAAAGATGCATACACCCTGATGTTCATAGCAGTAGTATCTATAACAGCCAGCCTAAGGAAGAAACTTAAACATCCATCAGCAGATTAATAGATCAAGAAGATGTGATGTATATACACAATGGAATATTACTCAGCCAAAAACAGGAGCAAAAATTTGCTATTTGCAGCAACATTGATAGACCTGAAGGGCATTAAGCTTAGTGAAATAAGATGGAGAAAGACAAGCACTTACGTTGTTATTTACATCGAATCTAAACAAGAAAACAAGTGAATGAATATATTGTAATAAAATAGAAGCAGACTTATAGATATCAAATTAGTAGTAACAAGCTGGGAAAGGGAAGTGAGAAAGGGCCAAATGTGGTAGGGGATTAAGCAGTACACACTACTATGGATAAAATATTTAAGATACTGGGACTTTCCTGGTGGTCCAGTGGCAAAGACCCTGCTCTCTCAGTTCAGGTAGGACCCAGGTTCGACCCTTGATCAGGGAACTAGTTCCCACAAAACTCCTACTAACCCTACCAACATAAACTCCTACTAAGAGTTTGCATGCCACAGTTAAAAAGATACAGCATGTTTCAACCAAGACCCAGGACAGCTAAATAAATAAAGAAAATTAAAATAAATAATTAATTAAGATACGATGATATTGTACTTCCCTGATGGCTCAGATGGTAAAGAATCTGCCTGTGATGCAGGAGACTTGGATTCAATCCCTGCAACTGGAAGACCCCCTGGAGAGGGAATGGCAACCCCCTCTAGTATTCTTGCCTGGAGAATGTGATGGACAGAGGAGCCTGGCAGGCTTCATTCCATGGGCTTGCGAAGAGTCAGATATGACTGAGTGATTTTCACTTCAATTCACTTCACTTCACCATGATATTAATTAAAAAAGGCAAATGTACCCAAATGTTTGTTGCAGCAGTATTTACAACAGCCAGGATATGGAAGCAATCTAAATGTCCATCAACAGATAAATGGATAAAGAAGTTGTGGTACATATATACAATGAAACATTAGACATAAAAAAGGACAAAAGTTTGGGTCATTTGTAGGGATGTGAATAGTGATGTGTCCTACAGAGTGAAGTAAGTCAGAAAGAAGAAAACAAATATTATATATTAATACATATATATGGAAGAGTTTCTCTGGTGGCTCAGATGGTAAAGAAACTGCCTGCAATGCAGGAGACTTGGGTTCGATCCCTGGGTTGGGAAGATCCCCTGGAGGAAGGCATGGCAACCCTCTCCAGTATTCTTGCCTGGAGAATTCCATGGACAGAGAAGCCTGGCAGGCTACGGTCCAGGGAGTTGCAAAGAGTCGGACATGACTGAAGTGACTTAGTACGCACACATAAATGGAGTATGAGCTATAAAAATATTGAATTACTATGCTGCACACCTGCAACTAATGGAAATTAATATTGTAAATCAACTGCACCTCAATTAAAAAAAATGCGTTTGGTTTCTGTGTGTGTTTGTTTTGTGAAACCTGCTTGATTGATACCATGCCACATTCTTCTTCATCCCCACATTCCCCAACACCACCCCAGAAGTGATCGTTACTTTTGGAACTTACAGTGTGAAAACCATCCTATTAGGAAGTTATGGATTTGGTTATTACCTCTAGACCTAGAACTTAAAACTCAAAGTTGATTTCACTGGCCAAATTTGCAAACTGAAGATTTTCTGGCAAAAGATGTTAGAAATTGATAAAATACACACAGTGGTGTCAGGTATGGTCAGCGTTCTTTAAAACAAAAGAAATCTTAAATTTCCTCTTATTGACCAAACAAGCCAATCCTGGCTCTATGTAGGAGTAGATAGCGTGTGACTTCCAGGAGAGTGGGATCCCTGGAGGTGTCTTGGAGGCAGCCTGCCATGTAAGGTCTGTGGGAAAAAAACTGGGAAGTGAATTTTTTATCTCCTGAATCTGATACCAAATCTGCAGCATTAGCCATGTCATTTATGCTAATCTATAAATTGAGGAGATTGAACTAAAAGCAAGCTTTCAGTAAAAATACGTCTATGAATATGAATACATTATTTAATAAATTTTCAGGGCATTTTCATCTTAATGATGCCACAGGGTAGACACTGCTGAGGGAGAAGGCTGGCTAGAAGCCAGTTTTCCTGAACGAGGCTGCCTCAAACTGAGCTTCCAACCTAACTGTTTCTTCCTCAAAGCTACAAGAAACCCCAGGAGAGTCAGACTTTCTTGAGCTCGTTGTTGTTTTGTTTAGTTGTTCAGCCGTGTCTGACGCTGTGTGACCCCACAGACTGTAGACCACTAGGCTCGTCTGTCCGTGGAATTCTCCAGGCAGGAATACTGGAGTGGGTTGCCATGCTCTCCTCCCGGGGATCCTCCCGACCCAGGGATCAAACCCATGTATGCTGCACTGGCAGGGGATTCCTTACCAGCTGAACCACCAGAGATGCCCTGAGCTTAGACACCACCAAGGCAATATAATCCACAAGTCCTTCCAGAGTTTGAACTTCTCAAAGCCTGAGAAGAGTGTTAGCCGTTCCTGAATTTCAGGAGAGGTTAAATCGCCCCCTCAGCCCATCAAATTAGAGACTGCTTCCTATTTCCTAGACTTGCCTTCATCCCAGAGACACATGTGACTCTCAGAAACTTTCCCTCATATAAACATGTCCTGAGACATGGCCCTGTCCTCATTTTCATCCTGGGCTTTCCTCTCATGTCTCTCTCTCTTTTGTTCCCTCTGGTCTCTTTATCTTCATTGTGGAACACCGTGGGAGGACCATGTTCACTGCAAAACTACCACCAGAGGCCACATGGACACGGGCCTGTCAGCCATGCACTTGCGACCGTGTGACTATGGGCAGCGGGTAGAGCAGGACCACAGCTCTCATCGTTTACCTTGGTGCTAATCACTATACACCAAGTGCCCTTGGCATGCCCTCTTTCTAAAGGATGAGTGTGTTTTACAAGTGGAAAATATCTGAAGTCTCTGCTCTGTGACCAAACAGAGGATGTCAGAGAGAATGCGTTTATGACTCTTCCTGAAAATTATCATGTGGCTGATCCTCCTTATAGGCCTTAAAGTAGAAAAACACACTTTAGTGTCTTTTTTTCCTCTAAGAAACTAAAGACTTCACAACTCTCAAAATAAGGAATAAACTATGAAGTCTAAAACCTTATGCAAAAAGAAGCAACTGTATCCTGTGAAAATGTCATAAATTGAGAATTATGTTAATTCTTCCATATACAACCATCTATTTAGAAGAGTTTTATTGCCATCTACATTATTTGAAACTTAGTAAAAAAAATATATATATAGGAAGATAGAGGTGAGTTGGAGAATTAAGCCTAATTTTAAGAGAGTGAGATTCAGGGTCAGCATGCATAAAAGCACTCACAAGTATTAAATTACAAAAGAAATTAACTACCCCATGCAATATATAGTTAAGTGCAGTATATTCTAAGAAATTGTGGAAAGGCTGCCCTCTTCAGACACACTACTTTTTCTTTTTAAGTTGCTACAGATTTTTTTTCTCTGTAAGTTTCTCCAGGGGAAAATGGAGAATGGGATAAAATAGTTATAAATCAGATCTTTGCTCTAAGAAATAAATGTCATAGAAGGACATGGGGAAAATGTTCTTTAGTACCTAGTTTGCCTGTCTGGACTTGCCTAGAATATATATCTTATATGTATTCCACATGGCTCTTGAAGCATCTAATAAGCAAGCTTTAGAATCCTGAGCAGTCATTAATTAACGCAACGTCATGGCTGAAATGTTTACCTCGACTATCACATATCTCAGGGCATTCAGAATAACCACCTGAAGTCACAATAATTGGCTTTCATGTCATTAGAATTTTTAATAGCCATGATGAACTCTACTCTTTGCACACCCAACTCTTGTCTTCTGTTTTCCTGTCATTTTGAACAAGGGGAAATGACAAGAGAGTCTTGTCACAAGGGAAGGCACTGTGCATATTTGGGGCCCTAGGAAGCACTCACCTGGTTGTCAGCAGTTTCTTTAGGAAACTCTACAGACAGGTCTTAGGGAGAACCAAGTGGAAACTTTCATTTCAAACTCAACTTGTTTTTCTACATTTCCTGATTTGGATCTTTCATCCCCCGATATTTACTTTTTTCAATGATCAGATGCAAAATATGAGTCTCATGTAATGAGGAGTCCAAGAACCATACTCAAAAATCAATTTCAATTCCTTATATTCAGTCCAGAACAAATCAGAGCAAAAAAAAAAATTACCAAAGAATCAGAAAATACCCCATGTATCACCTTCCATGAGAAGGACAGGAAGGAATCTAGGTTGCAAGGTGGCCTCTTTTGCTTCGTAACTACGATGAAAAGAGAAGGCACATTATATACTCAATTAAACAGAGGTCATCGCAGAGAGAAATGTGAAACATTTTCAAGAAACAGTGCTTTACGAAAATTGAATTGGAGTCTGCAGGAAAACGGTGTGCTCAGCAGTGATAAGTTGTCATTTACATAAGATCTGACATATGTAATATACACGTGCATATTTGCAGAAGGACATAAACACAGAGCCAACTTGTTTATAATTGGAGGTGACTGGCTGAAAGGAAATTTGGATCAGTTTGCTTCTCCTCTGGTTTGAGTACTCAGTTTCATGTATAATTGATAGATTATCATTTTTATGAGGAGTAAAATAAGAGCAAATAAATTATAAGAATTTAAAATATCATCCATTAGCCAGGAATACTCAGGTTTTCTTTGAATGAACACTCAGCAACTGCCATTCCTCAAGGCATGTCTAGCAGATCAGCAATTTCTTTGGCTTCCTGGTTCCCAAATTACTTGGGTCCAAAACTAAGACTGGTAGACAACCAGCCTGCAAATAAGACCCAGGCCTCATATTTATGCAGAGCTTAAATTCGTAGCATTTGGGCAGAGAAGCCACAATCATGCTAAATTCTGAACTCAGATTAAACCTATTTTCAGGGACAAAGTGAGGAAATTCCTAATGGAACCATCAGAAGGAGTTTTCTCCTCAAGAGCAAAGCCTTGAGGTCCAGAAAACCTAGTCACATGTGCCATAATGTCTGGGATGTAAAACGTAGGTATATTTGCTTATGCAATGAAAATTCTGTAAAATTACATTTTGAGGGACTTCCCTGGTGGCCCAGGAGTTAAGCATTCGCCTTGCAATACAGGGGACGCAGGTTCAATCCTTGGTCAGGGAACCACGACCCCACATGCTGTACAGCAGCTAAGCCCGTGCTCCACAGCCGCTGAGCCCACGAGCCACAACCAGAGAGTCCATGTTGGCAGAGCAGTGGATCCTGCGTGGTGGAAGGAAGATGCCAGGTACTGCACTGAGACCCAACCTAGTCAAGGGACACGACCCTTGAGTGTGCATCCAACCATGGAGGGACATGTAGATACGTGTGTCAACGTGCACAGTTCATGTGTATACACAATACATACATTATGTATTCTGGGGAACACAGTATCCATTGTATATTATAAATGTGTTCATGTGCATTATTTATATTTATATTTTGATTATTTTACTTTATATATTATAAATATATGAACATAACCTTGTGTGTTAATACATAAGCATATGCAGTATCATTTCAGTTTAGTTCAGTCGCTCAGTCGTGTCCGACTCTTTGTGACCCCATGAATTGCAGCACACCAGGCCTCCCTGTCCATCATCAACTCCTGGAGTTTAACTAACCTCATGTCCATCCAGTCGGTGATGCCGTCCAGACATCTCATCCCTTGTGAACATCACCTTGTATGTTCATACATAAGTATATGTAATATACTAGATACTATTTACAATGTATTAAATTATATAGTACATTTTGTATATAATATGAGATATATTACATAATATATTATACAGTATGTATATATTATATATTGTGAGATATATAACATGAGATATGTCATATATAATATGCTAATATTAAATATAAAGATTATATACTACACATTATATGCACAAATTATACAATTTATGGGCTTTCCAGGTGGTGCTAATGGTAAAGAAACTGCCTGCCAATGCAGGAGATGCAAGAGACGCAGGTTCAGTCCCTGGGAGGGGAAGATCCCCTGGAGGAGGGCATGGCAACCCACTCCAGTATTCTTGCCTGGAGAATCTGTATGGACAGAGGAGCCTGGTGGGCTACAGTCCATGGGGTCTCAAAGAGTCGGACATGACTGAAGCAACTTATCAGGCACACTTGAAATATATATCTCCAATACTTTGGCCACATGATGTGAAGAGCCAACTCACTGGTAAAGACCCTGATACTGCGTAAGATTGAAGAAGAAGGAGAAGGGGGCAGCAGAGGATGAGATGATTAGATAGCATCACCAACTCAATGGACATGAATTTGAGCAAACTCCAAGAGACAGTAAAGAACAGGAAAACCTGGTGTGCTGCAGTCTATGGGGCTGAAAGAGTTGGATACGATTTAGTGACTAAACAACAACAACAAAAGGGATATTACATATTTTGTACATTATATACTGTATTGTTGCATAAATGTGTATATAAAACTATAGATACTGAACTTATTTTGCAATTTTCAAGGGCAATCATAAATGTATGCAAGCTCTAACTTCTACAGAGTTTAGAGGAAGATAACCCTTCACAGAGAAGACACCACTATCAAAGTGTTAATCACTCAGTCGTGTCCAACTCTTTGTGACCCCATGGACTGTAGCCCGCCAGGTTCCTCTGTCCATGGGATTCTCCTGGCAAGAATATGGGAGCAGGCAGCCATTCCCTTCTCCAAGGGATCATCCTGACCCAGGCATCGAACCTGGGTCTCCTGGACTATAGGCAGATTCTTTACCATCTGACTCACCACTCTATCTGTTCCCAATAGAGCACTTCATAAGCCTTCCTCCCTCTACAGATAGAGGCATCTTTAATGTTTAGGGTCTTATAAAGTTCATGGATGCTATCCAATTTCAGACCTAACACCAATTCATTTTCCGAGTTGGTGTGGGCTAGCCTGGCTTCAGCCGGCTGGCTATTTTAAATGCAACCACCTTAAACACAACTCTGCAGAATGATCTTGGTATCTTCACTGTAGTGAAAGAAACATCAAGTCCCCCAGGATTTGTGAAAAGGTAGTTTGTGGCCAGTGTTGGGCCAAGATGGCTGAATGGGCAGGTCCATAACCTGGAAGGCGGTCCAGCCTTCAGGGCCTCCATGCTTTGCTTAGCAAACATGATGCTCCATGTATCAGCGCAGTCATTTCAGAGGCTTTGGAAACCCCTACCTCCCTGACATGCACATGAAACACACCAGCAGTCACGTCAATTTCCGCTTAGATGCAGCATCACCGGTTCCATTACCATGGCCCAGACACAGGCCAGGGAAAAGCCCTGCACAGAGGAGTCCTCCTGTGATTAACAGGTAGGGGTCAAAGGGGACAAAAAGAATAGAGCCCAAGCTCAAGCTGCCATCAGACATTTTTCCCCGCCAACACCACACGCATACGAACAAACGGGTATGGAGCACACTTGGTACATGGCAGATCTGATCATCTTCATGAATAACCACTCCTAAAACTGGGGTTGGAAGCTGTCCAGGGTGTCACCGCCCCATGCTCTGCTCCTCCTCCCCGTCTGGAAGGGACACTGGGATCAGACGGCAAACTGCCCGGGTCTGGACCTGAAGGAGCACCCTGCAGGTGCGGTGGTGGTGCAGACACTGCCCTTTTGCCCCCAGCCTCCTAGCTCCAGGCCCTTCATCACTGCACAGGGTGCAGGGTCCCCGCCTGCTGCGGTCAGGGTGGGGGCTGGGAATCTCTCGTCTATGAAAAGGGCATCTGTTGATGGGCTGGCCCTGGCCCCTTTCCCACAGTATTTTTTATACATTGTTGCTGTTCAGTTGCTAAGTCCTTTCTCTTTCGCAACTCCATGGACTGTAGTCCACCAGGCTCCTCTGTCTATGGGATTTATCCGGCAAGAATACCGGAGTGGGTTGCCATTTCCTTCTCCAAAGGGTCTTCCCAACCCAGGGATTGAAACCGTGGCTTCTGCATTGGCGGGTGGATTCTTTACCAACCGAGCCACCAGGGTCACCCATTCTTTTTTATACATAACAACAGTCTATTCCTTTGAGAACTCATCCACTCCCACTGCAGGCAACAGTTCAAAGGTCTCGGCCTCCAGGTGACCCAAGTCTTCCAGGAAGTTTCTTTACCCAGAATTTGGTTCTTGAGTGAAATGGCTCAAGGGCAACTGAGAGGCACTTCACTGGATGGAGAAGCCCTGGAAAGACCTTTTATTAGTTTCTATAACTGTCCTGGATCCCTGGAGCTTCCCTCCTTGCTACCTTTTCTAAGCCTTGTAGACTTAATTCCTCCTTTTTTCAATTTAATTTTATGACCTATCCCCTATCCTGCCAATAAATTCTATTTTGCTTAAATTAGCCAGGGTTAGTTTCTGTTGGCTTGAAACCAAAATATCATAACTGATAGAGACCCTTACCAGTGACCTTGTTTTCAACTTCTTTTCTGCTTTTCACTGCATCTAGCTGACAGATTTTATTTTCCTGCGCTCCAAAAATCACTGAGGATGGTGACTGCAGCCATGAAATTAAAAGACACTTGTTCCTTAGAAGAAAAGCTATGACCAACCTAGACAGCATATTGAAAAGCAGAGACATGTCTTTGCCTACAAAGGTCCATATAGTCAAAGCTATGGTTTTTCCAGTAGTCATGTACATATGTGAGAGCTGGACAATAAAAAAGGCTGAGCACTGAAGAATTAATGCCTTCCAACTGTGGTACTGGAAAAGACTCTTGGGAGTCCCTTGGACAGCAAGGAGATCAAACCAATCAATCCTAAAGGAAATCACTCCTGAATATTCATTGGAAGGACTGATGCTGAAGCGGAAGCTCCATTACTTTGGCCACCTGATGGGAAGAGCCAACTCACTGGAAAAGACTCTGATTCTGGGAAAGACGGAAGGCAGGAGGAGAAGGGGATGACAAAGGATGGTTGGCCGGCCTTACCAACTCAGTGGACATGAGTCAGCAAACTCCAGGAGACAGCGAAGGATAGGGAAGTCTGGCATGTTGCAGTCCATGGGGTTGCCCAGTTGGACACGACTGAGTGACTGAGCAGCAACAAGTTATCAAGGTCTGTTCATCATAAATATACCATTTTCTCTCTATGTAATATATAACAGTATATCAGTAACAGTTCAATCGCTCAGTCGTGTCCAACTCTTTGTGACCCCATGAATCACAGCATGTCATCTTACTATAATATACTCATATACTATGCCATCTTTTTCTCATCCTTAAAATGCCCTTATGATATACATATTAATACTGCAGCTACACTGAGGATGAGGCAATAACTGGGTTCAAGTAGGTTAAGTCAGACATGCACTGAGATACTCTGAGGCCTTGAAAAATCAGATCAGGACCTGACTGCTGATTGAGTGAGTCTGAGAGGGGCCCGGGGGTCACTTTCTTCACAAGCATCTGGGAGGATGGTGTGGCTGGTCAGGGGCACATGTGAAGCACTAGACTCAGTCAGTCAGTCTTCTCACACTCTAACATACCTACAGACCATGTGGGGAGCAGACTGACTCAGCAGAGCTGAGGCAGGGCCTGTGACTCTGCATTTCCCATCCCTCCCGCCGAAGCTGCTGTCACCAGCCTACTCTCAGCAATGAGCATGAGGGGGCTATCCCAGACTGCATAGTCAGCCGCTGGCCCAGGCTGGACTTCACTTTGGGCTTTTGTCTGCTCTTACTCACTCTTGCCTCCTGGAGGAAAGCCTGGTCTTTACAGGGGAGGATCCTGAAACCTAGAAGGAGCAGCTGCTATGGCTGGTTAGTTAAATGGTCAACAGGACGCAACCCCCTGGGGTGCTCGGGGCGGGGGTGGGGTGGGGGGGTGGTGCTTCAGGGACCACAAAGTCCATTCTGCATGAAACTCTGATAAAAAAAAAAACTGAAGGGCCAAACCAGCATCTTGTCACATGTCTCTGGTGGGGCAGGCAACTGAGGTCTGAGTGAAGAAACCACTCATTCAGTTAAAAGATGCCAAGGACTGACTGAATGCTGAGCGTCATGCTCCCACTACCTAAAACAGCTCCCTCCTCGAGAAGGCAAGACACATCCTTCCTCTAAAAGAAGAGACGGGGGGACCCAAGACCCCAGAGAGCAGACGTCAAAACTAACGGTCCATTGGCCCACCTGGCCCCCAGTGGCCTCTTCTCTGGCCTGCAGAGAGTCTGGTGTGTTGGCTGGTGACTCAGTTGCACGTTTAAATATCGGGAAAATGTATACTATTATCCAGAAGGAAAATTTCAACAACACAGAGCCCCAGTTCACACCTTACAAGAATCAGCGCTGGCTGTGAAGGGAGGAACATAGGGTCTGGCGGTCACTCAAGTAGCCACGTTCCCAGCCTGTGGACTCATGTGACACACACTGAGCCTGGGTCTTCAGCACCCATAGCACCCCCAACCCCATCATCCTGCAGTCAGGACACCCTACACCACTGGTGTTCGGATGACTGCAAAAAAACTGGAGATTCCTGGTCCAGGACAGTTCATGGAATAGGAGGAGACAGGAGGGAGCAGAGTTGAGCTGTCTCAGTAGGAAAACGTTGCATCTATTCAAGTGCCAGAAAAGGAACCCAGGAATGCATGCCCCTGCCCCTGCTGTGGCAGTTAGGTGGCTCTTGGTTGGTGGTAGTTTGTTGATTTCTGAAAAACTCTGCCTTCCAAAAAAAAAACTTTTTCTCTCCCCTCATGGATTAGTGGTCCCCGCTGCACACAGCCAAAGGTGTTTCTGAAGGAGACCATGGATCCAGCTGGCAAAACCTTGCTTTAGCATGATTTCAGATCACCACATCTCAGAGTCAACATAATGCCACACTTCTGTTGGAATTACAGGACAATTAGGACTATGTGGGGTGTGAGTAAGCACTCTGCACACAGCCTGTATTTCGTGTTATCAAAGGGCAACAAGAAGGCATATCCAGAAGCAGATTGGGGCAGTTTCAAGGCAATCAAATTTCTGCAAGGAATTTACACACTGACACTCGCTTTGCTGAAGACATAAGGCTTGCCTGTAATTCATTAGACCTTTAAGACCACAGCCACATGTGATCGCATGCACGCGTGCCCGCAAACACACACACACACACAGAGCTATATATTTGAGAGCCAGCCTTGAGAGGAAGCAGCCCCCTCCTCTAGTGTTCTGCTGTCTCCTTGCAGCCTGAAGGTAGAAATAATGAGGCTGCAGAAGGGAGTGACAGATTTTATCTTTGAGACAGTGACCCAAATGACTCCATTAGCATCGCTCCCAGGAAAAGTCGCCCTCCCTGAATGGGGATGGGAGGGGGCTGTGGGGAGACAGGAGGCAAAGAGATGTTCAGCTCCCGTTTGGAACCAGATCCACCCTGACCACGAAGGACATGTATGCCCTGACCTCTGCCTCCCACAAAAGCCAGACCTTGTCACTGCTGTGCTCCTTGGCTGCAACAGAACAAGAGTTTCTCCGGTCAAGAAGCAAGCTCAACCTCCCCACTCCCGGCTCTCACCAGAAGCCATAACCCTGTTCAGCCCACATCAAGGAGGTCCAGGCAGCTCATTGCGATGGATCCCCTTAGCCCAGCCTTGCAGTTTATCATTCACATGATTTCCCTTCTGGGATCCTGTTCTTGAGGATGATCAAAGCCACATGTCCTCCCCAGAGATTTGACTTCCCAGAGCAAACCATCCTTTCCAGTTCCGAATGAGGGAAGGGAAGAGAGATGAAGTGGGGAGGGGAATGCTGGAGGAGGTGGGGTATACCACACACATACACACACAGTGTCACTCCAAGCAAAAACATCCCCTTTAACAATGTAAAGACCTACTAAATCTGAGATGAGATCATTGGACTTTCACATTTTGAGCACCAGATATTTTTTAATCCAGAAATGCTGCCAATGGATAAGTTTGGGTTTAAAAGTATGCAAATAATAAATGCTGGAGAAAGTGTGAAGAAAAAGGAATCCTCTCACACTGTTGGTGGGATGATACAGCCACCATGGAGAACAGTATGCAGATTCCTTAAAATACAAAATACAGAATTGTCATATGACAGAGCAATCACACTACTGGGAGAAAACCCTAATTCCAAAAGATACATGCAACCCAATGTTCATTACAGAACTATCTACAATAGCTATGACATGGCAGCAAACTAAATGTCTATCAACAGAGGAATGACAAAGAAGATATGGTATGTATATGCAAGGGAATATTACTTAACCATAAAAAATGAAATTAGGTCATTGGTAGAGTCATCAATGGACTTTCAGTCTGTCATACAGAATGAAGTAAGTCAGAAAGAGAAAAATATCATGCATTAATGCATATATGTGGAATCCAGAAAAATGGTACAGATGAACTTATTTGCAAAGCAGAAATAGAGTTACAGATGTAGAGAAAGAACTTATGGTCATCAAGGGAGGAGTGGGATGAAAGGAACTGGGAGACTGGGACTGACATATATATATATGTGTGCGTGTATGTGTGTGTGTGTGTGTGTGTGTGTGTGTGTGTGTACACTATTGGTACTAGGTATAAAAGAGATAACTGTTGAGAACCTATTATATAGCACTTTACATGGCAGAACTTTACATAGTGCTCTGACCTAATTGGGAAGGAAATACAAAAAAGAGAGATTCATGTATAAATGTAGCTGATTCACTTTGCTGTACAGAAGCCAATACAACATTGTAAATCAACTATACTTCAATAAAAATTAATTTAAAAAATAAGTTTGAGGTGTGACATGCTATGACTCCAGAGTTTAACCACTTACTTGTTGTGGGACCTTGTGCATGTTTTTGCAACTTGGTTGACTACCTCTGATGGACTTGGTTTCTTCATCACCAAAATTAAGATATTAGTTCCTCCTTTGCAAAACTGTCTTATAAATTAAATGCAAAATGCAATTGTGCACTTTGAATAGTGTTTGGTACACACAAGAAGTTCAATAAATGTAGCTTAATCATAACCATAGAAATACCAATAATATTTGAGTGAGTCTTGTGAATGTACATGATAGCCCTAACCAGGCAAGGATTACAGATGAAGTCCGTCCTGCCTTCCAATCATGTTGCCAAAGGAAAATTTTCTTAGACTATATTCCTCCCCAAGAATATTTGGGGGAAGCCCCACACTGCTAGACCAAGCTTTGTTCATGACTGAACTTAAGCTTGAGGTCCCTGAGTCAGAGTTCTGTGAAGGGCTGGCTAGGAGACACATCTTAGGTAGCTTGCCAAGTGAGTCAAGCCAGCTTCTCACTCAGGGGAGAGTCTCAGTATGTTAGAATTTACTGGAAACCACAGAGCAAATATAGCACCTCTTCCTGGATGGTTAGAATTTAAAATGTCACCTTAAAATTACAACAAATATGGATATAAATAAAGTAAAAGTTGGGGGAAGGGTAAGATTTTTAACTTAAAATATATAACTTCAAGAGAAATTCAGGGTTATAGGAAGCTGATATTTCAGGGTCTTAGACTGGGAGCAGGGATTAGGCAGTCTCTCTGCTTTGCCCTTTGAGTGGTTGGGAAACACCCAGTCCCCATTCAGGCTCAAGACAACAGCAGGAGTGGGTGTTATTATTGCCATTTCATGCATGAGGAATCAGGCACAACTAATCTGCAGTGAGAGAAGACAGATTGGTGATTTCCTAGGTCCAGGATCAGAGGAACTGACCACAAAAGGCATGAAGGAACATTCTGGGGTGACAAATATTCTATCTTGCTAACAGTGGTGGTTACATATACCTGCACACATTTGTCCAAAAAACAAACTGTACAACTTAAATAGGTATAGTTTACTGTGTGGGTAGCAAACTAGAATTGATTTTTTTTTTAAGCCTTCAGTTTTTAATTGAGAAGGCTGTTGACTCTGAATCCAATTGCAGGAAAAAAACAAAAAACAAAACAGATCCCATTAGACAGTAGAAGAACATTATGAGGATGAGAGGAATACAGATAAAATGGTGGGTAGGTGGCACCAGTGCTGAGCCATAATTAGCAACTTAGGTATTCAAGGAAAGTACAGAGGAACTTTACATCTAGGGTTAGAGAGAGTAGCAGGTAAGAGAAAGAAATTGTCAGGTACTGGCAGAAGGACCAGAAAGAGATGAAATGCATGGGGCAGGGAGAGGCGCAAGGCGAGGCGGGTCGGGGGCGGAACGAGCCGTGGGGGGCGGGGCGGGTGCGGGGGGTGGGGCGGGCGCGGGGGGGCGGGGCGAGGCACGTGGCGGGCGGGTGAGCAGGGAGCCTGGCAGAAAACTTTCAGGGCAGGGGAGCCTCTGCTTCCACAAGCTATGCAGGTCACAGGCCTTAAATGCCACCTCCACAGGCCAGGCTCCAGTTGCCTCCATCACTGCTGCAAAACTCTAGCAGAGGTTTCAGGTCCCTGAATATGCAAACTGTCCCTCTTTCTTTGGCTCTGCTGTGAGCCATTCTCCCTGATTTCCTCTACAGAGATATTCAACTGCCAAGTGAGTCTGCACCAAGGGGTTCCAGACTCGGAAAAAAATAAAAAAATAAATAAAAGGACTTTTTTTTAGCTCCTGAAAAATCGCCAAGGTTTTTCTGTACAGAGGAAAGATGAGTGACTAGGCTTCTTTTGGTTTCAGAGATTGGGGCAGGGGGACGAAAAAGAAAAAGAAAACCAACCTGAAGTTTGTTGCAATGTCGCTCTTCATTTTTCAGTGTTAATTTGGAAATTGGCTTCAACTCAGTGTGAACCTTTGCACAGAAATATATTACACCGAACACTGAAGTGTTTTAAAAATACTGGCGCACTCCGGTAACCGTCTGTCACTCTTTGCGGCACATAGCAATTTAAAATTATTGGAGCTCTTAAATTAAGTGCTTAAATTTGAAGGTGATCACCACTCTGAGCATGTGGATTGCACAGCTATCTCAACTATAACAGTGCTTCAATTTTCTTTAAGCAGGTCATTTTGGAGAGCGATAAGGGAGTCTGATTGCCCAGCATGCATTGATTTAAAACTACTGGAGTCGTCAATTCATTTCTACAAGCACTTCTGTTTGGGTGCAGTCTTGCTCTGATGGCTTAAATTGGGCCAAATTAGCCTATGCCACACATGCTGCAAAAGCTAATGTATTTTGGTAATCTACTTTTTGGGGGACAAAATTAACAATCATTTCAGCTAAGGCGAAAACAGGACTCTAGAAGATGTATTTGCCTTTCAAAAACACAAGGTCATGTAGGTGAGATTTTTCTGTGTGTCTAATGTCAAAAAGTTACAGAGGGAATAATATGTATTGGTTTTTCAGAGACACTTGGGCCAATATAAGATATTCGATTTCTCAAAAATAATATGAATTTTATCTGAAGGTAATACCTCTTGTAGAATTCTGTGTCCTTGCTAGAACCTACAACTTAACATTTTATTGCACTGGAAATACTAAGGCACAAGGTTTCATTACCTGATTGTACACAGGGAATAAAATATCTTTTAAACAAATTTTTGTTGTAGTATAGTTGAATTACAATGTTGTAGTAATTGTTGCTGTTGTTGTTCAGACTCCCAGTCATGTCCAACTTTTTGTGACTTCCATGGACTGCAGCACACCAGGCCTCCCTGTCCCTCACTATGTCCCGAAGTTTGCCCAAGTTCATGTTCATTGCATTGGTGATGCCATCCAGCTATCTCATCCACTGATGCCCTCTTCTCCTTCTGCCCTCAATCTTTCCCATCATCAGGGACTTTCCAATGAGTCATCTGTTCACATCAAATGACCAAAATACTGGAGCTTCAGCTTCAGCATCAGTGCTTCCAGTGAGTATTCAGGGTTGATCTCCCTTAAGATTGACTGGTTTGGTCTTCTTGTATAGCCAATTATTGCTGTAGAGTCAAGCAATAAGTTATACATATATAAACATTCTATTTTATATTCTTTTCCATCATGGTTTATCACAGGATATTGAATATAGTTCCCTGTGCTATCCAGTAGCACCTTGTTGTTTTAAAATACCTTTTTTCAAAGTAAATATGCCTTTGTCCTGTTACAAGAGAAAGTAAAAAAGTAAAATAACTAAAGAAAGTTAAGAAGAAAAACGGCCAATGGACAATATGTCTCATGTAACAGATCTCAAAGTATCCCATTATCAGGTAGTCTGAGAAAAAAGATTTGCTCTTAAAAATAAGTGGGAAAATGCTGACTCAGTTATACCAAAGATAGTAATAACAGCTCACATGTATTGAAAACTAGGTCTTAATCTCCTGTCACCCTTACCCTTACAGCAACTCCCAGAGGTAACAGACAGCCCCTCTCCCTTTTACTGTCATAGATAACTTATTTTTATTTATTGGGAATAGATTACCATATCTACAGAAAAACATTTTAAGGGGATGTCAAAGTAAGAAAATACAACACAAACACATACATTCTCAAAAGGGTTTCTTTGCAGCTCTAATGAGGTATAACATACATACCATAAAACTCAGATACTGAGTACACAATTCAAATAGCATGTCGTAATTTTATGTTTATACCCCCATCTCCACAGTCCAATACCAGAATATTTCCATTACCCTGAAAAGCTCCCTCATGTGCATCTAGTCTGCAGTCAACCCCCACTACTACCCCAAGGCCCAAGCCACCTTTGATCTGAGAATTTCACAGAAAGGGGATCATATACTATATGTCTCTGCACTTGCCTTCTTTCACAAAGTGTAGTATTTTTGAGGTCTATGTTGTAGCATCTATTAGTAGCTCTTTTTATTACAGAATAGTATTCCCTTGTATGGTTAGACTACAATTGATGGACATTTGGCCTGCCACCAGTTTTATGCCACTATAACTAAGGCTGCTATGACTGCTTGTGTATGTGTCTTTGTGTATATCTGTATCAACAATTATCTCCTAGATGGAAGCCTAGAACTGGTGATTCATAAGATAAGTCTGTGTTTAACTTTGTAGGAGACTGCTGTCAATCTATTTTCCAAAGTGCTGCACCATTTTACATATTCACCTTTCCACCAGCAATGAATAAATCCCATTTTACTGGAGAAAAGTGAAAGTGAAGTCGCTCAGTCGTGTCCCACTCTTTGCAACCCTGTAGACTGTAGCCTACCAGGCTTCTCCATCTATGGGATTTTCCAGGCAAGAATACTGGAGTGGGTTGCCATTTCCTTCTCCAGGAGATCTTCCCAACCCAGGGATTGAACCCAGGTCTCCCACATTGTAGGCAGACACTTTACCATCTGAGCCACCAGGGAAGTCAAGGAAGGATCAGATAGGTATTCCCCAAGACTGCACAACCAGTAACCACAATGCAGGGGTCTGTAGCTATCCATGTTTCTTAACTTCTTACAATTGCATAGATTATTTGAGGTTAAACAAATGTCCCTGATGTAGGACTCAAGAGGACACAAGACCCTGGTAGTTATATAGAACTTTCAAGAGGAGTTAATAACATGCAGTGTTTTCCCAGACATTTTGCCCCCTGCACATTTGCTCATCAAAGTACATGTCTTCTGTTGGACTCCCTAGAAGCAAAGCCTGAGACAAGGAAGGGTAGAGATGATTTGTTGCAGAAACAAATGTGTCATGGAATGAGGGAAGCAGGCTAGAAAGAGGGACTCAAGAATGAAGCTTCAGGAAGAGTTCATCTTTTACTGGAGCTCAGAACAAGCACTGGACCATAAATTGAAGAACAGAGTAATCTTGCCCAAGGTTCCTCAAGTCAGTGGGTCATTGGTTGTGGGCTGCCACTACCCTTGGGTCAGGGGAGAGGAGGGGGCTATGACCCTTTCTCCTTGGTGTCTCCAAGTGGTAGAGAGAAATGGTCCAGAGCAGAGGCTACTGGGAGCCTCGGCAACTGGCCCACTGAGTGTACAGCCCTGGCAATGGCACCTTAGGAACCCCCCACGACAGGAAGCATCTCACCCTCTCCTAGAGGCTGAGCCACCAAGCTCTTCCTCACCTCTGGGGCTTTGCACTTTCTGTTCTATCTTGAGGGTCTTACCCTGACACAAACAAAAAGCATACTGGCTTCTTCTCATCCCTTGAGCGGGTCTTAGTTCAAATGTCAATATAAAAAAAAAAAAAAAAACTGAAAAAGAAAGGGTGACTGTGGCCATCAAAACTGGTTATACATCCCCTACACAATTTAAGGCTGCTCTGGACTCTTACACTCCCATCATCACATGACTAAGGAAACAGCAGAGCTCATCACCGAGGAGGCACTTCCTTCTGCTTCACCTCATTTTTCCCAGAATTGCAGGCCTCGGCAGCAGATGTATCATGACAGCACAGGTCAGGTAGTGCTATAGTAACAAACAGCCCCCAAATCTCAGTGGCTGAAAATAAAGATGAGTTACTGGGTTGGCCAAAAAGTTGGGGATTCTCTTATGGAAATGAAGTACTGGAACTACACATCCACTGGGGACCAGGTGGCAGGTGTGTGGGGAGGGTGAAGGTACTGTGTTGTGAAAGTCACTCAGAGCCCCCAGTGGATCAGCCATCAGTCTGAATGTTTCTAGTCTCTAACTGTCAAACCGCAGGGAAGGAGCGTTCCAGAGATTCTAGCATTAGTAAAGATATGCACCAGCCCAGAAGCAGCACACGTACTCTGGGACTCAATGTTAGAACTGCCCATAGGGCCTGAGAAGCGCTATCCCCATCAGCTCAGAGGCCAGCAGAGAAATGTGTGGCCTTCCTTTCAGGCTTGACTTCATCTGATGATGAATAGGATGGCTCTGATCACTGTTTCCAGTCAATAAAGTAACTCCTTTCCTGATGGCCTCCCATATTAAACTAGGTATGAGAAGAACAGAACTTCCAGCGGTGTAGAGATAAAGAGTAATTAAGTTGACCATGAGCAGTGGTTAATGAGCTAGCAAGCGCTTCCAAGCGAACACTAGCTCAATCCCAAGTCACCGGCCAAGGAAGTTCTGCAGTATTTTAAAATGTTCAGAGCTTTTCTACATTTACTTTGAGGAAGAGAAAGCTGGCTTGTTTCTATTGCTAAGGTCACTGAAGGTCAAGAGGCTATAAAACTTATTTTAAGACCAAGCCAGGACAGTGATCTGACAGGGTTATGGAACACAAAGCCTTAATTAAAGTTCCCAAGTAAAGAGAAAGAATTTAACTATGTGCTTATATTATTCTCTGTGTAAAGAAAGTCTTTCAAACTTCTGTATCAAAAAAAAAAAAGTCTTTGCAGTTAACTTAAAATAAGTCATCTTTTTCAAGGAACTTAGATTGATGAGGCAAAGGTAGCTTTTAACTTAATTGTTATTTTTTCCCCAGGACCTTCCACATACAACAGGCAATTAGGAGAGCTGTCTTTTTCTATTCAGCACGTGTGTAACTGCTGCAGTGTACTTTAGAGACTTTCTCTTGAAATTAGCTAAATTTAGGACACTTCCCTACTTGCCTGGGAGTTGCCTACAAAGACAAGAAATTCTAAATATTGGGTGGGAGGGGAAGGAGATGTAAGAGATCATGATCTGTGTACAGAGAACTGAGGTAGTGTATGTGTCAGCCATGCAAAACTGTTCCCAAGGTTTAAATTAAGAGAAATCACCCCATTTGAAAAATCACAATTTTTATGCAGAAGGAAATCATCTATTCATGCAGAAGACCCAAATAGACATTTCTCCAAAGAAGTCTACAGGTGGCCGAGAGGCACATGAAAAGATGCTCAACATTGCTAATTATTAAAGTCAAATCAAAATTAGGATGGGGAACACATGTATACCCGTGACAGAGTCATGTCAATGTATGGCAAAACCAAAGGAAAAAAAAATCGTCAGAATGGCCATCATCAAAAAGTCTACAAATAACAAATGCTAGGGAGTATGGAGAAAAGGGAATGTAATTGGTACAGCCACTATAGAGAACAGTACAAAGGTTCTTCGAAAAACTAAAAACAGAGTTACCATTTAGTCCAGCAACCCCACTCTTAGGCACATATCCGGATAAAACTATAATTGGAAAAGATACATGAACATTTATGTTCATCACAGCACTATTTACAAGAGGCAAGACAGGGAAACAACCTAAGCGTCCTTTGACAGAGGCATAGATAAAGAAGGCGCGGCACATATAGATGATGGAATATTACTCAGCCATCAAAAAGAATCAAATAATGACATGTGCAGCAACATAGATGGACCTGGAGACTATTGTGCTAAGCAAAGTATTAATAACTCAAAAAGAGAAAGGCAAATACAATATGATGCCACTGACATGTGGAATCTAAAATACAATATAAATCAGCTTATCTACAAAATGAAAATAGACTCACAGGTATAGAAAACAGACTTGTTGCCAAGGGGGATGGGGGTGAGGGGGGTAAGGAATGAGAGTTTGGGTTAGGCAGAGGCAAGCTGTGTAGGATGGATAAACAACAATGTCCTACTGTATAGCACAGGGAATAACAGTCAATATTTTGCAACAAATCATAATAGAAAATATGAAAAAAAATGCATGCATGTATAACTGAGTCACTTTGCTATACAAATAAATTAACACAACACTGCAAATCAAATATATGCCAATAAAATTTCAAAAATCAATCAATCAATTAAAAGGGATCACATAAATTGCCTATTTGCTTGCGCAGATAGAGGAGGAATTCAAGAACTGTGATTATCCACCCAAAAGTCGAATCTCAGAATGTCTGATTTTGCTTACATTTGCGCTTACAGTTGCTCGTCAGTGCGAGCGAGTGAATATGTGAAGTAGGAAATACCTCCCTCGGTTACTTGGCTTGCTGACCGCTTCTCAGCAGTTCTTTATCAGTGCACTCCCAACCCAACAACAAGATGAGACAAACCTGTGCCCGAGCTGCGGAGGAAGGCCATGGCTATCTGTTGGAGCATTAATGGGCTCTAATAATAGGCTGCTTTTCAGAGGTATCTATTCCCTCAGCCCCTCCAGTCTGGGCTCTCTGCTTTCCCTCAAATACATCGCACCCACTGAAATCTACATTATATCACATTTAAAATGAACGTTTTTAACTCTCACAAAACTAAAACATCTGGAAATAATGAGCCCCCAGGCTACCTGGGCCAGTGAGGTGGGTGATGAGCAGCAGCTGCCCTTTACCCTCCTGGGATGTGTGCTGGAGTGCTAGCAGGGCTGGTAGGGGCTGCTGGGAGAGAAGGACCCCCAGCTGTGTCACTTGCCAGTTTCAATGAAATACCCCCACCATGTTGATGTCAAGCAACCACTTGCAGGGCAGCCAGCTTACACATTTCCTATAATTGAATACCTGGCTCTCATCAGCTGGTAAAATCATATGCAACAATGTTTCCAGAATACCCCATTCAGTACCTGACACTCCATACCCAGGTAAGGTGGTACATGAATTAAAATCAGACCTGCTTCACACACTGTGTTACCCACCTGGGCTCGGCAGGCAGCTGCATCAACCACCACGGGAGGAAATACTTCTGAATCTTTCCAGCTGCAGCTCTAGATAATTCCAGGGCTTATAGAGGGACTTCTCAGAGGACACTTACTATGCTAATACCAGGATAGGCTGATATTGCCTCACTATTTTCAGATACAGAAAGGGCTGCTACAAGATTGAAAGTCTTATCTGGATTCAGATTTGACTGTACAATCTCTACCACCTTATCCTTGAATTGTCATTAACAGGTTCTTGCCTAGTCTCTACCACCCTAGTCTCAACTTACTTCAATCCATTCTGTAGCTAGCTGGCCACTAGAATAACTGTCCTCCAACAGCTGTGAGAATGAAGCTGCCCATCACCGTTCTCATTTCTCATTTCCTTGTTAGGCAGGCCTTCAAAGCTTCCTCTGCCTTTTCATATCTAATCCAAGCCTTCAGCTTGGCATTCAAACCTGTCCGCCCATAAGCAAGAGCAATAATCCTGGGCTTTTGTGGCCTCTCATAACACCAACCAAGGTCTCTGAAATCCCTACAGACCTTCCACATTGCATCTCAATGTCCTTATTCACAGAAGACAGCAATAACTCTCACTCCCATCTTTCATCAGACTTGCTGGAATTACAGAGCATCTAGGAAGCATGCTGTCTGCATACTAAGTTCCAGGGATGCTCCGCCTGCTCCTTTTACACACACACATCCCCGATAAATCATACAACCCTTGTGAAAACAGACCACATGGAAAGGATGCACATTTCATCATCACACTTCCAGGGCTCTCAGAGAACAAGTCCTTAGTCCCCTTGGTGCTTTCAGAGAGCACTGGCATCTCCTCTCCCCTCCTTCTACTGGGAGAAGGATGGTGGTCAGAGACTAGTGGTCCTGCAAGTTGGGTCCCTTTGTGTGTCCTACTTGTATAGGGGACCCATTCCTCAGTATCACAGGCTATGAACTGAGGACATGGGAGACTCAGACAGGCTATAGGAGGAACAGACCTTACTGAGAAAGGAGGAAACTCACAAAGGCAGACTGTAGGAGATGCTGTTGGCATCGCACCTTAGTGATCCTCTCAGTACCTGCATGCACCCCAGCTGAGGGAGACAGTTTTCAGCTGCTAAGGGTTACCCACCCACCATCCCCCAGCCCCGCTGAGGCTTGCCCCCCCCCCCAGTGCCCCTGAGCATGCTGGGTAGCCAAGAGATGCAAGCAGCAAGCGCGGGGCCATTCACGTCCCTGGGGCAGCCTCAGTGGATTGAAGGAAGAATGAGTGGAGAATGCTCATTTCTGTTCTTGGAAGGGAGTACATTCACACCGCTCTGTGGAAGGTGCCAGAGGCATTAAGCCTCACTCATCCACAGCAGAAATCTACTCTCTATACGCCTTATTAACTTTTCTCTGTTTCCAGTCTCAGTTTTTCACTTGTGTTTGCTTGTTGTCCGAACCCACATCTTGGGCTCTGCTATTGGAAAAATAAGAACGGAGGTCTGGGGTCCATGAAAGAGGGGCAGGCACACCTGGTAGCATCCCCAGGTATCCGCTCTCCCTGGCACACATCTGCCAGGTCCTGACAGGGCCACCTGTCATGGGGTTGTGGAGTTTGATTCCCATCCATGCTGAGTCTCCCTTCTTACAGACCAGTGGTACCCCACTAGGGCCCCTTTTCAGCCCCTGGGACACTTGGTTAGATATGAAGATGATGTTGCTTGTCACAACTGAAGATGAGCACCGCTACTGGCATCTAGTGCGTGGAAGCCCAGAGGCTGCAAACGCGCAGGACACCTTCCTATAACAAAGGAGTATGTGTGGTAAAATGTCAGTGCAGAGGTTGAGAAATCTTGTCACAAAGCAAGCATGAGAACAGCTCTGTCCCTGGCAAGCAATTAGACCATTTATATATGAGGCTAGGTGTGGGGGTCAGCCATTTACAGGGGACCATCCGGAACCCTGGAGCACTGGAAAGAAGAGGGGACCAGACTTCCCCTGGGAAGCTGAGTTGAGATGGCCCCTGGCTGGGAGAGGAAAAATTCTGGTCTGAATACTTGTCTAGACAATGAAGACAGAGTCCCTGGGGTCATTTTTCACTCTTGCACCATATCAGCTTGCCCCCTATCATTTCTTTCTAAAGGGAATATTCTTAAGAACCTTCTCTAGACCTGCAATAACATAAAAACACATAACTCTCTATAAACAAGTAAGTGTGTTAGTCGCTCAGTCGTGTCTGACTCTTTGTGACCTAGGGACTGTAGCCCACCAGGCTCCTCTGTCCACGGATTTCTCCAGGCAAGAAATACTGGAGTAGACTGCCATGTCCTCCTCCAGGGAAATCTTCCCAACCCAGGAATCAAACCTGGGTCTCCTGCTTTGGCAGGTGGATTCTTTACCATCTGAGCCACCAGGGAAGCCCATCCTATCCAAAGAGGAAGCTGCCTGCCCCCCACTGCTCCCCATCTCCACACACCTAAGGAATCTACAAGGTGTGAGGGAAAACTAGATGGGGAGGTTAGCCCACCGCCACAGTGGCTGATCCAAAAATGAGTATGCTTGGCTCAGAATTCACTAGGCACAAAGAACATTTTCTTTAAAGGTTCTAACTCTCAAGGATATCACCGTGAGTTTCACCAGAAGCACAGAGCAGGATCCATGGTCAGAGTAAAGTCACTGGTGTCCCAAGTGAAGAGATATCAGACAGGACAGTGATCCAGGTGAGTCACCTGCCTGGAAGGACCAGGACGTAGAGATGCTGTCCGGCCCCAGTGCACCTGGGAGAGTGCTTCTTGAGAATTCTGGCCAAAGACACCAGACAGGGCTCAGCTATCACTGAGTCAGCCCCTGTCTCCTTGAACAAGCTCCTTGGGCTGTGTAATTTACCAGCCCCACTCCCCTAGGTGGCTTCCTGCCGAGGTATGGAAATGGCTACTCAGTCCTAATTTTAGTCTCACATTCAAGCCTCATGTGCTCTGGAGCAACTTCCTAAGTCACTGATTGTTTCTTTTTTGGGGGAAATAGAGAAACACAGAAGTAAAGCAGCTCACCGAGGACAGAAATTCACAAGCCTGGCAGCCAGCTCCAGCCCAGAAAACAAAAAGGTCTTTGGTTCACCTGTCAAGACTATGCCCTTCCTCGGCCTCTTCCCTGGAAGGTTATCTGATTTTTTGAGCCAGGTGTGATGGAGCAAAAAGCACTGAATCATCACGCAGGGTAAGTGGCTGGCTGGTTCCGAGGCCACCAGGGAGAACTGGCAGAAGATGCTGCTCTCAGCAGAGGCTGCGGCTGCCTGGGAGACAGTGGGTTTCTCTCCTCTAATCAGCAGCTGAGAGAAAAACGGAAGGAGTTGGGGGTCAGGGCTGTTCCCCAGGCGTGCCTGTATTTACCCACTGACCTTGCTGCTTTCTTTCAAAAGGTCCCTCCAAAAAATGAAAGAATCTTTCAAAGCTATGAGGAAGCCAGACTTAATCAGATAGAATCTTTAGGGTTTTTTAAGTTATTTTCATCCAGGTATTTTCAGTGACCCATGGATTGTTTATTAGCACATTATTGGGTCTCTATGTGTTCATGTTTTTTGAAGGTTTTTTCTGATAGTTTACTTCTAGTCTCATAACATTCTAGCCAGCCAGAAAAGATTCTTGATATGAGTTCAGTCTTCTTAAACTTACTAAGACTTGTTTTGCAGACAAGTATGTGATCTATTCTGGAGAATGTTCCATTGTACTTGGAAAGATTCTGCTGCTTGGAAATATTCTGGAAATATTGGAAGTATTCTGGAAACTTGGAAATATTCTGCTGCTTTGGGATGGAATGTTTCATCTATATATATATATATATATATATATATATATATATGAAATTTCCTCCTTCCTTCGACTCCCTCCTGCCTCTCCATGAGGCTCTCCAAGATGAGCAAGTGGGTCTGACACAGGCTACTTTCTAATTGCTACTTCTGGCCTGGGTCCTAGAATGTGTGGGTTGTCGCATGCACCCTTTAGAAGTGGAGTCTCTAGTTCTTACAAACTTCTATTAGGTTGGCACAAAGGAGTTGCAGTTTTGGACCGTGAATTTTAAATCACTATAACTAGGCTCAAACATATCTTTAGTAATTAAAATAGAAACCTTTACAATCAACACATTTTTGCCAATGAGAAATAAATTTGTTTATTCCTATAGCATAAAAGGGCTTCCCTGGTAGCTCAGATGGTAAAGAATCCGCCTGCACTGCAGGTGACCTGGGTTCAATTCCTGGGTTGGAAAGATACCCTGAAGAAGGGCATGGCAACCCACTCCAGTATTCTTGCCTGGAGAATCCCCATGGACAGAGGAGCCTGGTGGGCTACAGTCCATTGGATTGCAAAGAGTTGGACACGACTGAGCAACTAAGCACATGTAGCATAAAAATCTCTGCTTCTGACAGTATGGAGATTCCTTAAAAAATGAGGAATAAAACCACCATATGACCCAGCAATCCCACTCCTAGGCATTTACCCTAAAGAAACCAAACCTGAAAAAGACACATGTATCCCCATGTTCACTGCCGCACTATTTACCACAGCCAAGACATGGAAGCAACCTAGATGTCCATTGACAGATGAATGGATAAAGAAGCCATGGTACATATATACAATAAAATACTACATAGCCATAAAAAGGAATGTATTTGAGTCAGTTCTAATGAGGCGGATGAACCTAGAGCCTATTATACAGAGTGAAGTAAGTCAGAAAGAGAAAAACAAATATATATTAATGTATACATATGGAATCTAGAAGGATAGTACTGACAAGTCTATTCATGGAGCAGCAATGGAGACAGAAACATGGCGAACAGACTTATGGACAAGGATGGAGAAGAAGAGAGAGGGTAAGATAAATGGAGAGAGCAGCATGGATGGGTATACAACGATAAATGTCAGCAGCCAATGGGAATTTGCTGTATGACTCAGGAAACTCAAATGGGGGCTCTGCAATAACCTAGAGGGGTGGGAATGGGCAGGAGGTGTGAGTGAAATTCAAGAGGGAGGGGACATATGTACGCTTATGATTAGCTCATGCTGATGTGTGACAGAAAGCAAACCAATATTGTAAACCACTCATCAATCAATTAAAAATAAATAAATATTTTTAAAAGCAGAAAGGGAAGGTACTTAGTGAGAAAAAAAAATCTGTGCTTCGGGATTCAACAAATTCTTAGAAAGCATTTTTTTCTCTCCTATTGGTTGTGGAGCATTTTCCCTACAAAAAGTTGTGGCGATGCTTGAAGAAGTGAGCGTTGGTTGGTGAGAGGTCAGATGAATATGGCAGATGAGGCAAAATTTTGTAACCCCATTTGTTCAACTTTTGAAGTACTGGTTGTGTGATATGCAGTCAGGCATCATTGTGGAGAAGAACTGGGCCCTTTCTATTGACCAATGCCGGCTGTAGGCATTGCAGTTTTTGGAGCATCATCTCATTGATTTGCTGAGCATACTTCTCAGAAGTAACGGTTTCACTGGGATTCAGAAAGCTGTAGTGGATCAGACCAGACCATAACCTTTCTTTGGCCCAAGTTTGGCTTTGAGAAGTGATTTAGAAATTCTTCTTGGTCCAACCACTGAGCCAGTCATTGCTGGCTGTTGTATAAAGTCACTTTTTATCACACATCACAATCTGATCAAGAAATGATCCATGTTTTTGCATAGAATAAGAGAAGACAACACTTCAAAAAACTATTTTTCTTTGAATTTTTGGCCATCTCATGAGGCACCGACTTATCAAGTGTTTTCACCTTTCCAATTTGCTTCAAATGCCAAACGGCCATAGAATGGTTGGTGTCCAGTTCTTCAGCAGCTTCTCTTGCAGTTGTAAGAGCATCAGCTTCGATGATTGCTCTCAGTTGGTCACTGCCACCTTCCAACGGCTGGCTACTATGCTCCTCATCTTCAAGACTTGCATCTCCTTTGCAAAATGTCTTGAACCAGCACTGCACTGTCTGCTTGTTAGCAGTTTCTGGGCCAAATGTATTGTTGATGTTGTGAGTTTTCTCTACTGCTTTACGACCCATTCTGAACTAGAATAGGAAAATCACGCATATTGGCTTTTTGTCTAACATCATTTCCATAGTGTAAAATACAAGTAAAACAGACAGCTAGTAACATGTCATCAGCCAAAAAGCATAAAGTGAGAAATGCACTTTAAAATGAAGTATAACATAACCGCATTCACTTAAGGGCATATTAGAATATCAAAGGACAAATGTCAATAATGCAAAAATTGCAAAAAAAAAAAAAACCCACAAAAGTCACAATTACTTTTGCACCAACCTAATGGCTCTCCTGAAAGCAATGGATATCTTAAAATATATCTCACCTCGTGTGTCACTAAGGCCAGTGCTTCCTTATTGATGTTCTGTCTGGATGATCTGTCCCTTCATAGTCCACAACTATGATTGTGTTGCTGTCAATTTCTCTCTTTATGTTTGTTAATATTTGCTTTGTGTATTTAGGTGCCCCCATGTAGGATGCAGATGTATTTATAACTATCATATCTTCTTCTTGGATCGATCTTTTGATCATTGTGTAATATCCTTTGTCTCTGGTTAAAGTCTTTCTTTAAATTCTGTTTTTTTCTTATATAAATATTCTTATCTAGGCTTTGTTTTCATTTCCATTTGCATGGAATAACTTTTTCTATCCCATCACTTTCAGTTTGTCTATGTTCTTAGATTTGAAGTAAGTCTCCCATAGGCATAGATCTTGTACTTGGGTCTTACACTTGACTCTATTCAGTCACTCTATGTCTTTTGATTTGAACATTTAATCCATCTATATTTAAAATAATTATTAATACATATGTAATTATACTTGTAATTTTTGCCATTTCATTAATTGCTTTGTGGTTGTTTTATAGTTCATTTTTTCATTTCTTTTTTATTTCTTTGTTCTCTTCCCTTTTGATTTGATGACTGTCTTTAGTGTTGTGTATGGATATCTTTCGTGTGTGTATTCCATAAGCCAAAAATTTATAGTAGATAAGTTTATAAATATAGCAATATATATATGTATACACATAAAATATATGGTTATTTTAAGCTGATCTCTTAAGTTCAAAGGGATTTTAGCAATCCTGCATTTTTACTCCCTCCCACATGTTTACTTTACATCATTTTTTTTACATCTCTTCATTTTGTGTAGCCCTTAACTGCTTACTGTGAATACAGATGACTTCACTGCTTTCGTCTTCTAACTTTCCTACCAGCTTGTAAGTGGCTGATCTACCTTTGCTGTGTATTTTCCTCTACCAGTGAGAAATTTCCTCTCATAATGTTCACATTTATAGGTGCATCTTCTCTTCTCTGCCTAGAGAAGTCCCTCTAACATTCCCTGTAAAGCCAGCTTAGCAGTACTGAACTCTTTTAGCTTTATTTACCTGTGAAACTCTGTATCTCTCCTTTAAATCTGAATAATAGCACTGCTGAGTAGGGTATTCCTGGTTGTTGGTTATTCCCTTTCATCGCTTTAGATATGTCATGCCACTATCTTCAGGCCTGTAGGATTTGGGCTTAAAAGTTAGTTGATAGCTTTATTGTAGTTCTTGGTGCTTTCCACTTGCTGCTTTTAATATTCTCTCTTCATCTTTAATTTTTGCCATTTTAATTGCAGTGTGTCTTGGAGCGGGTCTCTTTTGGTTGGTCTTGTTTGGGACTCTCTGTGCTTCCTGAGTGAAAAAGTTGCCTTAAAGTTCAACATTCAGAAAACTAAGATCATGGCATCTGGTCCCATCACTTCATGGCAAATAGATGGGGAAACAGTGGAAACAGTGACTGACTTTATTTTGGGGAGCTCCAAAATCACTGTGGATGGTAACTGCAGCCATGAAATTAAAAAATGCTTACTCCTTGGAAGGAAAGCTATGACCAACCTAGACAGCATATTAAAAAGCTGAGACATTACTTTGCCGACAAAGATCCGTCTAGTCAAGGCTATAGTTTTCCAGTGGTCATGTATGGATGTGAGAGTTGGATTATAAAGAAAGCTGAGCACCAAATAATTGAGGCTTTTGAACAGTGCTATTGGAGAAGACTCTTGAGCATCCCTTGGACTGCAAGGAGATCCAACCAGTCCATCCTAAAGGAGATCAGTCCTGAATATTCATTGGAAGGACTGATACTGAAGCTGAAACTCCAATACTTTGGCCACCTGATGCAAAAGACTGACTCACTGGAAAAGACCCTGGTGCTGGGAAAGATTGAGGGAAGGAGGAGAAAGGGATGACAGAGGATGAGATGGTTGGATGGCATCACCAACATGATGGACGTGAGTTTGAGTAGACTCTAGGAGTTGGTGATGGACGGAGGCCTGGTGTGCTGCGGTCCATGGGGTCACAAAGAATTGCACGTAACTGAGTGACTGAACTGAACTGAACTGGTGCTTCCTGGACCTAGTTGTCTGTTTTCTTTCCAGGTTAGGGAAGTTTTTAGCTATTATGTCTTCAAATATGTTCTCTTTCTCTTTCTCTCTCTCTTCTCCTTCTAGGACCCCCATAATGCAAATGATATTTTACTTGCTATTGTTACAACAATCTGCTAAACTGTCCTTGCTTTTGAAAATTATTTTTCCTCTTGAGTGATTTCTACTACTCTGTCTTCCATTTCACTAATCCATTCCTCTGTAACATCTAAACTACTGTTGATTCATTCTGGTGTGTTTTTTATTTCTGTTATTGCATTCTTCAGCTCTGTTTGGTTCTTCTTTATATTTTCTAAGTCTTTGTTAAGATCCTCACTGTGATCATTGATTCTTCTCCCCAGTTGGTTGAGCATCTTTATCATTTTGAATTCTTTATTAGGTAGAATACTTACCTCCACTTCACTTAGCTCTTGAATTTTTTTCTTGTTAGTCCATTTTCAAAATATTCCCCTGGTGTCTTACTTTGCTTGATTCTCTGTTTTATTTCCATGTAACAGGAGGTCAGTTATATTTTCCAGTCTTGGAGACATGGCATTATGTGGAAGGTGTCTTACGGGGTCCAGCGGCACAAGTCCCTATGTTCACCAGAGCTATGGGCTCTAGGGTGCCCCTGATGTGGGCCGTGTGGACCCTTGTGTTGTAGCAGTGCTGACCACTGTGGGCATGCTGGCAGGCATGACTGGTTCCCAACCCAACTGTTTACAAGCCCCTACCTAGTACAGAGGCTGCTCACCTTTGGTGAATTCGGCCAGATCCTGGCATGACTGGTGGCAAGGGCTGGGGAGTCCTAGTTCTTATGGTGACCGACTGGTGTCTGGGGCCAGATCCTTGTACAAATACGCTAGAGGGGGGATTCCAAAATGATGCTTGAAAGCGCCATCATCCTCATGGTGGAATGAACTTCAGAAATGACTGCCAGTACCTATCTCCCACATGAATCCCAGTTGCCTCCTGCATCCCCCTGAGGCTCTCCAAGATCAGCCAGTGAGTCTGACAAAGGCTATTTTCAAATCATTGCTTCTGATCTGGACCCTATAACGTGTAAGTGTCTATATGCACATTTTAGGAGTGGGGTCTCTATTTTTCATAAACTTTTGACTCTCCTGAAAGCAAGCCTTGTTGACCTGCAAAGCCAACTATTCTGGAGGCTTGTATTCCCAGTGCAGGCCCTCTGGAATGGGGTGCCCGTTGTGGCACTCAGACTTCTCATTCCTTGGGGAAGTAAAAAAAAAAATTTATGTCCACAGTCTACACTTTCACCCATTTTGACAAGTATGTGTAGTATTGGGATTTTTCTAGAGAAATAACTTTCAAAGTATAATTCCTGAGACAGGAATGAGCAGGGAATTTTTTTTGAAATGCATATTCTCAGCCAATTCCCTAACCTCTTGAGTTAGAACTCTGGGGGTGGGCTCAGCATTCTGCTTTTAGAAGGCCTCAAGGTGACTCTAATGACTTCTAAAATTTGTGAGCAAGGAGTAGAATTTCTTTCCAGTCCCAAGTGTCACAGGTGATACTGGCTTCAGGAGAGTTCAAACCTGGCAAATGCATTCCTTCCATTTAGCCTTCTTCACTGATATCAGATGGTCAATACAGAGATCAGACTGATTACATTCTTTGCAGCTGAAGATTGAGAAGCTCTATACCGTCAAAAACAAGACTGGAAGCTGACTGTGGCTCAGATCACGAACTCCTCATTGCCAAATTCAGACTTCAACTTAAGAAAGTAGGGGAAACCACTAGTCCATTCAGATATGACCTAAATAAATTTCCATATGATTATACAGTGGAAGTAACAAATAGATTCAAGGGATTAGATGATTAGATCTGATAGACAGAGTGCCTGAAGAACTATGGAGAGAGGTTCATAACACCGTACAGGAGGCGGTGATCAAAGCCATCCCCAAGAAAAAGAAATGCAAAAAGTCAAAATGTTTGTCTGAGGAGGCTTATAAATATTTGAGAAAAGAAGAGAAGTGAAAGGTAAAGGAGAAAAGGAAAGATATACCTTTCTATACATCTGAATGCAGAGTTTCAAAGAATAGCAAGAAGAGAAAAGAAAGCCTTCCTAAGGGAACCGGTGCAAGAAATAGAGGAAAACAATGGAATAAAAAGCCTAGAGAACTCTTCAAGAAAATTAGAGATCCCAAGGGAACATTTCAAGCAAAAACGGGCACAATAAAGGACAGAAATGGTACAGACCTAACAGAAGCAGAAGATATTAAGAAGAGGTGGCAAGAATACACAGAAGAACTATACAAAATAAATGTTAATGACCCTGATAACCATGAAGATGTGATCACTCACCTAGAGCCAGTTATCTTGGAGTGTGAAGTCAAGTGGGCCTTATAAAGCATCACTACAAACAAAGCTGGTGGAGGTGATGGAATTCCAGTTGAGCTATTTCAAATCCTAAAAGATGATGCTGTTTAAGTGCTGCACTCAATATGCCAGCCAACTTGGAAAACTCAGCAGTGGCCACAGGACTAGAAAAGGGCAGTTTTCATTCTAGTCCCAAAGAGGGCCAATGCCAAAGAATGTTCAAACTACGACACAATTGCACTCATTTCACATGTTAGCATAGTAATGCTCAAAATTCTCCAAACTATCTTTCAACAGTACATGAACTGAGAACTTCCAGATGTTCAAGTTGGACTTAAAAAAGGCAGAGAAACCAGAGACCAAATTGTCAACACCCACTGGATCATAGAAAAAGCAAAAGAATTCCAGAAAACATCTACTTCTGCTTCATTGACTACGCTAAAGCCTTTGACTATGTGGATTACAACAAATTGTGGAAAATTCTTAGAGATGGGAATACCAGACCATCTTACCTGCCTCCTGAGAAATCTGTATGCAGGCCAAGAAGAAAGAGTTTGAACTGTGCATAGAAAGAGACTGGTTCAAAATCGGGAAAGGAGGATATCAAGGCTGTATATTGTCACCCTGTTTAGTTAACTTATAGGCAGAGTACATCATGAGAAATGCCAAGCTGGATGAAGCACAAGCTGGAATCAAGATTTCTGAGAGAAATATCAATAACCTCAGATATGCAGATGACAACACTCTTATGGAAGAAAGAGAAGAGGAATTAAAGAGCCTCTTGATGAGGGTGAAAGAGGAGAGTGAAAAAGCTGGCTTAAAACTCAACATTCAGAAAACTAAGATCAGTCCCATCACTTCATGGCAAATAGATGGGGAAACAATGGAAACATTAACAGACTTTATTTTGGGGGGGTCAAAAATCATTGCAGATGGTGACCGAAGCCATGAAATTAAGATGCTTGCTCCTTGGAAGAAAAGATGTGACAAACCTAGACAGCATATTAAAAAGCAGAGACATCACTTTGCCAACAAAGGTTTATCTAGTCAAAGCTATGGTTTTCCCAGCAGTTGTGCATGGATTTGAGAGTTGGACCATAAAGAAGGCTGAGGGCTGAAGAATTGGGTGTTTTGAACTGTGCTGTTGGAAAAGACTCTTGAGAGTCCCTTGGACAGCAAGGAGATCAAACCAGTCAGTCCTAAAGGAAATCAATCCTGATTGGAATGACTGATGCTGAAGTGAAGCTTCAATATTTTGGCCACCTGATGTGAAAAGCCGACTCAGTGGAAAAGACCCTGATGACATTGGCAGAAGGAGAAGAGGGCAGCAGACAATGAGATGGTTACGTGGCATCCCTGACTCAATGGACACGAATCTGAGCAAATTTTAGGAGACAGTGAAGGACAGGGAGAGCTTGGTGCACTGCAGCCCACGGGGTCACAGACAGGACTTAACAAATGAACAACTGATATTGCTGTGGCATGGCCACCCCTCTCCCGAAAATATTATTTACTGACTTCAAGCATTTCAAAATTTGCAATTTAAACTTCTCCACAGAGCATGAGTGTTATATTAGCATAAGTTTCTCATAGAATGCAAATATCGCTAGTCGGATGCATTTCAAAGCTGAAAAGCTCTCACACCTGTCATGCCATTAGTAAACTGCTTTTACTTGAATACAAGTAACCCTATATGAACTCCATTAGCATTTTAAAAACACAACAGTTACTTGTCTAAAAATGACTGCATGGAGAGGAGGAGTAGGGGGTGAAGAAAAGAAAGTATCCATGTAAATAGGTGTATAAGGTAAGTATGGGTCATTGACAAATACTACTATCTCACCCAAAGATTATGGAGACTACTTTATTTCTACTGATATCACTCCTTTCTAAAATGCTTATGAGAACATCACAATACTTCACCATAACTTTCATGGTTCCCTGGGATCATTCCCCAGTACAGCCCTCTACATTCTGTTTCCAAGCCAGCCAGAGAGGACCCTTCCTGCCTTTTCCACATGGCCATGGACTTCTGACCTGTCCGCTTTGCTCTTACGTACCTCTTCTGTGAAGATTCCCCCTACCGTCAGTCAGAATAAAGTCCCCCTACTCAATTGGCAAATATGAAACAAAATGTTAGTACTCATGTGATGAGTGGAACATTTCCACACATTTCTGATGGGATGTAAATGGGAGCAACTTTTCAGTACTGTGTAGTACATCCTAACCCTAACCCAGTCAGTCTACTTCTAAAACTTTATCCAAAAGAAATGTTAGGGAAATTACGTTCTTTCTTATTTTTATTTTTAAGGAATCTGTCCAATCCATAGACCAGTATCCTCTGTTCTTTGGTAACTGGTTCCTGTGTGTACTAGGAATTTGACATGAAGGTTGAGAGCAAATTTTGGAGCTGGCCACCTGGATTTGAAACCTGGTTCTGGTTTCATTTGAAACATGATACCTGTGTCACACTGGGCAAGCAACTTAAAATCTCTGAGCTGTGATGTAACTGCCCACTTAAAAGAGTAACATCTGTGCTCTTTCTCCCATGCCAAGGTGGTGAGAGATGCCTCATGGTGAGTACCTGGCCCAGTGGTGGCATCCAGTTCCCACGCAGGACTGTGAACTAGTGTTGCTTTATGACTCTATCCCTCTCTGGAGCCAACTGAACCAAGGGGATGCATATAAGCTGGGTCCATCAGACTGTTTCGGGAATCTGGAGTTGTGATCGAGAGTCAGCTCGAGAGTCTGTGTGCTATGGAAGCGTGACATTAAACATATTCTTCCATGTGGACTAAGAAGCTGTGAAGACTCTTTGGAGAATGAGAATTTTTACAGCCCACCAATCATAACAGCAAAAGCAAGAAACAGTTAGTGCCCTGGGGGCCTCCTAAGCCTCGGTTCTGCTCTCCACTGGAAGCCTGTCTTTATTTCCATCCTTAGGTTTTAGGAAACACTCAATTCTTTCTACTGCATAGATTAGCATGGTGAGTATCATCTATACAGTCCAGTCTTTGTCTTCTGCTTTTCTGTGTGCCTTGAGGGCTGACAATGAGATTGTCAACGCCCAGGACCACTTGACCTTGTGACCACACCATGTTACCTTGTGGTTTCACCTTTGAATTTTTTCTTAAATTAAATTCTCAATCCTACCATGGTCTTCAATAGGATAAAGCACATGCATGGGATTTTCTATTATTCCCTGAGTTACAGTGTTCTTCTAGACTAGGTTCTTTGTCTTTTTCATTTTATGTTTCCTCCTCCTCTGTGGCGTATTTACAGCTGCCAAGGAGTTCGCTTTTTCATTTCATGCTTATCATGAAACACTTGTCCAGAATTCAGTTCCTTTCCACTAGGTCCTATTTGTTTCTCTCTAAACAACATATGGGTATCCCCAGTTCTAGCCAGTTGTTTCTTTCTAATCTTGTCTTTGCTTTTGTTTTGGTGGACCTAGCGAGTTCAAGTGGAGTAGCTGAAAGAGAAGAACAGAGGGGGCTTACTTGAGGCTGGAAGCAGCCCTTCTGAGATGGGATCTCTACTGTCTCTGGATTTTAATAGATGGCTGTTTAAGTGTTTGTGACACCTGTGTAGTGGCGGCATGCCCTATGGCCTTGGCAGATGATCTGAGGGCTCTGCATTCCTGTGGGAGCCTGGACCCTTTCCTCCCTCAAGGAGGGTCCTTCTCGGTTGTTCATTTCTTATGTAATTCTTCCACTACTCCAGTCAAAAGAGAGAGAAAGGAAGAAGTCCTTTGTTTCACTTTTCTCCAGTTTGAGGATGGTGAATGGGAATTGTCGGGCTTCTGCAGACTCCCTGTGATTGCAGCGCCATAGCTGCCAAACTTCCCCTTCCTCCTGGGCACAGTGCCTACTCTTCCCAGCCTCACTTGCAGTTAAGGGGGCCATGTCTCAGAGCTCTACTGACCAAGTCAGCCACGTCCAAGATGACTCGATAACAAGTTCCTTGCAATTTTCTAACCTTCTTCTCCTTTGTGAAGAGGACCCTGAGGACCTGGAGGAAGACGGATCCACAGATGGAAAGAGCCTGGAAGAACCTCAGTGGAGTAACCATGTTGATGTACAATGAGTAAGAAGTAAACACATAACACATTAAACACTGAGGTTGTTACGTTGCATTTTCAACAATTACCCTACCCTGAATAATTTACTCACCAGTTCTGCTCCTTAAATCTTGGTGCTGTGGTTCAGATACATGCCACATCACACTACAGTATTTTAATTCTTTTCTTGCTGCCACTTGGGGAAATCTAGGGCATTTGATTATTTTCCCTTTCCTTATTTTATTGTACTGGTGATCTATTTTTTGTTTACTTGCTAGTTTTTACTAGTTTTTATTCATTTTTTTAGAGATAAACCCATGTCAGGCAGATATTGTTACCTGAAAGTGACTCAGCATATTTTTAAAAATCTATTCTTACCATTTTTCCATTCTATTTTGTACTCCATATAGGTAATTACAAGCCTGTTTCTTTACTAGACTGTAAGTTTCATGGATTCAAAAATGATGACCTAGTTTCCTGGTGACTCTTGTGGGCACCACAGCAGCTGGTTCATAGTGGTGCTAGTTTAGTCACTAAGTCATGTCCGAGTCTTGCAACCCCAGGGACTGTAGCCTACTAGGCTCTTCTGTCCGTGGGATTCTCCAGACAAGAATACTGAAATGGGTTGCTATTTCCTTCTCCATGGTTCACATAGGCACCCAGTATTTTTTGACTAATAGGTATACTTGTCATCTATAAGACAGGATGACTGAATCTGGAACTTTGTCTGCAAGTTGCAGCTGGAGGTAAATATAACTGGACTCAGCATTGAGGGGAAAAAATTAAGTATAAGCTGTAAATAAATCTTTCAACAGCCATACAGATGACTCTGTCAAAAAAGCTCAACAAATCATCATTTTAACTGCAATAAGAAAAAGTAAGCACAATCCACTGAAGTGCCAGATTCTTTGTCAATTATATAGAAGTAATCAACAAATCAACAGAAACTCAGTAAAAGTTTTAGAACTGTTAATGGTATTCAAACACAGGTAGGTCAGCTTTGTTGTCTATTAACATACACATAGTATGAGATAAGTCTCTCAATAAACCTTCAATGATATAACCCAAATTTTCCTTTACAGGGTGAAACTTTATTACTTTAGAAGTTCATTGATAGTTTCAAGCACCTAACTGAAAATTCTAATAACCAACAGACCCCTAGAGGAATCATGACATGTGTAAATGGGACCAAATGCCAGGTTGCCATCTTTGGCCTTTTCCTGGGCTTCCTGAGACAGTCCATCCAAAATCCCCATCCAGGCACAGAAGTTCAAGGCCATCAAGTTCAAGGTTCATTCAAGTTCACTGGAATCCAAAGTTCCGGCTGGATATAAAGCAAGATCTGCCTTCATTTTTCTTTCCTGTCTATATATCTATCACTCCATTAAGTGAAAAATGTTATCTTCTTCCAGCTGTTATTCCCAAATTCATGTCTTCTCTGAGTTCTAGATCCAACTGAATACTACATGTCACCAGGGGATGCCCCATAGGCACCAAAGGTGATGTGCAAAAGACAAAACTCTTGGCTGCCACCGTCCTCATCCTACCTTAAACCTGCCGGGGTGATCCTCACCCTGGCACTTTCTGTCCCATGCTTCATCATGTTGCAATACCAGAAATCATCTCTGATTCCCTACTCTATTTATCAAAATCCTGTAACCACTGCCTCTAAGGTATATTTCCCTACATCTCTTCTTTCATAGAATAATCTTGGTCATCAAGGTACCTCACCTGAACCCCAGCAACAGCTTCCTAATTAGTGTCCTTCTTCTGCATCATTTACTACCAGTCTATGGCCAATGCAATTAAAAAAAAAAAAAAACATATATCAAATCAAATTTGCCTTTCCTTGTGAAAGCCCAAAGGCACTAAATAAATTCACCCATATTGCTCTCCATCCATATTCCACATCATATTTCCTTCTTTGACATTTCCTTTTAGTGATAATTGTCATCCTTTTAGTTCCCCCTATATGCCAAGCTCTTGTTCCTTGCATTTGGCTTTTGCACATGACATTTACCTCCTGTTAGATGTTTTCCCCACTTTGAAATGGCTAGTTCCTTATTCTTCACATTTTACTTTAAATGTCACCTCCTCAGAGAAGCCTTCCCAGATTGCCCTCCTTGATCTTTTCCATCTGGGACATTGGTTCATTCGGTGTCTTGAATAATGCTTGATACTTGGTGCTTATTAAATATGATTTAAATAAATAAATGATAAATTATTATGAGAATTTCTGTACTTGAGAGAATCACTGTAATTGAGATGATACTTTTACACACTTGTTGCTTATACATTTATAAGTCAACTGTTACCTAAGATTTATAGTGAAAAAGGGTGGAGCTCTTAATGAAGCAAAGAGTTATTTTTGTTCCCCAAAGGGAGGAAAAAATCAGGACTAATTCTGGTAGAGAAAGTGCTGGTAAGGTCAAGGGACAGAACAGAAATAGCTAACAGGAGGGGTTGCTTATCTAATGTGCAATAGACATAAACCCCTTCTTGGTCCTTCCTGTAAAATCTACCTTGCTCACTAAGTCATTTTGAGAATATCAAAATGTGCTAAATCTTGTATCTAGACGAGTAGAGACTAAGCCAGTGCTCGGGGCCATATGTGCAGCCTGCTCTCATAGACAAAGGAACCAGAGAATGAGGAAGAAGGTGACATCCTGACAGCCATGCGAAAGGAAAGCATTTTTAGAATAAGGTTCAAAATGCAAAAATATAAAAGAAAATTTGATACCTTTGAATACACTGAAATTAAAATTACTTTAAAAATCCACATGAACAGGAGCAGGGGAAGGATAAATTGGGAGATTGGGGTTGACATATACACACTACTATATATGAAACAGCAAGGAACTACTACATAGTACAGAGAACTCTACTCAATATTGTATCATAACGTATATCAGAAAAGAATCTAAAAAAGGGTGGATGCAGTATACTGCTGTACACCTGAAACTAACACAACATGATGAATCAACTATACTCTAGTGAAACGTTTAGAAAACTAAGAAATAAGCAAAAGAGACGCAGATGTATAGAACAGTCTTTTGGACTCTATGGGAGAGGGCAAGGGTGGGATGATATGGGAGAACGGCATTGAAACATGTAAATTATCATATGTGAAATGAATCGCCAGCCCAGGTTTGATGCATGATACAGGGTGCTCAGGGCTGGTGCACCAGGATGACCCAGAGAGAAGGAATGGGGAGGGAGGTGGGAGGGGGTTTCTGGACGGGGAACACATGTACACCCATGACAGATTCAGGTCAATGTATGGCAAAACCAACACAATAATGTAAAGAAAATAAAGAAAGAAAGAAAAAAATTAAAAACTAAGAAATAAAAGCCACATGAACAAAAGGAAAAGTCAAGCCACAGACTGGAAAATGCATTTGCTGTGTGTATCACCAACAATGTTTCAGCACCCAGAATCCATAACGAACACCAACATTTTTCCTTGGAGAAAAATTCAGCAGTATCTAGTAAAGTTGGAGCTATTCATATCCAAAACTTAGCAACTCCATTGTAGTCTGAGCCTCTGAAGAATCTTTCTATGTGGAAAAACGCATAAGACAATGTCTGTGACAGTGAAAAACTGGAAACACCCTAAGAAAATGGACAAATAGATTGTGGCAAAATCAGACAAAAGAAAACTATAGAGTATTTATAAAACTTTAAAACATGCCTGCCAAAACGATGTATGATTTATGGACATAAGTGTATTAAAAATATAAAAATCTGTATGAGAATTGGAGAAGCAAATGGCAACCCACTCCAGTATTCTTGCCTGGAGAATCCTAGGGACAGAGGAGCCTGGTGGGCTGCTGTCCATAGCATCGTACAGAGTCGGACACGACTGAAGCGACTTAGTGTGCATGCATGAGAATAGAAACATCACATTCATGAGAATGGTTCTTTCTGGAAAGGAAGGCAAAGGGATGGAATCAGCAAATCTGGGTTTATGAGTGGAAAGGGGATCCATGGGGGTTATGTTTGCACTGAAGTAATTTATATATTTGTAAAATCCCTAAAAATTACATGAAAAATGTTAAAAGTTAGGAAATAAACAGAAAGAGAAAAAGAGAGGTGGAATAAAGATGAAACCTGGGATAAGATTAGTAAGCAAAACCCATACTATACATGATCAACCACTCAGCAAAAATTATTCTACCTCCAGAACATTTATTAAAACAATCATTTAAACTGTGTTCTAAATTTTAGGAAGTAAGTCCTCTCATGCAGACCATGGCCTTGTATTCAAAACTTTCATAACCTCCAACTTTAGGAATTTCAGTAATGATTGCAACCCCATCGCCGACCCTCTGCTCCTGTGTCCTACCAGCAGTGTAGACGGCAAAAGGGGTGAAGCAGCTTGTCTGGTTGACGTATTTCTGAGTTAGTCTGACAGAGGAGGCATAAGTGCATCTCTAAAAGCAAATGGAATTATGTTGTCATAAATAGGTAAAAGCTCTGGTTGGGGCACAGCAAGCGCCCGCCCAGTGAATCACTCCAGGCTGCTCTTTCTGCCAGAAATAACCCAGGGCCTTTTGTGTCGAAGGAAGTCATGAATTTTTCTACTCCCCAAGTAGCAAGAGCACGCCTCTGCTCTGTTGGCTGTGAGGAAACTTCCCAAGATAGAGGAAAGAGGGGGAAAAAATAGAGCAAGCATTTGGACTCTGAGGAGAAAAAAATATGGGTCATGTTTTTGTCTCCTTCTGCTCATCTTTGGAGAAATGAAATTCACTTTGAAGCAACTAGGGATTTAACCTCCTTCTAAGGAGGCCAAGACTATCATAATATAAAACCTGACACAGATGCAGTTTAAACCAGAGTTGCTATTGGTCTTTGCTTTTCCCGGAAGCTCTGACAGACGTTAGTGCCCACGAGCAATGAGCAATATAAAAAAGGTATTCTTTCTTTACAATAGGTCAGGATGTTTTGCTTCCTCATCTTTTCCCAACAGCCAGTAGGCTTGGCAATGGTTGTGCAGTGAGGTCTTACCGTAGGGGTACCCCAACCTTTCAGGAAGATGCTCAGACTCACAAATCTCCCTTGCTCAATTCCTGACATCCAGGGTAAATGGGACCTGGGTCCTCAAGGAAGTGTTGCCACCGCCCCAACCTCCAGAGTCTAGAGATAGGACACTCTCTCCACTGTGGGCAGTATCACACACCCCCTCCTCCTTCCACAGAGAGTGGAGGGTGTGACAGCTCCATTTAGAAACCAGTTGCCCAGACTGTGAAGACATACATTTACATGCCAAACTCCTTCCAGCCTAGCTTGTGTAACAAAAATGAATGTGACACCGTTCCTGATGCGAGGACTCTCCGGAAGTCGCTGAAAGTGGAAGTTGGTCGCTCAGTCGTGCGCCACTTTTTGCAATGCCATGGACTTATAGCCTGCCAGGCCATGCTGACCATGGAATTCTCCAGGCGAGAACCCTGGAGTGGGTTGCCAATTCTTTCTCCAGGGGATCTTCCTGACCCAGGGACTGAACCCAGGTTTCCTGCATTGCAGGCAAATTCTTTACTGTTTGAGACACAAGAGACGCCCTCCAGAGGTAGTTGGCATTTATTCAGAAGGCCACACATACCAGAGATGGCATGCACAAGGGTTCACTGGCTGATCACTCATCAACCCACAAGTGTGCTAATTAGCATAATGAATAATATAAATGGATTGTCATTGGTGAACTCTATGTCTTGTTAATCAGCACAATGGGCATTAGACATGAGCTTTCCTTGGTGAAATAATGGTCTTTGGATACAAGGGTGGGCAAGAATACGGCAGATATATCCTTATTCTTACATGAAAACAGAGAGTTTTTAAAATCTAGCATACCTTCTACCCTCCTATTTGGTCCCAGGATACTGGTTTAGAGGATTCTTGATCATTTCATTTTAAAAAGAAAAATGGTGGGAGAAAAATGTATGCCATAGAATTTTTGCCTTAAGTGAAATTTTCATTCAGGGTGATTTGGGAGTGGACAAAAGGACAGAGAACCAGGATTTTATTGACTTTATGGAACTTCTGGCTTGCTTGCCTTAGATTAGATATACGGAAGAATGCTATTTGAAACTTGTTTTTCTTCTATCTCACAGAGATACGGGGAAGGAAATAGCAAATCTTACGACAGCTAATACTAAAAGGAAGGCAGTTGTACACAACCAATTAAGTTTAAATCAGCTTTCAGCATAAGGACAAAGGCAGACTCAAATGATGGCTCAGGGAGAAAATAAAATTGGAAAAGAGTGAAGATATAATTGGTCAATAAATGACGGACGGGAAAAGAGCAAAACAGGTGGGCTTACAGGAACAAAGAAAAGTGAAAAAATAAAAATAACTGAAGGTACCAATCCAGAATGGGAATGATAGGAACTACTGAAAACAAACAGGTAATATGAAGATATACATTCAAACCATGAGAATAAGATAAAATCATGACCACATGTCCCTTCAATGTCAGAGGAATACTATCAGTCCCAGGATCATTTAATTTTCTAGGAGAAGGTAACTGTTTGATTAATGATTTCTCTTGATTAGGAATTGTAAATTTTGAAGTTAAATGTTAACTTTAGATTTTCTCTGATACAAATGCAAATAGTATCTGAACACTAGAAATGATATTGCCAAAAGGGCCATTTTTATTATCTGTATGTTTACCATTTTACCAGTTTTATTGCCCTGTAGGAAGTAGACAGATTTTATATCTAAATTTAGCAAACTTATTCCAGTAGTAATTCTTTCTGGGCCTATATATAATGAGATTTTCAAATTCTCTTTGAATCAGCTTTAACATCCTGCTGGTTCCCTCATTAACGAGTTAAATAAATCTTTGACATGATAGTCATGTTTTAATTTTTTTTAATTATACTTCGGTAGAAAGTTGGAAAAGTTGCCAACTCATTTATGTGCAGCTTCCAATGGTGCAAAGACTCAGGAAACAGATTGTTGTCTCATTATTACTGCTCTCCAAATACCTACAAGGAGAGATGTAACATGTTCTCTTTGGGAGTAAATAATTTCACTGCCATTTCACAAAGAAGAAAACTGATCTTGAAGAGGTGAAGTAAATTTGCCCTCATTAAAAGCACCAGAGCATGTATTCAAAAGGGTGCCAGATGCCAGAGTCTTTTCCCCAAGTTATACAACCTCCAGATTCCATGAATTGAATAAGAAAATGAAATGAAGGAGTTGCCACAAAAACACACTTCCATCTGAAGCAGCCCCTTCGTGCAACTGTTCTGTGTTGCTCCCAGCACTTTGCGGGAACATCTAGCGTGGGCTGGCCAAGGCTGCCGCAGCCTGAGGCTCCTCTTCCCTCTGCGAGACGATCTGCACTCTCATCAAGAAAGCAGACACATTGCACAGGTTCTTCCTGCAGCTCTCTGCTAATAGTTGGATGAAATCGTCTTGGCTTTGGTTCTAACTAGGGCATTTAGGGGAACAATGCAATTATTATTGCAATTTTGGAGTTGTCAGAGAAGGAAAGAAAATACATTCAAGAAGATCAAAATGGTCTAAAACCAACATTCTCCCTGTTTTGAGACCAAGGTTTTAAAATTACATGTTCCTCATTTTTTCACTTTCTTTTCTTCCCTTAGAACTTGAAGATTAATTCTGATGGACAGAAAGAGGACGGGGAAGTAAGAATTTGAACAAGACTCCCAAAGAAGAGATGCTAAGAAAGGACTTGTCCGTTATCAAATCATCCATTTTCTTATATCTTCTGGGCACCCTACTAGATACATCCACTTATGAAATTTAGGGTCTATTTAAAAAGACAACGTGAACATGGAGGAAACAGTTCAATAGAGGCAGACCCTAAATGTTATGGAAATTCAGGAAGATGTGAGTGGGGTGGGGTAGCGGAAACCAGGTGGTCTGTTGACACAGGTAACTGTGAATGCAGAGATCAGAGTCCATAGGCGTCTCCAGTAATTTGTAAGGTTGCTGAGCAGGAAGTAAAGATTTCCAAATACAAGGAGATCTGTTTGCAGAGTATATGTTATAAAATAATAATAATAAAGTCACAGTAATTGAGTTCTTACTTTTTGCCAGGTATAATAAGTAACAATTCACACATATGTCGTGTGTGTTTAATTTCATTAGGTCCTCAGTCTGTGAGATAGATAAAATTATACCCATTTCACAGATGAGAAGATGGACATGCTGCCGAAGACCTTGACCAAGTGTTACTAAGTTCACTCCTTGTGTGTGTTCACATGAAGGTGCGAACAGTACCCATGTGCCCAGGCAGAGGTGGGACAATCACATGGAGAAGTTGCAAGTCACTGAGAAACAACAGGCTTTAGAGAAGGACTTTAGATTTTTTTTTTTGGGGGGGGGGGGTACATGGCATGATGAAATCAGGATGCAGGACAGAAAAGCAGAGAGAGGGAAAGCAGAGCCTACATTGTCATACACATTTATTTTCAAGAGATTCATTCCTTCTATTTAAAAAATGTACCTTATTTGCCTTCATATAGTTATATTCTTTATAACTTTTGGTAAAATGTAAACCAATCATAAAGAGCCATTTTGGAAATTGCTTTACAATTTTTAAGGCACTTTAAATACTTTATTTGGTCCTAGTAATGCTGTGAGATGGGGGGAGCAGGGTTCGCTTCCTCCTTTGTACAGAGGAGAGAGATGGGCAGAAAGTTTCATATTCCTCCTTTTCTGTCTTCAGTGGCCATAAGCAATACCATTGCTTGTCCACTACAGACAAACCAAACATTTAAAACTCATCTTTGATACATAAAACAGATAACTAACAAGGACTTAGTGCATGGTACAGGAAATTCTACTCAATACTCTGTAATGGTCTATATGGGAAAAGACTCTAAAAGAGAGCGGACATATGTATATGTATAACTGATTCACTTTGTTGTACAGCAGAAACTAACACAACGTTGTAAATGAACTAGACTACAGTAAAAGTGTTTAAAGATAAAAGCAAAAATCATCCTCGTGTCCTGTCTTTTCCATATGGCTTCACTCCGATCAGCCACCATGACGAACAGCTGTTCATCATTTTAATAACTCTGAAACCCAATGCCTCCAACCTCTGTCTACATCATACCCGATGCTGCCATCACTCACCTGGATTCCTGCAACAGCCTGAAACTGACCCGCCTTGCCTCCAGCCTCAATAACCCCCAGTTCCTTTCACAACTACTACCCCACCGCAGGAGTTTTATGAGGTCTCTGGGGCCAGCAGGAAGTATCTGGTGCATCATGCATCCACCCTGTGCACCATACCTTCCAGACACGTCAAACACTTTTGCTGGCCCCAGAGAGCCTGCATAGGAAACCCCCATGTGCTGTTTTGTGTGCCTGGAACACTCTTCCTCCTGTCCACACAGGTCTTTGGATTTCACTTGCTACGTCTCCTTGCCCAGAAAGCCTTTCCAAGTCCCCCTAGAGTAGAGTCAGGCAATTTTCTGTGTCCACTTAGCTTGACCCAGAACTCACCACTCTCATATCACACATTTTCCTGTTTGTCAGTGTTAGCAGCAGACTATAAAGATATTGGCACATGGCTTCTTCCCTCTGTCATCCCTTCCTTTCATACCTCATAAGATACATATACATCTTATACATTAAAAGAGCTTTACAGGGACTTCTCTGGTAGCCTGGTGGTTAAGACTTCGCTTCCCAGTGCAAGTGATGAAGGTTTGAGCCCTGGGACCTAAGATCCCACATGCCTCACATGACCAAAACACCAAAAGACAGAAGCAATCCTGTAACAAATTCCATAAAAGCTTTAAAATTGGTCCGTATCAAAAAAATCTTGAAACAAAAAAAAGAGGACTTGATAGGGTAGAGTCATCAGCTGGGCTCTACCGAACATAAGAGATATAAAATGCTTCTTGTCCTTGAGGGAGATCTCTAGGAACCTTGAAAATAAAAAGAAAATTCAAGGAAAAATAATACATGCCAAATGGCCAAATATAACCAGTTGAATTATGGTTCCCCAAAAGACATATCTAACTCAGGACTTCTCAATGCATCTTATTTGAAAAAGAAAGGGTCTGTAGGGACATAATAAAGTTGAAGATCTTGAGATGAGAACATCCTGGTTGACCTGAACCAGCCCTAAATCCAACGCAAGTGTCCTTATCAGTGAAGAAGACGCTGAGTGAAAAGGAGAGAGAGAGAAGACGCCAATGTGAAAACAGAGGCAGAGAGGAGTGAAGAACAAGCTGAGGGTCATCAGCTGCCCCCAGAAGCCAGGAGAGAGAGATGGGGACAGGTTCTCACCCAGAGTTTCCAGGAGAACCAGCCCCACTGACACTTTGATTTTGGACATCTGGCTTCCAGAACTAAGAAGGGATATTTTTGTTCTTTGAAAGTCACCAAGTTTGTGATAAATGTGTCACAGGAGCCCTAGGAAACAAATGCATCAGATAATACCAATAACAAGAATTGCAAGATCTCACTTATTTCCAGTGCTTCTGCCCATGATAACTCAATTCCAACAGCCTACGATGTTATCCCTTCCTTTTCCTTGTACTCATTTTCCAATCGTCAGACTTGACTGTAGTGATGAGCATGTAGAGATTGGTAAGTGCTTCGTAAATGTTGACTGACAGGTAACTACATTTTGTATGATAAGGGAGAAATTCTACCACAAGCAGAGCAAAAGTGAAAACACAGACAGAAATGTGTGCCTGTGTTGCTTCTAAAGGGGGAAAAACGCCTGTCAGCAATAGGAAAGAACTGTCGAAGTACACAATATCGAGGACAAAAATTAGGAAGTAAGTTGTTTCATGACAGTGTACATGTATAAATTTTTCATCAAGTTAGAAAATAAATAACTACCATCTCATCCAAGTTACAGGAGCTCCTTTGAATGTTTTAATCATGCTCTATAGTGATCTCCAATGCAAGAGAGATATATTGTGAGCTAAGTTGCTTCAGTCATGTCTGACTCTTTGAGACTCCGCGGACTGTAGCCCACCAGGCTCCTCTATCCATGGGATTCTCCGGGCAAGAATACTGGAGTGGGTTGCCATGCCCTCCTCCAGGAGGTGTTCTTGACCCAGGGATTGAACCTGCATCTCCTGCAGCTTCTGCATTGCAGGCAGATTTCTTCACCACTGAGCTACCAGGGAAGCCCATGGATTATGTTAGTAACCAAAATATTCAGAGCTACACTGGAGAAAAGAACTTCTTACCAAGTACCAAAAAAAAAAAAAACGGGGGGGGGGCAAACAAAAGAAGAAAAAATATATGATAAACACAATCAGCTGGAACCGAAGAGTATAAGTGAAAAGGAAGAGTCGATTTTTTTCTCCTTTTATGGTTTGAACTTTGAACCTACACCCTTAGTTAGTGCCAGATGCTGTCCTTCCTGGTGAGGGACACAGTCCTTGAGCTCAGAGAACTTACCTTACATTCCCCACACCTCACCCTATATCACTAAAGTCTGCTCACAGCATATCCTCTCACCTAGCACATCATGGCCAGCTAACAAGAAAAAAAAATCATAAGACATACAAAAAGGAAAAAAAAACATGACCTGAAGACACAGAGCAAACTAAGAACCAGACATAACAGTGATGCGGGAAACAACAGACAGGGAGTTTAAAGCAACTATGATTAATATGCTAAGGTCTCTAATGGATAAAGTAGACAGTAGGCAAGAACAGATGTTCAAGGCTAGCAGAGAGATGGAAATTCTAAGGAAGAACCAAAAAAAAAAAAAAAAACCTTTGTAAGAGAAATAAAGAATGTCTTTGACAGGCTCACTGGGAAATTGAACGCAGTTGAGGAAAGACTCACTGAGCTAGAGGATATTTCAATGGAAATCTCAAAAACTGAAAAGCAAAGGGGACAAAGACTGAAAAAAACAGAACAAAATTCCAGGGATCGTGGACAACTACAAAATGTGTAATATATGTGCAATGGGACTACCAGAAGGAAAAGAAATGGAGAAATGCAAAGAAGAAATATTTGCAACAGTAAATACTAAGAATTTCCCCCAAATTAATGCCAGACAGTATATATAGCACCAGGAGGCTCAGAGAACACCAAGGAGAATAAATGTCAAAAATCTACACCTAGGAGCACTATCCTCAACTACAGAAAACAATGATGCAGGGGGAAAACCCTCAAAAAAGCCCAGAAGGAAGACTTCCTACCTACAGAGGAACAAAAATCAGAACTGCATCCAACTTTGCCTCCAACAAGAAGACAGCAGAGTGAAATGTCTAAAGTCTTAAAAGAAAAGCAGTGAAAGTGAAATAAGACATTTCACAATGAATATTAACTGACGACTTTGCAAGTACACAAGTTTTTATGTTTTCCATTTTTTATGTACTATGTGGCTCTTTATGTATTACCTGAGTGTTTTACTTTCTAAAAAATGCATCCATCTATATACTGGACATAAGAAAAGTTTATTTTTAAAAAAGGTCTGCAGAATGAGGAGTGGAGATTATAAACAGCGAAGCTTTAATGACCATCTCAAGTTTCTCCTGCTAACCTGATCACCAGTTCCTGGCTTGAATTTTGGATGAGAAAAAAAAATAACTTCAAATTCATGTTCACTATTTTGCTGCTTACAAAGACTGGACATTGTGACTACTGGACTTTTAATTACCTAAAAATAACCAGCGAGTGCACTGGGTTCCTGAACTTTCAGGCAGGGTAAATGTTTTAAGAACGAGGAAATTGACAAAGTGTTGCCTTTACAATATTTTGCAAAGCTTCCTAGGCAGAGGATGTCGTGGAAGACTTGAGTCATAGCTGAGCAATCCAAGGAAATCCACTGTGGACCTCGTGTGACTGAGACAAGTTTTCACAGTATTCCAAAGCTGCTTGTTGCATTGTTTAGCCTCACCTAGCTAACATACTGCTCTTAGAAGTTCCAGGTAAATGAAGTCCCAAAGGCTAAGGGTAAAAAGGCAGAGGGGCAGAGAATGCAACTTACGTTTAACAAATACTGTGTTGTGCAAACCTCTCTGTTGATAGGGACCACAGCGTCTCAAACATTTATCACTAGCCCTGTTCAATGTTAACTTCTTTACACACACGTTTTTTCATTTTATTCCTACAACTATCCTTTCAAGTGAGTATGACCATCACCATTTATGGGTAAAAGGAAATGAGGCTCAGACGCACATTTAAAAAGTAGCAAACATTCCAGAATCCACTCCCCTCTAGATTCAAAACGGGTCTGTCTCATACCCAGCGTCCTTCAATCCCATTAGACCAGCATTTCTCATGCTGAGAGGTGACTGATTTCTCAAGGACCCCTGTGACTTAGGAAGTTACTGTAACTCTCCGAGCCTCTGTTTTCTCATCCATAATTCTGGAATAAAGATAGTAAAACTAGGATTGTTCTAAAGGATGGTTACAAAGTGTTTGGAATAGCCCGGGTGCATGGGGGTTGTCTTACACTGATTAGCTATTGTTATTAATGTGGGTATAATTATTGAGTAAACAGATGATCCAACCAAAGTTTTAAAAGGTGGGGGAGGCCCATGATAAAACATTTGGTTAATCCTGGAGAAACAAAATCCAACAGCTCTTGTATGCAGGACAATGACATTCCAAGTAGAAAAAGTAAACTATACAGTGTTTTCAGGACTTATTTGCAAAGAAAAAAGAAACTTTTTTTTTCTTTTTCGGAGCATATTCATTAACATCATTAATTTACTGAACAGACATTTATTGCACTGATATAATGACAAAAACAATTTACACAGTTTGTCTCTCATGAAGCTGGCAGACAGCAGGGGAAAGATACAAAAGCAAGTGAAAAACAAATTTAAAAGTTACAAACCATGAAGGACTCTATGAGGTGGAACTTGAGAGTCCCTTTGAATGCTGGAAAGCATAGAGGGAAAGGAAGTATTACAGGGGAGGGACAGGGTGCTAGGGACAGGAAAATAACCCATGAAAATTTTTCATGGAAATCAGAATGAATCTCAAGCTAACAGCTTTATCCCTATTTGTTGTTTTCAAAGACTGACACTTAATCCCAACAGAAGCCATGTCCATTCAGGACAATTATGTCATTTGTCCAATTACCCTATTGTTGCTATGATAATCAAAACACAGAATGGTACAAATAGAGAAATTAGAGACTTGAGCACAAACATGAATTATGCAGATGAGGAAACTGAAGCCAGGGGAGGTTAACTGACTAGAACCCCACCTCTGGCTGCCTGGACTCACACTATCATCAATCCATCATCATCAGCCCCCATCATTCATCATTTTCTGAACTAGAAAAAAATCAAGTATTTATTAACCTTGGTACAACACGAGGTGCTCAGGGGACTAAAGTGAATAACAACCCAATCTCTCCCTCTTTTGGTTGAGTCCCTTCACTGTTCACTTGAAACTATCACAACATTGTTAATTGGCTATACCCCAGGACAAAATGTTTTTGATGTTTAAAAAATAAAATTAAATTATAAAAATCTCTTCCTCTAGGGTCTTTAGAGTCCTGTTGGGGGACCTGGTTCAAATACAGGAAAATGACACAATCAAGTTGAAATAGGAGCTCAGGGGAGCAATGGAATAGAAAAAAACAGATCTTATTGAAAAAACAAAAACAAGACCTGCTCTAGGGCACCACTTGGAAATTTGACTATAAATGATGGGTCTCAGATACTTTGCTAAAATACTTCCCATGCTTTTAAACCTACAATACCAAGTGCTGGGAAAGACTAGGACAAATGTAACCCTTATGCATCACTGGTGAGGGTACAAGATGGTACGCCGCTTTGGAAAACAGGTTGACAATTTCCTATAAAGTTAAAAATAGGCGTTCCATGTGACCCACTAATTCCACTCCTAGGTATCTGCCCAAGAGAAATGAAACCTATATTGTCCTAAAAATCTGCACAAAAATATTTATAGAGCTTTATGCCTACTCATCAAAAATTGGAAACAATTCAGGAGGGTCCTTCAACTGAATGGATAAGCAAACTCAGGTATTTCCACACAAGGGAACACTCTTCAATAGAAAAAGGGAATGAACTGCTGATACACAACATGAACGAATTTCAAATCCACTTTGCTAAGGGAGCAAAGTGCTGTTCTAGTGAAGGAAAACAGATCCTTGCAGCTGAAGAAAAGAAGCAGGGAAGAGAGAGGGTACCACCCACAGTAGCTCAGATGGAAGATGATGACGGAGGGGGAAATTCTTACAAACACTAAACAAAAGATGCAGTAAATTGCACAGTGATAAACAATATAAAAATAACACAGGAGAGGAATGAGATGGGGAGTGCTGAGGATGTGACTAAGATAGACCAGTTGGAAGGGCAAGGCCCTATTCCCAGCCTTATTCTGCAAGGATTGGATCCTTTCGTATGGGACAAAGGCATCCCTGGAAGGGCCATAAACGCCCGATCTGTAAGGATTAGCCTTAGGACCCCTTAATGAGACAGGGCAAGAGGTCCATGATCTCAACTAGGTAAGGTCTTCAAGTCCCTTGCCAGCCTGAAGAAGCTTCAGAAGACAGACCTTCATCTTCCCAATAAAGCCTCCTTGGGGTCTATGGCTCTCAGTGGAGATTTGAGATAGGAGGTAGACAGGCCCCCTCAGGCTAAGCAACTAAAGTTCATTCCTTATGGAAGAAATTCCAAAGTAATAGTGGAACAATCAAGAGAGGAGGCTGGGCCTTGCCCAGATAAGAGATAAGGGACCACACCTCATTCCTGAAGTCCAGAAACCTTTCAAACTAGAAAGCTCCTTGGTGATCAAAAAGGGAGTGATGTCAAAGCTACCCAAAGCTCTCTTTGCTGGAATCCGTCTTGGCTGAGAGATGCATGCACACATGGGAGGATCCTGAAATATACCAAATACGAACTCTGAACCAGACAAACCAAAATAATTGGCCAAAGGAAACCCAGAAAAAATGTCTTACAAAAGTGATTCAAATCTCCATGAGGATGTGACTCTGAGTCCACCCTTGTGTCTATCCACAAGTACTGGACTCTTTTCCTCCTAATAAACACTTTGTTTCACTGCTTTCCTTCTTTGTCGGAATTCTTTTCTACAAAGCTGAAAGGCCAGGCCCTTGTCACCCACCACTAGTCTAGTGGCTAGGATTCAGCTCTCCTTGCCACGACCCAACCTTAATCTCTGGCTGGGAACTGAAACCCTGCTTCAAGCCGCTACAGGCTAAGGCCATCTGATATCAGATGGATTTGCAAGTTCAAATGGGGTGGTCAGATGAAGACTCTCTAAGAAGATGACATTTGAGCAAAGACCTGATGGGCATGAGGGGTGAGACCTTGTCATATGGGGGAAGAATCCGGAGAGTACAGGAAATGCATGAGAAAATCCTTGGAAGGATTTCCTGAGAAAGATCATGAATGCATTTCCGTCTTAACTGACCACTCCGGCTGTTAATTGGAAAACAGATCCTTGCAGCTGAAGAAAAGAAGCAGGGAAGAGAGAGGGTACCACCCACAGTAGCTCAGATGGAAGATGATGACGGAGGGGGACATTCTTACTGATGACTCCATGGAGACACACACACACACATTTTTGAAAGGGGACATTCTCTCCCTGAAGGAAACAGAGATAGAGCGGCTCCAGGAAGCATGATGCAGCTTGAGCAACTGCTAATTATGCCAGCAACAAAAGGCGTAAAAGGAGAAAAATGCTAGCTCTTAATGTCAGCGAGACAAATGTTTACTGTCTTCTGGGAAGACGAGCAGTGGAAAATGAACAGAGGTCAGTCTGGTTAGCACTGACCTGTCTTCCCCAAGCATGCGTTGTTGAGAAGGCTGCCAGACACAACTAAGGGGAAGAGGGGACAACAAGGAGTCTAAGGGGCTTTAAAAGACCCCCATCTGTCCAGAATGTCCCTCTGTAAGTCCTACCCAAACCACCTCCTCAAAACTTTGAAACCTGAGCTGCTGCCTAATGCGATTATATAACCAGTACTTCTGAACAGGAACTGAAAAAGTCAGGTCCTGCCCAGGTTCAACAGAGCAACAGGCACATATTCTTGTACCGGCCTTCAGTTCAGCTCGGTTGCTCAGGCTTGTCTGACTCTTTGCGACCCCATGGACTGCAGCAGGCCAGGCCTCCCTGTCCATCACCAACCCTCAGAGCTTGTGCAAATTAATGTCCATTGAATTGATGATGCCATCCAACCACTTCATCCTCTGTGGTCCCCTCTTCTCCAACCTTCAGTCTTTCCCAGCATCAGGGTCTTTTCTAATGAGTCAGTTCACATCAGGTGGCCAAAGTATTAGAGTTTCAGCTTCAATATCAACCCTTACAATGAATATTCAGGAGTGATTTCCTTTAGGATGGACTGGTTGGATCTCCTTGCAGTCCAAGGAACTCTGAAGAGTCTTCTCCAACACCACAGTTCCAAAGCATCACAGCTGTACATGTGAGAACTTGTATTGCATCCATACACGAAAAACCATAGCTTGACTAGTTGGACCTTTGTCAGCAAAGTAATGTCTCTGCTTCTTAATATGTTGTCTAGGTTGGTCATAGCTTTTCTTCCAAGGAGCAAGTGCCTTTTAATTTCATGGCTACAATCGCCATCTGCAGTGATTTTGGAACCCAAGAAAATAAAGTCTGTCACTGTTTCCATTGTTTTCCCATCTATTTGTTATGAAGTGATCAGACCTGAGGCCATGATCTTAGTTTTTTGAATGTTGAGTTTTAAGCCAGCTTTTTCACTCTCCTCTTTCACCTCTTTGCCGGCCTTAGTCTGGGTTTTCCTAGAATCCAGCTCTAAGTACAGACTCAAGTGCAAGCATTTATTTGGGAGATGCAGGAAGCTTTACTAAGAAGTGGGAAAGTGACACAGGGGCAAGAAGGCAGCCTATCAAGCCAGGCTTTCTTGTAGAGAAATGGACCTTGATTCTTTGTGCAAATTCAGATGCTGTGTAAAATAATACCTAGGAGTTACATCACCCAAGGAAACACAGGAGCTGAGGTATTGATATACATCAACTGCTAGTCATCACTGGCCAAGGGCTGCTGAGGAGCAGGGAATAAGTAATTTTCCAAGTGCTGACAGCCTCCTAAGGCAGAAACTTTAGAAAAAAAGTCTAAAAGGACTTCCCTGCTCTGGTGGCTGAGACTCCATGCTCCCAATGCAGGGGTTCTGGCTCCCATTGTTGTTCAGGGAGCGAGATCTCACATGCCATAACTAAATATTCCACATGACACAGCAAAGACAAGATCCTGTGTGCCGCAGCTAAGACTCAGCACAGCCAAACACATACATACACACCTAGAATATTTTTAAAATAAAAAAAAAGAAAAGAAAAAGTCTTCAGGCAAAGAGATGCAGATACAAGCATTTGGATGTCAAAGGAAGCGCCCAGAAATCCTGAGACCCAAGGGCAGAACAAAACACCACAGACTGTGCTTCACTGCAGGCATCCCCACGTGGTGTGAAGAGCAAGGCACTTCTTGGCCTCTGCAGAGGAAATGATTTCAACAAATTGCAAAAAAGGAGGAACTCTTCCCTCAATCCATTTTTCTCCAAGCACTCCTCATTGATTTATCCATTACATTATTGTTATAAATTAATAAAGTAAGGCACGCGTTAATTTACTTTATAGGTTTCTCAGCCACTGATTTCCTATTATCCCTTTCTATTACCCAACTCACTGACTCCTGCAGATAAATTGTCTGCAGCACAAATGCATCCCAGACTCTTGGATTTTATTAAGTATATAAAAGGTGTGTGATTTGTATTAACAACTCAGCTCATCACCCCATATTCAAAACTTAGCCAATTAAGCTCAAGTGCATATTAAAATAGGAAAGAGATTCCCAATTTCTACTTCACATTCTTATTGCCTAATGAATTGTTCATTCTTTCTAATTCTAGTGTCATTTGCTTAATTTTCTTTTAATTTCTTAAATGTAAGAAAAACATGTCTAATTTTCTAGATGTGTGAAAATACACTGGCTTAATATTGCCTGTGAAAACTTCCTAAGTCATTGAAGGAAAATGCAGTCATGAGTGATCAGTAATATATACACCATCTGACACAGTGCCAGATAAACAGCGGGCACTCAATAAATGCTTGGTGACTGGATGAATACGCCTACAGTTATAGGACCAATGCTCATGCACAGATCAGGAGACCAGTTCTGGTGTCACTACCGCAGCTTGTTTATTTATCTGTCCGTTGTGTCCTCCCAGGTTTCTGGTGAGCCCTGTAAAGTGAAAATGTATGTTTGTATCTGTAGTCTTCCTCAGGGTTAATTGGAAAGTTCTTTATTTCTATAGTTCTTTGATGCATTAATAGAGTTCAATAAGAACAGAAGCCATTATTTCACTCTTTCTTCATTCAAAACATTTACCAAATGCTAACTATGTTTCACTCATTTACTCATTAAAGTATTTACTAAATGCTAACTATGGGGGGCTTCCCTGGTGGTCCAGTGGCTAAGACTCTGTGTTCCCAATGCAGGGGACTTGGGTTCAATCCCTGGTCAGGGAACTAGACCCCACCTGCCTCAACTAAAGATTCTGCATGCTGCAATGAGACCAAAGTGTTACAACCAAGACCTGGCACAGCCAAACAAATAAATATTTTGTAAAGGATTAAAAAAACGCTAACTGTAGGCCAGGATTTATAAACAATTTTATAGTGCAGATAAAGTTAGAATGATGGCTCGAGTATTAGCTGTGGTAAACAGTTTATAATGCAACACAATGCGGCCCACAGAGCAAGGAAACTGACATCAAAGGAAGTCTGGAAAGTTTCACACAACCTGGAATATTTGAGATGCGTCTTCTTTTGGCTCAAGAGGCTCCTGGATGGTGAAAAAGTAGGCAAAGGCATTTGGGGTGAAGCATCAACATAGGCAGAGTTGTAGCCTTAAAAAATAGTATTATTTTTTTTTTTAGGTTGGTTGTAGTGTTACTGTATTAGTCCTAGTTCTCCAGGAAAAAAACACATTAATAGATTCTAGAAAGAGAGAGAGAAGAGAAAGAAAAAAGATTTATTTTTAAGGAATTGACTCATACGACCATGGGGGCTGGCAAGTCTGAAATTTGTAGAGCAGGCAGGCAGTCTGGAAATTCACCTACGAGTTGATGTTCCATCCAGTTTGCAGGCCAACAGTCTGGAAATTCAGTCAAGATTTCTATGTTCCAATCCTGAGGCATAATTCCTCCTTCTGCAAACCTAGTCTTTTCTGTCAAAGCCTTCAACTATTGGGTGAAGCTCACCCACAGTATGGAGAGTAATCCGTTCTATTCAGAGTTTATTGTGCACGCCTGCATGCTAAGTTGCTCAGTCGTGTCCGACTCTTTGCAACCCCGTGGACTGTAGTCCACCAGGCGCCTCTGTCCATGGGATTCTCCAGGCAAGAGTACTGGAGTGGGTTGTCATGCCCTCTTCAAGGGGATTTTCCAGAGCCAGGGATCAAATGCACATCTCTTACATCTCCTGCATGGGCAGGTGGGTTCTTTACCACTAGAGCCACCTGGGAAGTCCAGAGTTTACTGAGTTAGGTGCTAATCACAGCAATATCTCAGTCAAACAGCGGAGCGCCACTGTCTAGCCAAGCTGACGCACACAAGAAACACTCTGCAATCATGGAAGCAGCGGTCCTCAAGGTGTGGCCTCAGCCAGGACCGTCGTATCACCTGGGAACCTGACAGAAACACAAGTTCCTGGGCCTTCGCCAGACTTCCTGAATCAGAAACTCTCAGGTTGGGGCCCAGCAACCGGATGCGAACCAGCCCTTCAGGTGTTTCTGGCACATAACAGGGTCAGCATCACTAGACCACTAGTTTGACTTCTAGTGTCTAGGTCAGAAAGAAAAGCATGAACACAGAAGCAGGATATTAATTGCCTTTCTGTTCCTGGGCTTTAGTCACTTGAAAGATTCCATGTTTAAACAGCAAACCTGCTAGAGGAACAACAGAAGAGAGTCCTATTGATTGTTTATAAATCTTTACTCAGAGATGCTATGCAACACATCCGTTGAAACCCTCCTCCATCGCCAGCTCCAGCTCCTTAGCTACAGACTCTGCTGAGCTGGCTTCCATTTCCTTGACAAAGGGCAGTCAGATCTACATCAGAACTTGCCTCAAGACTCATCAATCGCCCTTCTGTTGGTATTGATCATGCAGTGGGGAACCCTCTGCGAACTGCTTCACAGTGGTCCAGAGACAATATGTCAAGAAAAGAGATGGGGATGGTTACTGTTTGAACTCCTCCCAGTGATTTAAATACCCTATTCATTCACTGCCCACCAGTCTCCTATCGGTTATCTGTTGCTAAAACAATGCTGCATAACAAACGAGCACAAAACCTCAATGACTACAAGGATGTGTGCTTACTGCCTGGGCATCTGCGGTAGGCCACTGTTCCGATCCAGGCTAGCCCCAAGCACATGCCTAAAGAAAGGACGGCTGGATATGATCCTGCAGTCCCACTCCTGGGCACATATGTGGACAAAATCATAATTCAAAAAGGTACATGCACCTCTATGTTCATAGCAGTACTATTGACAATAGTCAAGACATGGAAGCAACCTAAATGTTCATCGATGGATGGATAAAGAAGATGTGGTACATACAATCAATGAAATATTACTCCTCCATAAAGAAGAATGAAACAATACCATTTGCAGCAACATGGGTGGAGATCACCCTACTAAGTGAAGTAAGTCAGAAAGAGAAAGCCAACTACCATAAGACATCACTTATATATGGAATCTACAACACATACAACATAAATGAACATACCTGCGAAACAGATTCACAAAGGACAGACTTATGCTTGCCAAGGGGGAGGCAGGAGGGAGGAGGATGGATTGGGAACTTGAAACTAGGAGATGCAAACTAGTACACACAGGATGGAGAAATAACAAAGTCCTTCTGTATAGCAGAGGAAACTATATTCAATATTCTGTGATGAACCACAATAGAAAAGAATATGAAAAAAAAACAGAAATATGTGTAACTGAGGGACAGGGAAGCCTGGTGGGCTACAGTCCATGGGGTCACAAAGAGACAGATATGACTTAGCGACTGAACAACAACAATGTAGAACTGAACTGCTTTGCTGTACAGTGGAAATGAACAGAACATTGTAAATCCACTATACTTCAGTAAAATACATCTAAAAGAGAAGACTGGCTGGCTGTGGTTGACCTCGGACGGGTACAGCAGACGCAGCAGAGCAGCTGGGCCGGTCTCCCTGGGTCTCAGCCTCCAGCACCCTCACCACTCAGGTTCTCGTGCGGAGGCAGTGCACAGGGAGACCATAGCAGGGGTGAAACACTGCCTACTCAGGCCCCTGTGGGCACCATGTCCACTAAAATCCCATTGGCCAGAGCAAGTCACACAGCTGAGCCAGACCTGGGGCTGGGGACAGTGTAGACTTGGTGATGCCTGATTCACCTCTCCCCAGAAGGAAAGAGTTGAGGTCTTGTTTAACGTCTACTCCACCCTGATTGGGAAGCTCCTGCCTCCCCTCCACCCTTTTTGCCTGCCTCCCTCTGACTCACATTCTGGAGGTACCTCATGTGTCACTTTCTTAGGAAACCTCCATCGACTCCTCAGATACCCACCTCATGAGGTTCTCTCAGGGCACCAGGATTGCCATTATTGTAGCACTTATGACATGGACATGACACAGAAAATTCAAGAAAGCTGACTGAGAGAAATGCTGACAACATATATTTGGAAAAGCATGTGGCAGAGCTGGACATTCACATCCATGGGTTCCATATCTACCAATTAAACTGACTGCAAATCAAGAATATTTTTTTAAAAATCCACTAAGTTCCATTTTCCTTTTCATTACAGGGGACTGGAATGCAAAAATAGGAAGTCAAGAGATACCTGACAAGAGTAACAGGCAAATTTGGCCTTGGAGTACAAAATGAAGCAGGGTAAAGGCTAAGAGAGTTTTGCCAAGAGAACGCACTGGTCACAGCAAACACCCTCTTCCAACAACACAAGAGAAGACTCTACACATGGATATCACCAGGTGGTCAATACCGAAATCAGATTGATTCTATTCTTTGCAGCCAAAGATGGAGAAACTCTACACAGTCAGCAAAAAGAAGACTGGAAGCTGACTGTAGTTCAGATCATGAAATCCTTACTGCAAAATACACACTTAAATTGAAGAAAGTAGGGAAATCCACTAGATCATTCAGGTATGACGTAAATCAAATCCCTTATGACTATACAGTAGAAGTGACACACAGATTTAAAGGATTACATATGACAGACAGAGTCCCTGAAAAGTGATGGACAGAGGTTTGTGACATCGTATAGGAGTCAGTGATCAAGACCATCCCCAAGAAAAATAAATGCAAAAAGGCAAAATGGTTGTTTGAGGAAGGCTTACAAATATTTGAGAAAAGAAGAGAAATGAAAGGCAAAGGAGAAAAGGAATGATATACCCATATGAATGCAGAGTTTCAACGACTAGCAACGAGAGATAAGAAAGCCTCCCTCAGTGATAAATGCAAAGAAATAGAGGAAAACAATAGAATGGGAAAGACTAGAGATCTCTTCAAAAAAATGAGAGATACCAAGGGAACACTTCATGCAACAATGGGCACAATAAAGGACAGAAATGGTATGGGCCTAACAGAAGCAGAAGGTATTAAGAAGAGGTGGCAAGAATACACAGAAGAGCTGTACAAAAAAGATCTTCACAACCCAGGTAACCACCATGGTGTGATCACTCACCTAGAGCCAGACATCCTGGAATGTGAAGTCAAGTGGGCCTTAGGAAGTATAAACAAAGCTAGTGGAGGCGATGGAATTCCAGTTGAACTATTTCAAATCCTGAAAGATGATGCTGTGAAAGTGCTGCACTCAATACACTAGCAAAATTTAAAAGACTCAGCAGTGGCCACAGGACTGGAAAAGGTCAGTTTTCATTCCAACCCCAAAGAAAGGCAATGCCAAAGAATGTTCAAACTACTGCACAATTGCACTCATTTCACATGCTAGTAACGTTCAAAATTCTCCAAGCCAGGCTTCATCAGTATGTGAATGATGAACTTCCAGATGTTCAAGCAGGATTTAGAAAAGGCAGAGGAACCAGAGATCAAATTGCCAACATCTACTGGATCATCAAAAAAGCAAGAGAGTTCCAGAAAAACATCTACTTCTGCTTTATTGACTACGCTGAAGCCTTTGACTGTATGGATCACAACAAACCGTGAAAAATTCAAGAGATGGAATACCAGGCCACCTTACCTGCCTCCTAAAAAATCTGTATGTAGGTCAAGAAACAACAGTTAGAACTGGACATGGAGCAACAGACTGGTTCCAAATTGGGAAGAGAGTACATCAAGGCTGTATATTGTCACCCTGCTTATTTAACTTATATGCAGAGTACATCATGTGAAATGCCGGGCTGGATAAAGCACAAGCTGGAATCAAGATTACCGGGAGAAATATCAATAACCTCAGATATGCAGATGACACCACCCTTATGGCAGAAAGCGAAGAACTAAAGAGCTTCTTGATGAAAGTGAAAGAGGAGAGTAAAAAAGTTGGCTTAAAACTCAACATTCAAAAAACAAAGATGATGGCATCTGGTCCCATCACTACATGGCAAATATATGGGGAAACAATGGAAATCGTGATAGACTTTATTTTGGGGGGCTCCAAAATCACTGCAGATGGTGACTTCAGCCATGAAATTAAAAGGCACTTGCTCCTTGGAAGGAAAGCTGTGACCAACCTAGACAGCATATTAAGAAGCACAGGCACTACTTGGTCAACAAATGTCCATCTAGTCCAAGCTATGGTTTCTCCAGTAGTCATTTATGTATGTGAGATTTGGATTATAAAGAAGGCTGAGCGCCAAAGGACTGAAACTTTTGAACTGTAGTATTGGAGAAGACACTTCAGAGTTCCCTGGGCTACAAGGAGATCCAACCAGTCAATCCAAAAGGAAATCAGTCCTGAATATTCATTCAAAGGATGGATGCTGAAGCTGAAGCTCCAATACTTTGGCCACCTGATGCAAAGATCTGACTCATTGGAAAAGACTCTGATGATGCTGGGGAAGACTGAGGCAGGAGGAGAAGGGGACGACAGAGGGGGATGAGATGGTTGGATGGCATCACTGACTTGATGGACATGAGTTTGCACAAGCTCCAGGAAGTGGTGATGGACAGGGAAGCCAGACATGGTGCAGTCCATGGGGTCACAAAGAGTCAGACATGATTGAGCGACTGAAATGGCTAAGTTCTAAAAAGCAAAATTTAACTTGTCACATGCCAGTAAGTATTTTCAATTCCCTTGAGGAGAGCATGGCAACCCATTCCAATATTCTTGCCTAGAGAATCCCATGGACAGAGGAGCCTGGTAGGCTGCAGTCCACAGGGTTGCTAAGTCAGATATGACTTAAGTGACTTAGCATGCATGCACAGCAAGTATTAATGTGGCATGTACACTCTCTTAGGTATTTTAAGTAATCTAGAGATGATTTCAAGTATACAGGATATCATATGTAAATACTATAGCATTTTATATAACATCGTGAGCATCTGCATATTTTTATGTTTTTGATTGTCCTGAAATAAACCTCCCATACAGAGGGACCACTGTCTTTGATTACTAAATGATTAAAGGACTACATTAAAGCTTTCCTGGTTTTTTGAGAGTTTAACTTCTAGAAGAGGTAACACAAAATTCTGTTTATTATGAAAACTGATCTTCCTGATCAAGATCCAGACACACCACTGTGCTTTCTCCGTATGCTGTCCCTTCCACCTGTCACCTTTCTACCCTGGCCAAACAAAATCCTCTGCCTCATTCAAGGCTCCACCAGGCTTAGGTAGTAGCTACCTGATGAGTCCTGAGCAACTCATTTGCATTTATCTGGGCTCTAATGACCCTGTTTTAGAATTGATGGTCTGAAGACAACAGAGCGTTTACATCTGCTAATGAGAAGAGGCTATAAAGGAACCAAATTTGTCACCCCAATTGTGTCTTTGTGGCATGAAGATGAATGTAGGCTGATTATTTTTTAAGAAACAGAAGACTTAAAAAATGTTTCTTGTTATGTTCCCCCTAACTGCCTAAAAGAATTTAGACAGAAGCTCCATCCGTGGAACAAAACTACCACGAGATGTCTGGAGAGAATATGGGCAGTGTGTGGTGGGCAGACTTGGCCATCCCTGGAGACCACAACCCCCACTGCATCCAGTTATCTCTGCTTGTCCAAACAGCAGAGACAGAAAGCATTTATTTTCCAAACATTTGCTTTTCCATCTCCATTTCCCTCCTCCCCTTCCAAGTCCCAAACCCCACTCTCAATATCCTCCTTCCACCTCTTCTTTGTTTTTACTGGGGTAAGTTGCTTTACAATGGTGCACTAGCTTCTTCCGTATAACGCAGTGAGTCAGCTATAAGCATACATATATCCCCTCCTCTTAAGCCTCCCTCTTACCCTCCCCATCCCATCTCTCCAGGTCGTCACAGAACTGAGCTGAGCTCCCCGTGTGATAAAGCAGCTTCCCACTAGCCATCGGCTTTACGCATGGTAGTACATGTAAGTCAGTCCTAACCTCCCAGTTCATCCCACCCCCTCCCCTGCTGTGTTCACTTGTCTCCTCTCTATATCTGCATCTCTATTTCTGCCCTAGAAATAGGCTCATCTGTACCATTTTTCAGGACTCCACATATATGCATTAATATCAATATTTGCTTTTCTCTTTCTCGCTTACTTCACTCTGAATGACAGACTCTAGGTTCATCTACATTTAATAAATGACTCAACTTCGTTCTTTTTTATTGCTGAGTAATATTCTATTGTATATATGTACCACCTCTTCTTTATCCATTACATTCTCTTATGTGTTTAGCTGAAGATGGCATTTAAAGTGAGAATTTGAGCCACTTGGGGGACTTACTCAGTTTGCCTGGATCTCTCCCATATACTCATGTTATTCAACATTCAACATATTGTTTTATTCTCTCTTGTTAAGCTGTTCTATGTCAATTTCACTCTTAGGCCAGCCAGAAGAACCTAGACGTGTAGAGGCAAATTCCCTCCTCCCCAACAAGGCTTCCAGGACACTGCCCTCAACTGTGCAGAGATGGGCTGGAAACCTACACCAGCGTGCCCAGGGTGGACTGGTACAAGTAAGGGTGTGAACAGCAGGCAACAGCCTCACCTCTAATCTCACCTTTCACTGTCAGTGAGCTTAATCAGTCAGCCTTCTCTCAGGCTCCGGTTCCCAGTTCCCTTTCCATCACTACAGCCTCATGAAAATTCGAGCTTGAGCCCTGAACTCTCAAGTATGGTCATTTCTATTCCCAGATGACTGGACTCTGCTTTCCATGTAGCTTCCTGACCTACAATTCAAACACTGCAGTAACACCAGGGCCCCCACCCTGATGTGTACCCAAAGGCTCAGGTTTTTGCATGGCCAACCCTGAATCCTCACCTCCAAAGGCCATTTTTCTTATGGGGCTTTCCTGCCTCTACTTTTTCCCACTGAGGCAACCTTCTCAGTTGACAACAAATTTTTCAGTTGCTCTTCTCTCCTTCCATTTCATTCTTTCTCTGTCTTCTCCATCTCTTCTATAACATATTCATTTCCCATAATGTTTTAGATCCCCAAATTTGTGTTTTCCATTTCCATTTTCCCTTAGGGAGTTCCAGCAACTGCAGAAACATGACCTGCCTGCTTACCTGCCAGCCTGAAGTGGAAAACTAGACGATGGAATCTTAGGGAAAAAAAAGACTGACTCAGCAGCAAGTACACATCATTAGCAGGAAGCGAGTCAGTCCCAGGAATGGTGATTAGGCATTTTCAGAAGTCACAAGGAAGGGAGGCCTGTAAACGGTACTGCAAAAGCATTGAAAATAATCACTGACTGGCCACTTTTATGAAGTCGATGACTTGCAAGCAGTTTGATTCATAACATGAAAGAGCCTTTTAAAAAAAATTAGCAGATCAGCATGCCAGCAGCTCCTAATCATCTTCCAAGGGGGCAGCGGGGGCCCAATCAGGAGAGACTGTCCATGGCGGATACTTGAGGTCCTCAGGGCTCTGTCCTTACATTACATGCTCTTCCTGGGAGATGATGGATTGCAATCCACTTTGATGGATTGCATTTCTACTTTAAACCATTGACTCCTCACTTTAACCCAAACGATCTCTCTGAGCTCCAGACACACAAAGGCAATAGCTCACCGTGTGTTGCCCCCGGCTATCTGGGAGGCCCTTTGCGCTGGTCAATTTTCATCTGTCACTATAAACACGCGCTCCACTTTTCTTCACTCTGCTCTGAGCACCAGAAGACTGTCTCTGTGAACCTCATAAACTATTTCCCTGGCCTTCTGAATTCTAGGAGCTTTTAATCAGTCCCTGGCAGGTGGTCAGAGGAGGAGAGAGGTTGCAATCTCTCCTCCCTCAGTTTCCTCCCTTCCAGGCTATACTGTGACAAGCCCGCAACACCCAAGCCCACAACGCTTGCAAGTTGACTCCTTCCTACTGGGAAGGCGAGTTCTGAAAACCACTGCTCCTCTCTGAGCCTCAGACCTGCAGACAGTGGCTATGGCTTTCCATCATCACTGATGACAGAGCACTCTGCTGGCCACTGGTGATTTCTTTTACCCTGATCACAACTTTGTAAAGAGATTCTGCTAAACTCTCTTCAGTGATGCCTTCCAAGTGTGCATCTGTGCCCTCATTCACTATATCCGAACTAGACATTCATCACCCCACACTTTCCCTCATGCCTGCCTCCCCACCTGACTCTCCTATAGCACCTGCCACCATGAATGGCCCATCATCCACCCTCTAGGAGCATCCAGGAGCCTGGGCATCTGAGTGACATCTCCTCCTCTCACCCAGTACAGTCTGCCAACATCAGCTCACAGGTCTGCCATTCCTTCCATCCAGGTCCAACCCAATATCATCTTGGACAACGTTTCTGTGGCAAACTCCCAAATGACTTCCATGACCCTGGTCAACCCACTCCAGTCCATTCCATATCATCTTTCCTAAGTTCAAATCTGAGGAAGTCTCTCATCTCTGCAAACCCTTCTGCACTCCCTATTGGCTTTGAGATCAAGTTGAAATTTTTAGTTAGGGTTAGAGTTAGGGTTAGGGGTTAGTGAGATTCAAGGACCTTCATTACTGGCTTCCAGTTACCTCTGTAGCCTCTTTCACTATTTACTTTGGTCTCTCCTTTCTCCCTGAAACTGTATTATTGAATTTCAAAGGTCATCTTGTCTCTCACCTCTGGACTTGCTCATGTGTTGATTCTCTAACAAGGACGATGTTCCTTTGTCCCTGCTCAGCTAACAACTGCTCACAACCAGACTTTGTGCTCAGCTAGGACAGGGACTTCAGATGGTGATTCCAGCCATGAAATTAAAAGACACTTACTCCTTGGAAGGAAAGTTATGACCAACCTAGACAGCATATTAACAAACAGAGACATTACTTTGCCAACAAAGGTCCATCTAGTCAAGGCTATGGTTTTTCCAATGGTCATGTATGGATGTGAGAGTTGAACTATAAAGAAAGCTGAGCACCGAAGAATTGATGCTTTTGAACTGTGGTGTTAGAGAAGACTCTTGAGAGTCCCTTGGACTGCAAGGAGATCCAACCAGTCCATCCTAAAGGAAATCAGTCCTGGGTGTTCACTGGAAGACTGATGTTGAAGCTGAAACTCCAAAACTTTGGCCACCTGATGGGCCACCTGTTGGGAAGGATTGGGGGCAGGAGGAGAAGGGGACGACAGAGGATGAGATGGCTGGATGGCATCACCAACTCAATGGACATGGGTTTGGGTGGACTCCGGGATCTGGGGATGGACAGGGAGGCCTGGTGTGCTGCAGTTCATGGGGTCACAGAGTCGGACACAACTGAGTGACTGAACTGAACTGAACTGAAGGACAGGGACACACCACTGTACCCCTAGCACCTCATCCAGGGCCTGGGCCCTACCACTCCAGTGCCACCCAACACACAAGCCACTTGCTGTACTATTGAGCACTGCAGTGCACTGAGTCTACACTGAAATGCAATGAAGCATAAACTGTCACTATTTTTGCATTTATTGCACATTCAAGTATCTTGGCTAAAAATTAACTAAAACCCTACTAAAATGAATTTCACTCATGTTTTTAATTTTGTTTAATGGTAGTCGGTTTCACATTGGAATTTACTGTGTGTATGTGTTCTGTTGCTTAGTCATGTCTGACTCTTTGCAACTCCATGGACTGTAGACTGTCAGGCTGCTCTGTCCATGGGATTTTCCAGGCAAGGATACTGATGTGGGTTGCCAATTCCTACTCCAGGGGATCTTCCTGACTCAGGGATCAAACTAGTATCTCCTGCATTGGTAGGTACATTCTCTACCACTGTGTCATCTGGGAAGCCCTAGAAAATTGCAAATGATGCATGCAGCTCCCATGATATTTCTCCTGGAAAGGACTGTCTACTAATTATTTGCTGAATGAGTGAAGGTGAAACATCAAATAAACAAAGAAGAGAAATCTCCAGTTCCCAAGTTTGTCGTTCCTTTCCTGTGAGATTTTCTCCAAGTCCTCTAAGTCTGGGTTTGGTGGCCTTTTATGTGCTCTCAAAGCTCCTCCAAGTCCCCCAGTTATGACAGCCCCCATTGTGACAGCTGTCACATGGAGTCACACAGTGTTCTTACCTTCACGAGGGCAGGCACTGTGCCTGTCTCGTTCAGCTCTGGATCCCAGCGCCTGGCATGATGCCGACCTTGTAGCAGATGCTCATCAAATGTCTGAAGAGTGAGGGCACTAGGAAGAGAGCAGTCATGCGGTGAGAGGAGAGACCCAGTGACGACAAGGAGACGAGGATGGCATGGACTCTGAGTATGTGCTCCTTGGGGACAGACCCCCACGTCCCGCATGACAGGCCCTACAGGGAGCCCTGGGTCTGCGCAATGAAACCCCAGGCAAGTGGGTCACTGCCTCATTCTTTGGCACCTCTGGTTCAGGAAAGCATCTGGCACAGGTAGAAATCTGAGGGCCATGGTCCTGCCTGAGTGCACTTTGCTAGTCCCTCTTCTGTACAGGGGTCTGGACCACAAGGTGGGTCAGAGGACACGGTGCCTGGCCCCGTCCTGATGAGCCTGAGTGTGGAACTGCTGTACCTTTAGACACCTAGGCAGGCTGGAGGTGGGCATGGGGGTGGGCAGTGGACACATTCCCTCCTCACTCTCTTTATACTCCTCAGCTGCATCCCCTCTGCTGAGGCCATTCAGGAGTAAGTGAGGGACTTCCCTGTGGTCCAGTGGCTAAGACTCTGTGCTCCCAGTGAAGGGGGCCAGGGTTCAATCCTTGGTCAGGGAACTAGATCATGCATGCTACAACCAAAGATATGCATGTCACAAAAAAAGATGGAAGATCCTTCAATTTGCAATTAAGATCAGCTCAGAACAATAAAGAAATGTGTTTCTTAAAAGGAGTAAATGAGAAACAGCTCTGTCTGGACTTGAGAAGTGCTGACCTCTCTCCCCTGCCTCCTAAGTATCTGTATCTCCTCCTATGTCCTTTAAACACGTCACCTCCCTGTGTTTGCCCAGTTTCCCCTGGCATTTCATCTTCCATATTAACCTACAGTTGACATTTGTCAAGATGATGACCATCTAGAGTGTTAGCCTTCATCCTCACAGGATTTGGATGGATGTTACCCTCATTTGGGCAAAGGGGGAAATGAGCTCAAAACTCATGAGCAAGTGTTTTACGGTCACATGGTAGGAAAGTAACATCATGGGACTCCAACTTTGGGGGCTCTGTGGCCACTCTCTTCCCATCTCTGCCTCTCTGGGGGTCTGCTACAAAAAGAGATGGATCTGATACTCAGTCTTGTCCATACCAAGAGTCAGTGAAGCAACTGACAGAGAAGAAGCCACGGCTGACTTTCCCGCATACAGCCAACTTTTCACAAGCAGCAGAATTAAAGGCTAAAGAGTCTGCTCACAGGGGCAAGTTTCCACGACTCACAATGGAGCCCCACCTCTCCAGGTGTTCTGAGCAAATTCACAATGGTCAATTATACATATATATTCTTTTTCATATTCTAGTCCATTATGTTTTATCACAGGCTATTGACTATAGTTCCTTGGGCTATAGGAATAAGACCTTGTTGTTTATTCATCCTATATATACTAGTTTGAATTCACTGATACTAAAGTCTGTTCATCCAACCCCCACCCCCCCCCCCCCGCCATAACTGAGTTGCTTCACGGTACAGTAGAAATTAACACAACACTATAAACCAACTATGGGCTTCCCAGGTGGCTCAGTGGTAAAGAATCCGCCTGCCAATGCAAGAGACGCAGGCTTGATCCCTGGGTCAAGAAGATCCCCTGGAGAAGGAAACAGCAATTCACTTTAGTATTCTCACCTGGAGAATCCCATGGACAGAGGAGTCTAGTGGGCTACAGTCCATGGTGTCACAATAGAGTTGGACACAATTTAGCAACTAAACATCAATGACAACGATGTATAAACTATAGTTTAATAATTTGTTTTTTAAAAAAATCAGATGGGAAAAACAAAATTTAAAAACTGCATAACGGCCAACCCAGTATCCACATCCTTGGGGCTTTCCACTCACCTGAACTGTGGCATTCATCAGAAACTCTGAACCACATGTTCAACCCTTTGGGAATTCCTGCTATGCTAACTCACCAGGTGATCTTTTCACAATATGACTTTCTCTTTGGCACCCTCTTCATGCTCTTCTGATTCTGGAACCTCAGTCCAACCCTACTTCCAGATGATAGTGTCTTTTTTATTTCCACATCATCGAGGTCTCAAACTGGTTTGAGGTCCTTCCATAAGAAGGAAAGAAGTGCATTGATTACAAAAGACCTTTCGTGTAGCTTCTATGCACAAAAGAGAACAGCAGGGTTTAGGGGAAAAGAGGAAGGGCCCTTCCTGAGGCTGACAATATGAGGGAGGGAGGCTGACAACACGCCCTTGAGTCTGGCTGGGACATGGGTGACATCCTTCATAACTCACAAGCCCCACAGTCACGTCTGCTTGACTGTGGAGAGGTTTACATTTCGAATGAAGTCAGCATAACTACCCTTCTCTGCTCACGCCAAACATATTTCTCCCATAGTCTCCTCATCTATTAAGGAGAAAGAAGGCATTAAACTGTCTATTTTGTGGTGCTGATGTAAGGAAGAAGGGAAATTCTGAGTACAGACGCCTGGTATACCACCTGGCACAGGGAAATATACGCACACTCATTAGATCTAAAGTACCCACTTACGTGGTTCAAGACATCCCTTGAGATCCATTTTGGGGGAATTCCCTGATGGTCCAAAGGTTAGGACTTGGCACTTTCACTGTCGGGACTTGAGTTCAGTCCCTCCTCAGGGAACTAAGATCCCACTAGTTTCCAGGCACAGCAAAAAAAAAAAAAAAAGACAAAAAAAAGAAATCTATTTTGCCAGGAACTTCTGAGAGAAGTCAAATCTGCTGGTATGGGCACCATCAAAATAATAAGAGGGAAAAATCAAAACAGAAAGGGGGAAAAGAGGTTTGAATTACACTTTGTCATGAAAAATTCTTGACACTAGATGGGCCATTCTATGTAAATCACATGCAAGTATTCTTCATAAGAGAGGCCCAGCTGGTTTCAGTTTGAGGTCAAAAGAGACTGAGATTTACATCTTATTCTGCCCAAAGGTTTGAATTAAGTGCTGAGAGCCAATAAAGTAACTTTGGAGACATTCACAAGGGCAAATTCCGAGAGGGAAAATATGGAGGAGGCCTTGGTGTTGGACTGGAGAAGGTACAAGTGTGTGCCTAGCTCCCAGTGAGGAGCAGCTAGAAGGAAATGGAAGGGCATCTCTATGTCAAATATACTTGGGTTATTTCACGGAGCAGTTTTAACTTTTCAGGAGTGTCAGTGTGCTATTGGACTTTACAGGTGACTTAGTTCCCTTTAAGAAATCAGTTCCAATACCGAAAAATCAAAAAAAAAAAAAACCAAACACAAATGCATACACTGCATCTCAGTTAGACCCAAGGGTGTTCGTTAAAGTTCATCTGAAGACCAAAGTTGACAGAAGAGAGAAAAGATTTAATATTTAAAGGAAAGGTACATGAATATGTGGATAGACATGGATTCTCCTACTATCTCAGTTTTCTGAACCCCATGCATTTTGTGAGACCCTAAAAAGATGGCAAAAAGCCATTTGTACATCACAACAGTAATTTTAGGAGGGGAAGGCCCTCTCAGAGCTTCCTGAGCTCAAACTATGGACCTGGCCCCATTCACCACTTGACATACATTTTTCAGGTGATGCTTCCACAAAGGCCATGAAATGAACATGCTACAATTATTTCCATGATGGTAATGCAGACCCTGAGGCCCCCATGGTAGGGCTAGGGAGATTAGAAAGAGTTGAGATTCACAGCAGGACCAATAGGAGGTAGAGAAGAGCTGGGATGAAAGAGGAAACAGAAAGCATGTCAGTTTTACATGGGTGAAATGAGAAAGAGCAGAAACATCCTAATTGTTCACAGAAACAGATAGGCAGGCAGAAATGAGCAGAGTGGAGGTGAGCAGGGGCACTGTAGTCCCGGGAGCGGGAAGGGAAGCTCTGACGGAGGACAGCTTATGGGCCTTTCCTTAGAGCTCATTAAAAGCACAAGGAGGGGCTTCCCTGGGGGTCTCGTGGTGAAGACTCTGCACTTCCACTGCATGAGGCGTGGGTTCAGTCCCTGGTCAGGGAACTAAGGTCCCACATGACAAGGTCAAAAAAGGGGAAAAAAATTAAATAAAGCAAAAGCACAGCTGCACGGGAACCGGATGCAAATTTTGTTACCAGGTCTCCCTTAATAGTTTCGGGAAATGCTTTTCCTTCTAAAAGCTAAATAGCTTCAAATTGGTTAGAGGTAGTGGAAGGGAATGTTGAAATTAAAAGCTCTCAGAGGGAGAATAGATTTCTACCCAGAAGATGGGCAGAAATAAAGTCTCTTTGGTGTCCCCTGGAGAGAAAAGGTAGAGAGAACTCACAGGTGAAGAAGCCAAGAAGCCTCTTAAGGATGGTCCTTCCAAGTGCCGGCTCAGTGGAGGCTGGAGCTGAAGGGCCCAGCTCTAAGTCAGACCCCTGTGTGATGCGTAGACTTGCCACCCACATCGAGAACCAGTCACTTCTGGGACTCCTCTGGTGGTCCAGGGGTTGGGAGTCTGCCTGCCACTGCAGGGGACAAGGGTCCAATCCCCGGTCTGGGAGGATCCCACATGTTCTGGAACAATTAAGCCTGTGCACCACAGCTACTGAGCCTGTGCTCTAGAGTCCTACTCATGCCCATGTGCCACCAACGAGAGATTAGCTCCTGCTCCCGACATCTAGAGAAAGACCATATGCAGCAAAGACGTCCCAGCACAGCCAAAAATAAAGAAAGAAAACAAATGAAAAGAACAGCTGTTAAAAAAAAAAAAAAGAGGGACTGGTTACTTCTCACTGCATCTTGGTGCCACTGCTTCGAAGGGTAACTTGGGAATATCCATCATGACATTAAGAATTAGCAATCCCAGCTGCTCATAAAAAAAGAATGAAATCATGCCATTTGTAGCAATGAGGATGAAACTAGAGATGATCAGACTAAGTGAAGTAAGTCAGAAAGAGCAAGACTAACATCATATGATATCACTTATATGTGGAATCTAAATATGATACAAATGAACCTATGAAACAGAAACAGAATCACAGGCATACAGAACAGACTGATGGTGGCCAAGGAGTGGATGGGTTGAGAGAGGGATGGATTGAGAGTTTGGGATTAGTAGAGGCAAGCTATTATATATAGCATGGATAAACAGCAAGGTCCTACTGTATAACACAGGAGACTCTATTCTACATCCTATGATAGATCATAATGGAAAATAATATATTTTTAAAAATAATGTAAAAAAGAATTAGCAATTCCAATTTAACAATGTTGCCTTAGCTGCTGCTGCTGCTAAGTCGCTTCTGTCGTGTCCGACTCTTAGCGGCAGCCATTAACAGCAGCCCGCCAGGCTCCTCCGTCCCTGGGGTTCTCCAGGCAAGAACACTGGAGTGGGTTGCCATTTCCTTCTCCAATGCCTGAAAGTGAAAAGTGAAAGTGAAGTCGCTCAGTCGTGTCCGGCTCTTAGCGACCCCACGCACTGAAGCCTGCCAGGCTCCTCCGTCCGTGGGATTTTCCAGGCAAGAGCACTGGAGTGGGGTGCCAGTGCCTTCTCCATGCATATATACATAGGGAAGTAAATATGAAGTTGTGTGCTGTAGTTCCATTTATAATACTGAAATAAGGACAATCTAAATGGTCATCAATGAGACATTAAAATAATGATGAAATATGATGTACTTCTTAGTATATTTTTGGCAATACAGAGAGGTCTTCAACTATATTTATTAAAAACAACATATAACATGAATAAGCTCATTTGTATTAAATGAATTTATATATATACTTTTGTGTGCATAAAATATCTAGAAAGATTCATTAAAAGAACTGTTTTCATAAAGGGGTAAACTTAGGGCATATTTGAGATGGGAGAACTTTTACTTTTCATTGTGCATCCTTCTGTATTATCTGCATTTTAAAATCATGAACATAGTTTTTTTAAAAAAAATACTTGAAAAGTTGAAAAGATGTTTCTCTGTGAAGAAGAATAGTTACAAAAATAAAAACCTCTTTAAAATTAAGATACAAAACCCTGAGCTGAAACTACAGTAAAATGGAGTCAATATTGAAATAAATTTTTTTAGCCTTTATGACGAACGAGAGTTTATCCCAGGGATGTAAGAGAGGTTTAATATTAGAGAACCTATTAACAAAATATATTACTTTGATAGACCAAGGAAGAAGAATTGCATAATCATCTTATGGATGCCAAAGGACATCTGGAAAATAGCTAAAACTGATTAAAAAGGGAAAAATTATTTATAAATAGTTGACTGTCATAGTGGATAAACAGTAAGGTCTAAAAACAACAGCCAACATCATAATTGAAATTATGGAGACATTCCAATTATGCAATTATACTTTTGAACTTTTAAAATGATGTCCATATCTGAGTTTTATACTATATATATGTTTTATATATATTATATATATGCTTCTATATTATATTTTTATATGTTTACATATATGTGTAAATTTAAAAATTTGTAAATACACATATATATATATTTATGTTGCAGAATCTGCCTGGAATATTCCTCTAAGAAAAGTGAGAAGGATATCTATATATATACACATACACACACATATATATATGAATCTCAGAAAGCATCAGTACTAAAAATGACCCAACTCACTCAGCTTTAAGTCAACAGCACAAGCCATGGTTGTAAAATATAACTGACACCACCATGTTTAAGAACCTGAAACTCTTCTTGTGTATGAGCCTATACTATCTTAACAGGGTGCTTTCCTTCAAACTCAACAAGAAACTAGCACTTTCTCTGGAATCAAGGCTGTGCCAGGGTTGAGATTCATAAAACAGAAAAATAGTAAGTGGGGAAGCTCCCTTTGTCCTGTACCGTGTACTGTGCTGATTGCTCAGTCATGTCCAACCCTTCTGTGACCCATGAATTGTAGCCTGCCAGGCTCCTCTGTCCATGGAATTCTCAGGCCAGAATGCTGGAGTGGGTAGCCATACCCTTCTCCAGCAGATCTTCTCGACCCAAGGATCTAAAGCAGGTCTGCTGTGTCTCCTGCATTGGCAGGTGGATTCTTTCCCACTGAGCCACTTGGGAAGCCCAGGAAAGCTCCCAGGGAGTATCAAAATTCAAGGTGAAGCCACGGATTGTGAACAGTGTCCAGGTAAGGGGGTTGCTTTTAACAGATGACCGAGAAGGGGAGAGGGTGCTGATGGGGGTTGATACCATCTTCTGTGTTTATTTTAGTGTGTGGTATTATGAAGGTGGTGACTGGGAGCCAGGAGCGTGGAAGGTTCCCTGGAAAATGCCAAGGCAAGAAGGTGGCTCCTGGAAAAGCACACAGATGCAGAGAGTAGTTCAGACAAATGTAAAAATACAAGGCCAGTTGGTCACAGTGGGACACAGCCTCGAGACATGGAAAGAGGACAAAATATTGGGTTTCAGGGCATGAGTGGATTGAAAGATGATTTTTCATTCCATGACTAAGAATCCTCTAAACCAGGAGACTCACTGGAAATAAAAATCTTCACTCCCTTCCCTCTGCCACAGTGATGTCACATTTCCCCACGGACACTGGCTCTCATGCTCATTGTTAATAACAAACCCAAGATGTGGATTGAAGTCTGCTGGCTTTGCATCTGACACTCCTCACTTCCCCCACCTCCACCTCCTTTGCCCATGGTTATCAGGCCCCTTCCACGTGCAAGAGACTATGAAGTCTGTAATGGGAAGAAACAGGGCACAGCCCTGCCCACCCCCCCAAATATGGTGCATGGCTAAGAAGAGCTAAGAAGGGCCTTCACTGGCAAGCAAGTGGTTAAGACTTCACCTTCAATGCAGGGGGTACGGGTTTGATCCCCAGCTAAGATCCCACATGCCTCACAGCCAAAAAACCAGAACATAAACAACAGAAGGAATGTTGTAAAAAATTCAATACAGACTTTAAAATGGCCCACATTAAAAAAAAATCTTAAAAGAAAAAGAAGAGCTAAGAATTGTTAGAGCATCAAATCCACCTGGAAGATGCATTCTGCCATCGTACCATCCTGCTAAGTCACTCCAATTGTGTCTGATTGTTTTGCAACCCCATAGACTATAACCTGCCAGGCTCTTCTGTCCATGGTATTCTCTAGGCAAGAAGACTGGAGTGGGTTGCCATGCCCTTCTCCAGGGGATCTTCCCAACCCGGGGATCTTCCCAACCCAGGGTTTGAACTCACACCTCATGTCTCCTGCGTTGGCAGGTGGGTTCTTTATCACTAGCAGGAAGACTTCTTAGAGTATTTTTTATTTATTTATTTATTTTTAATTTTCTTTACTTTATTGTGTTGGTTTTGCCATACATTGACATGAATCTGCCATGGGTATACATATGTTCCCCCTCCAGAACCCCCCTCCCTCCCCCCTCCCGATTCCCTCTCCCTGGATCATCCCGGTGCACCAGCCCCGAGTATCAAACCTGGGCTGGTGATTGATTTCACATATGATAATTAACATGTTTCAATGCCATTCTCCCATATCATCTCACCCTTGCCCTCTTCCACAGAGTCCACAAGACTGTTCTATAGATCTGTGTTTCTTTTGCTGTCTCACATGCAGGGTTCTCATTACCATCTTTCTAAATTCCATATATATATGCATTAGTATACTGTATTTTTGTTTTTCCTTCTGGCTTACTTCACTCTGGATAATAGGCTCCAGTTCCATCCACCTCAGTAGAACTGATTCAAATGAATCAAATAAACAACCCAATCAAAAAGTGGGCCAAAGAACTTAACAGACATTTCTCCAAAGAAGACATAAAAATGGCTAACAAACACATGAAAAGATGCTCCACATCACTCATTATCAGAGAAATGCAAATCAAAACCACAATGAGGTACCACTTTACACCAGTCAGAATGGCTGCCATCCAAAAGTCTACAAGCAATAAATGCTGGAGAGGATGTGGAGAAAAGGGAACCCTCTTACACTGTTGGTGGGAATGCAAACTAGTACAGCCACTATGGAAAACAATGTGGAGGTTCCTTAAAAAGCTGAAAATAGACCTGCCATATGACCCAGCAATCCCACTGCTGGGCATACCCACTGAGGAAACCAGAATTGAAAGAGACATGTGTACCCCAATGTTCATCGCCGCATTGTTTACAATAGCCAGGACATGGAAGCAACCTAGATGCCCATCAACTGATGAATGGATAAGAAAGCTGTGGTACATATACACAATGGAATATTACTCAGCATTAAAAAAATTCATTTGAATCAGTTCTACTCAGGTGGATGGAACTAGAATATTTTTTATGTGTATGCATAATTGAATCACTTTGTTGCACAGCAGAAAGGAACACACCATTGTATATCAACTCTACTTCAGTGAAACAAACAAAAACCCACTTAGATTGCTGGACCACACCTAGGAGGTCTCAGGAGAGCTGGAGTGGATCCTGAGACTTTGCATATCTAACAAGTTCCCAGAAAAGGCTGATGCTGCTGGTCCAAGGATCACACTTTGAGGATGACTGACTTATGAGAAACAGTTAATTATAGATGCCATGGGACCCCAGACTACAGGGATGCTCATTTATGGAGACTAAAATTGTACCATGAATAAGCCTTTGATAAGTTACCAGAGTTAAGGCTTTTAGGTTGGGACTTCCGTGATGGTCTAGCAGCTAAGACTCTGCACTCCCTCTGTAAGGGACCTGGGTTCAATCCCTGGTCAGGGAAGATCCCATAAGCCACAACTGAAAAAAAGAAAGGAAAAAGTCCCATGCACCACAACTAAAAAGAGCCAGTGCAGCCAAATGAATATTAAAAAAGAGAGAGAGAGAGAGTTTAGGTGTTCCCTGAAAAATGCATGTGGCTAATATACTTCTTGTAAAAGAAGAGTCGAGCTCTAAGCAAGTTCCAAGATGGGTCTTATGTACGGCCCAGTTCAGCCTACTCAAGCATCAGAAATCAGAACCTGGAGAATCCATGGACAGAGGAGCCTGGAGGGCTACAGACCATGGGGTCACAAAGAGTCAGACATGACTGACGCGACTTCACACACGTGAGGATGCTGTCTTTATAAGAGCAGATCCTGCGGTGCTCGATTCACAATACAAGCCCATAGTCACTGCGTGTGCAGGTCAGGCTGGACAGGAAACACCTCTTCTACTCAAGTTTTCCTAGGAAAAACCATGTCATAACCACAAGGGCTGCAGTTTTATAGCAGATATACATTCATAAATACTTTACCATCATGAGGGACAAATGGAGACACATAGGAGTTATGTGCTATAAATTGTAGCATCTACTTAAGTATTAGCTGTCATCATAATGTGATCCTTACAGATTCCCAAGGATTGCTATCTTTTGCCTAAGAATAAAGCGAAACCATGGTCAGTAAGTGAAGTGAAATTTGCTCACTCGTGTCGGACTCTTTGCAACCCCATGGACTATACAGTCCATGGAATTCTCCTGGCCAGAATACTGGAGTGGGTAGCCTTTCCCTTCTCTAGGGGATCTTCCCAACCCAGGGATCAAACCCAGGTCTTGCGCATGGCAGGCAGATTCTTTACCCCCTGAACCACAAGGGAAGTCCAAGTAACAGAGATACTATTGAAATTGAGATTTAGAATTTTGGTTCCAGATTCTGTGCCATAGTAGACAGAAGATGTACCAGAAATGTCACTTTTTGTACTTGCCCCATTCACAGTCACCAAGGAAGAGATTGCCTTGGGGAGACTGTTTTATATCAGGTCATTCTCTTCTTACTCTCTTATTTCTCTTCCCAATCCCAGCGGCACCTCACAGCTCAGTAGACAAGAGGCGAGGAACTAACCCAGAGGGTAATCAAACCACAGGCCTACTGGGCTTAGACTGTGGTCCCCAAACTTACATGTGTGCCAAAATCACCTGGAGGCTGTTAAAAGAGATGGTTGGGCCCTACCCCAGAGTTCTGACTCAGGAGGGCTGAAGTAGGGCCCGAGGGTTTGCATTTCCAATGAGTTTCTAGATGCTGCTGATTCTGCTGGTTGGGGACCACACGTTGAGAACCTCTAAATTACAGGACAGCAAGTCCCACTGGACTCCCTTTCTTTAAAATTTGAACCAGGAACTTCCTGAGAGCATGAGGTACTTAGCAGTTGTCGAGGGAGATGAAAGGAAACACAGAGAAAGGATTAATGACAAAGTGCTGTGGGGAATTGTAGCAAGCCAGTCTTATAAATGATGTCAAAAGAACATCTCTACTGGACTTCCCTGGTGGTTCAGTGGTTAAGAGTCCACCTGCCAATGCAGGGGACACAGGTTCGATCCCTGGCTGGGGAAGATTCCACATGTCATGGGGCAACTAAGCTCATGCACCACAATTACTGAACCTTCATTCTGGAGCCCATATTTCACAAGAGAAGTCACCGCAATGAGGAGCCTGTGTACCACAACTAGAGAGTAGTCCCTGTTCACTGCAACTAGAGAGAGCCCATGAGCAGCAAAAAGGATCTAGCACAGCTAAAAAAAAAAAAAAAAAAAAGTAAGAGAATCTCTGTTCCATAAGTAAAAGCAATGGGGCAAAGAGACATTTTTCAGAACAGAAAGAAAGAATGGGGCAGCTGATGGCAGAACAGACAGAAGCAACCATGGAAACACACGTGTTAAGCAGGCTTCATGACATGACAGAAAAGAACCCCCCAAAACCTCCCTACAGGGCACCCAGCACCACCAAGGAGAAAACTCTGCTTTCTCTTCTTTTGGAGCCTAGGTTCTCTGCTTTTGGACACCCTCTCAATTTTCCCTCCCATAGTAGACATGGAACCTTGAGTAAGTCTCTGTCCTTTCAAAGAACCCCACTAATCAAGAGAAAAGATGGAGGCATTCTTTAATAACCCACCCTGTGTCTAACTCCCAAGCTAGTCCCTAGATGTGGGAACATGCTCTTCACTAATGTTATTCTGCAAAGCAAAGTGGCTGCAGAGCAACTCTGGATCACCGGGTTTCTTAGTTCAAGGCCATTCCCTATCCTCTGGTGCCTTCAAGGTGATGCTGATCTGCAGCATCACCCATCCTGCATTTTTGCTTGACCAATCTTTAACACATGTTTATCCCCTCACTCTATGTCTCCTCCTGAAAGAATTTTCAGCACAACCTCCTAGCCTTGTAGAAGGAAATGAAGAAATAACCAGTGACTCAAAAAATACACAGTCTGGTTCCTAATACTTTAAATGACTGGTTTCATACTTTGGGGCCTTTACTTTCTTTGAAAAAAAAAATGATGCCCAGAAGATTTATCTTTAAGGTGAAAAGTATGCTTAAATCATATATCTGTTTCCTATGCATTGGAAGTGGCTCCCTGGAGTGTTGTCTTGAGAAAGATGACAAGCCTGAGCCCATCAAAAGTGTCACGACTGGTTAATAATTGTCCCCGCATGAGAAGGGGAGATGACCATGTGAATGCTGTATCTTTGCCCTCCCTGATCCAAATGCTATCATGGGGACTTCCACTTCTTGATTCTGTGATTCTATGCTATTATCTTTAATGTGACTGTACCAAGCATGTATTTACCTCTGAGATGTTACCTCTATTTGTGCTGAAAAACCATCTTTCTGGGTCCATTTCCCCTCAGCTCAACATCATGATGCTGTAGCTCTCAACATTAAAAGTATACAGCAAATGCATAATAATAAAGTGTCTGCTAAATGCTTCATAAAAAGTGGCATTAGGAATCTGAACCACATTCCTGCTTCCTCAGAAAAACCTGCATGGGCCAAATAAATTCAAACTCTCAGGAGGAGGGATTCTGTCCTGCTGACCACAGGTCTTAGATCCAGATTCAGTGGATATAAGAGGAGACTTTTGATGAAAACCACCTTGGCTTTCCCTGCTTCTTCTCCTCTGGAGCCTCTTGACTATGGTGTCAAATTATCCCAATGCGCTGTGGCCTTATTTCTGTACAAACTGTTATCAGCGTAAAATGACACAGGAGAGAAAATTATTAGGTCTAACCAGTCTTCCAAAGTGCATTAGAAAGACAGCACCATTTACCTCATGCTGCTGGTGTCAATGGATTGCCCCCAACCTGGGCTTCAGCTTCCTCATCTGTCACAAGGGGTTATAACAGATGACATCTCAGGTCCTTTCCAGCTGTAAAGTCATATGAAATCCATGACCTTCTCTGTAAACAACTGCTACATGGAATTGGGAAGCTGAGTGTAATCTTTAAAAAGGAACTGGGTTGTGTAGTTATAATTAACCATTCCAATTGTTCTCTACCATTGAGAATCTCATTTTTAAAAACTTCAATCGGTTAAATACTGGCTACCTTCACTATGGAAAACAGTATGGAGGTTCTGTAAAAAAAAAAACAACTAAAAATAGAGCTGCCATATGATCCAGCAACCTCATTCAAGGGCATTTATCTGAATAAAATTCTAATTTGAGAAGATATATGTACCCCAATGTTCATATCCAAGACATGGAAAGAACCTGAATGTCCATCAGCAGAGGCAGGGACAAAGAAGGTGTGGTATATATAAATAAATTAATTTACATATATACACACACACACATATATATATAGTGGAATATTACTCAGCCATAAAAAGAATGAAAAACGCCATCTGCAACAACATGGCTGGACCTAGACATGATCACACTAAGTCAGTCAGAGAAAGACAAATATCCTATGATATCACTTACATGTGGAGTCTAACAAAATGATACAAATGAACTTATTTATACAATAGAAGTAGACTCACAGACATAGAAAACAAACTCATGGTTACCAAAGGGGAAAGAAGGGGAGGGATAAATTAGGAGTTCTGTATTAACATATACACACTACTATATATAAAATAGATAATCAAAAAGGACCCACTGGATAGCACAGGGACTCAATATTCTGTAATAATGTAAATGGGGAAAAGAATTTGAAAAAGTAGGTTGCTGTTTCAGTTGTTAGGTCGTGTCTGACTCTGTAACCCCATAGGCAGCAGCATGCTAGGCTTCCCTGTCCTCCACTATCTCCTGAAGTTTGCTCAAACTCATGTCCATTGAGTCAGTGACGCTATCTAACCATCTGCCACCCCCTTCTCCTTTTGCCTTCAATCTTTCCAAGCATCAAGGTCTTTTTCCAATGAGCTGGCTTTTCACATCAGGTGGCCAAAACACTGGAGCGTCAGCTTCAGTATCAGTCCTTCTAGTGAATATTCAGAGTTGATTTCCTTTAGGATTGACTAGTTTGATCTCCTTGCAGTCCAAGAGATTCTCAAGAGTCTTTTCCAGCGCCAGAACTTAAAAGCATGAATTCTTCTGTGTTCAGCCTTCTTTGTGGTCCAACACTCCCAGCAGTACATGACTACTGGAAAAACCCTAGCTTTGACTATACAGACCTTTGCCAGCAAAGCGATGGCTCTGATTTTTAATATGCTGTCTAAAAAAATAGATACATGTATACGTATAATTAAAATCACTTTGTTGTATACCTGAAGCAAACACAGCATTGCAAATCACCTATAATATAAAATAAAATTTTTTTAAATAAAATTTTGAAACGTATTGGTTGGCTGACTTCAACTCAGTTGGTACCCACCCCTGGTTCTCATCATGGGGGTGAAGAACACCCAAGGAAAATTTGGGAAAATCTGGAGATATTTTGAGTGCCAAAACCGGGTCAGTGAGGGTGTGTCACTGGCATCTAGTGAGTCAAGTCCATGATGAGCTAAACCTCCTGCCATTCACAGGGCAGTACCACAGCAAAGGAGATGGGTCAACATTAACAGACCTGAAGTCAAGGAACTCTGCACCACTCCACCGCATGGCAACAAAGTTCACAAAGATGCTGAGAGAGGGAACAAAATCTTCAATCTAATATAAAAACATGTTTCAATTTTTTCAGTGGACACAAATCAAAGTACTGTGTGGTTTATGTCATAAGCACCAGTCCAAATTAGCCACTACAACACAGCTAAAATATTCTGGGTTTCCAATATTCTTACATGATGAAAAAATATTCCTGCTTGGCAGAATCCGAGTCAATGAGTGCTACTTGAAGCAAGCCATTTTCCTATAGTAACATGCTTTGCATGGATGAATTTCAATCTCTCATAATTTTATTTTTAACTTTTTCCAGGAAAAGATGAAAGATCCTTTTTAATTATCACTAAATGTGATAAATGAAACAGTTTTCTATTTTCCAGCCTCATTCAGTTAAAATACTAGAATGAAAAAACTTGCCAAAATGAACGTGCCTTCTCTTTTGGATGGTAACCAAAGGCACCTTCCTATATCCAGTGCTCAGAGTGCCAAAGCAGAAGCCAGCACAAAAACATATTTTTGCAGCTCTGCTAAATTTAATTTTTTCTTTAGAGGATTGGAAAGATTCCCACTAAACAGCCTTAAAGTCACTACCTGCTTTCCTACTAGACCAAAAAAGAAAAGAATGGAAATAGAATATTACTCAGCCATAAAAAAGAATGAAATTGGGTTATTTGCAGAGGTGTGGATGAACCTAGAGATTGTAATGCAGAGTGACATAAGTCAGAAAGAGAAAGACAAATATTTTATATTAACGCTTATGTGAAATCTAGAAAAATGATATTTTTTGTTGTTTTTTAGTTGCTAAGTGTGTCCAACTCTTTGCAACTCCATAGGCTATAGCCCACCAGGGTCGTCCGTTCATGGAATTTCTCTGGCAAGAATACTGAAGTAGGTTTCCATTTCCTTCTTTAGGGGATCTTCCCGACCCAGGGATTGAACCTGTGTCTCCTGCATTGGCAAGTGGATTCTTTACCAGTGGGCCACCAGGGAAGCCCAGAAAAATAGTATAGATGATCTTATTTGCAAAGCACAAATACAGACACAGACATAGAGAACGAATGTCTGGATACCAAGGAGGGAGGAGGATGAGAGGAACTGGGAGACTGGGAGTGACATATACACATTATTGATACCATGTGTGAAACAGGTAACTGATGAGGACCTCCTGTCCAGCACAGGGAGCTCTACTTAATGTTCTGTAGAGACCTGAACGGGAAGGGAATCCAAACAAGGAGGATGCATACATATAGATAATCCAGTCTGCCGCGCAGTAGAAACTAACACAGCATTGAAAAGCAACTACAGTCCAATAAAAATCCATTTAAAAATACAAAGAGGAAAATAATATTTTCTTGCACTAAATCCTTGAGGCTGGAAGATGATTGCCACAGTGTACAGCCTAGCCTATCCTGACTAATACACTCATCTAAGACATCGCATCCATCTCTCCAGGACAGGCCTATATGTATGAAGTCCACATTGCCTCAGGAGAGTGAGCATTACCCGAGACCTCCAGGAATCTAGCGCTTCCCTGGTGGCTCAGCTGGTAAAGACTCCTCTTGCAGGAATCCTCTTGCGTGGGAGACCTGGGTTTGATCCCTGGGTTGGGAAAACTCCTTGGAGAAGGAAACGGCTACCTACTCCAGTATTCTTGCCTGGGGGATTTCATGGACTATACAGCCCATGGGGGTCACAAAGAGTCGGACACAACTGAGAGACTTACTTTCCAGTAATCTAACTTTAAATCACAACATGTAAATCCCAGATACCACCCTTTCTATGCACCCTATGCCTCTCTGTTCTACATTAAACAGGGTCTGAGACTCTTCCAAAACAGGGTCTCCATCAGCACAAACTTTAGTCCCAGTGACTAAGCATCTAAGAAAGTACATTTCTCTGCTAAGCGATAGAGAATCTGCCTTTGAGGGATTCCTGCTCTCCACCTGGATTCATCCCAAAGTGCAAACTTTCCTCTGCAAATCTTCCCTTTGTTTGACAAAGATGCTAATACCAAGTATACCTGATCATGGTCAGGGACTATCTATCCTTGTTCTTGTGATACTTTATGTGCAGAGTTTTCTTATACAGTTGGGGAATTTGAGGAATGATTTGACTTCATCTCTGTTCACGTATCATTTTGTTGTTTCAAGTACTGTCTTGATGGCAGGCTTTCTGTGGTCCTATGGAGCATCACAAAACCTTCACAGGAAAGCTGAGTCATTCATCCAGACTCCTCCAGCTGAATCTTAATTATCCAAATAAATCACCTGACTCCCCCGTCAACTGCCTGAGTGAATACCAGGATGTCCATTTACTTTTCTCAGTAGAAAGCTGATTTATGAATTCTCAAACTTTTGATGTCATTCCTCAAAAGTAAGCTTAAAATAGTATGAGAGTACATACAATAGTATGTTCTTAAAATAGTATGAGTTTTTTTTTTTTTTCAAAAAAAACACTTGTGATAGTTTTATACTTTGTTGTGGAAAAACTCCTAAACTTTAGTATACTGTCCAACCTAGAGGAATTAGAATGCAACGGATCTGGCAGAAAGAACAGACAATAGCCGCATGTCCTGGAAGATCCAAGACATCTTACCACAGCAATCGGCAAGCTGGAATTGGTCAGGGTATCTGAAACCGCTCTCTGTTCGCAAATCGTCCCATTAAAAACAACAAGGGTGATGGGATGTATAGTAATCATCTGTTTACTTGTGGCAGGAGGTAGTAATTTATCTATTTACAAGTCTGTTTCTCCTAGACTGGAATGTGAGTTCTTGAGGGTAGGGAATGCTTCCCATTTATCACCTCAAGGCCCAGAACAGCACATGACACCCAGAAGATATCTGATTGATTGAGGAACTACTTGAATGAACACTGGTTTTTCAAGCTGATTTATCTGGCCTAGATAGACTGCTTTGCTCTGCCTCTTAGATTGATTTCTGCATTAAGGAACTATCCCTAGAAATCAACAACTTCAGAAAAATTTTTCTTCCCCAAGGAGAACCCCCGCCCCAACTCTATTGATTGTGTAAATGGTGGTCTTCAGAAGATGCTGGCCATTGCCTTCTACACCCTTGGAAGACTGAACAAGAACAAATGGCTGGGGGGCTTTCCTGGTGGCCCAGGGGTAAAGCATCTGCTATGGAATGCAGGGGACATGGGTCCAATACCTGGTCAGGGAACGAAGATCCCACATGCCACAGAGCAGCTAAGCCTGCACGCCACAACGGGAGGGCCTGTTCGCCACAACGAAAGATCCTGCACTGCAACTAAGACACAGCCAGATAAACAAAATAAAGATATATAAAAAAAGAAGTGGCAGGCGTTAGGGCTGCCCAAGAAGAGAACCGGTCTGTCATAGTGACAAAATATTGAAATGGGGATGCTAAAGAACATTCCAGAGTCTCCAGAACCTTTTCTCCTGGGGAGACAAAAGGGAAAGCCCCCAACAATTCTTTTACCACATGACCTCTCAAAGCCCCTTCTGGCTCTAGGATAATATTGAAGAAATGATAATAGGAAGAGAGTGTGACTACCCTTACCCTGCTATAAAACAAAAAGTAAAAATGCCGAACTACTCCTAGAAAAATAAAAATAAAGGAGACCGTAAAGCACTTTGCAAACATAAAAAGGAGTCTATCAATGCTCAATAATAACTGCAATGCTGTCCAACAAAGCCACTGCATTTAAAAGGATTAGCTGGAAATAACAAGTAGGGGTCTAGTCTGCCTAACAGAATTAACAGCTATTATGCATGCCCTGGAAATCCAGAAAGTCTGGATTGTATAACACAAGGCTTTTTTCTCTTTCTCTCCCTCCCTCTTTCTCTCATTCCTTCCCTCTCTCTGTGTCTTTTCTCTCTCCCTCCCTCCCTCTTTTTTGTAGTCTTATTTCTAGGAGTATATAATGACAAAAATTCACCTACATTTAAGAAAATACCACCCAATTTACTTAAGACATAGAGAAAAATCACATAAAGCAAGCTTCAGTTATTGAAGACCAAACTGCTTCCTAATGTGCTTCCCAATAGGAACTGGGGAGACTGACTGCAGTCATGACCCAATTCATGGCCACGCTGTGTCCTCTCCCACTGCAAGGTGACTCTGCAGCTCCTCACACTGAGGGGAATGTATTTCCTTACTCCTTTAGCATGGACTTGCTTTACACAGCAGAACATGGCAAAAGAGAGGTGTGTCCATCTCAGGCATAGGCCTCAGGCCCTTCACATATTAAGACTCTCCAGCTCAGATCTCTACCACTGTCATTCAGAGGGACCATATGGAAAGATGCTCACTGCCGTGGCCGAGAGCAGTATCGATGACTAGACAGTCATGAACCAACTCCTCAGATAAGGCACAGAACCCAGTTGATGTCCACAGAACGGCCGACCCAACATGGAACTCACCTCAGACACATGGACTGATTCATCAGAGATGAGAACAATTCAGCTGAACCAGAGACTTGTACTCCACAATAAACATTTTTGGTTTCATGCTCTTAAGGTGTAGAGTATTTGTTACGCAGCCATAGCTAACTGATACAGGCCTCATCTTCATCTCCTCAACACATATTCATTGGTCTAGCTGACATTTATGAACATTTATTTATTAACCTCAGTGGAGTTGACACACACAGACTCTGGACACATCCTCCATACCTGCTACAGTATGATGGATGATTGACATGTGGGACATGACCTGTGGTATCTAAATGGTGTCCTTACATTTAGAGGGATGTTTATAATGATCAAAATTCCTATTTATGTGGAACCTCTCTACTGTTATTAATATTAAAGCAGTCATGCTCAAGCCTGGGCAAAACTGTGAAGGATGCAAATTATTAACATCATCTCATTTGTGATTAGGTCTTCTTCCCCTGCATAATTTTTGCTCTATTTCAAGACTTTATCAGACAATCTCCATTACTCATTGTATGGAAAAGAGTGAAAACCTCTATCAAGACCAGAGATTTTAAATAGAGACTATTGTTCCTATCAGAGCAACAGAAATAAATCTATAGAACCCTTGAAATTGTGTGCAATCATTTGCATGCATCTTCATTTATGTATTTTTTTTTTTACTGGAAAAAGTGTCCAGTGTCTTCTGTTAGTAAGAGAGAATTTCTAGGCAGAAATTCAGCATAGATATAGAATATCAAAATAACACAAGCAACTAACAGAATCAATAGAACATTCCATCCAACAGTAATAGAAAATACTTTTTTTTCCAAGTGCACATAGATCATTCGCTAAGACAAGCCATATTAGGGTCATAAACAACCTCAAAAAATTTTAAAGAATTGAAGTTATGTAGAATGTGCTTGCTGAACATAACATAATCAAACTAGAAATCAATACAGAAAGACAACAGTAAAATCCCTAAATTCATGAAAAATAAACTCACGGAAAAATCCATGAGTCAAAAGAAAGTCTCAAAAAGTGGAAAGATATATTAAACTAAATAAAAACTAGACAAAACATGTATTTTATGGGTTTCAAATAATACAGTGCAGAGAGGGACACATATACTGCTAAATGCTTACAACAGACAAAAAGAAAAATCTTAAATCAATAAACTAAGTCTTCTATCTCAAAAACTTAGAAAAATAAATATGAAATAAGTTCAAAGCCAGAAGACAGAAAAAAATTATGAAGGTAAGAATAAAATTCAGTGAAACAAAATAGTAAAACAATAAAGAAAATCAACAACAACAAAAAAACTGGTTCTGCAGAAAAAAATAATAAAACTGATGAACATTTACAAAGACTGAAAAAGCTTTCTTTTCTTTAAAAAGAAGGCACAAATCATCAATATCAGGAATGAATTAAGGAATATGGCTACTGATCCTGTATCATTTAAAAGTTAATAAATGAAAATTACAAATAACTTTGGACTTCCCAGGTGGTACTAATGGTAAAGAATCTGCCTGCCAATGCAGGAGGTACGAGAGATGCAGGTTTGACTCCTGGGTTGGAAAGATGGCGACCCACTCCGATTTTCTTGCCTAGAAAATTCCATGGACAGAGGAGCCTGGCAAGGGACAGTCCATGGTGTTGCAAAGAGTTGGACACGACTAAGCAACTACATGAATGACTGAACAACTTCATGCTTGTAAGTCTGACAATTAGAAGAAATGAATCAATTGCTTGAAAACCACTAATGACAAAACTTCAACTAGTAGTCAGTGGACAATCTGAATAGATCTATAACCATCAAAGAAAAGGAATCTGTCATTTAAAAGTTCCTTAATAAGAAGGCTTCAGGGCCAGAGTATTTCCCTTAAGAAGTCCATTAAATAAAGAAGAATTAACAACAATTTTACATAATCCCTTTTTTCCAGAAAAGAGAGGCCATATTTCCCAACTCATTTTCTGAGGCCAGAATTTTCTTGACACTGAAACCAAAGACAGTTCAAAAGAGAGAAATGGAGAGGGAGAAAAGCAAAAGGAAGAGGAGAGGAGAGGAGAGACCAAACGAGGGGGGGGGGGGTGAAACCCTGCCCCCTGCCAGGGTCAGGCCAGTTCCCCCAAACGAGGAGGCCTTTCCTTCCCAGGGGCTTCACTCCCCTTTCTCTCCCACAGTGTATCAGGGGATGGAGAGTGGCGGGTAGGTCAGAGGAGAGGCCTCCACTCCTGCTCAAGTGGGTGATTAGAGGCTAAGACAGCCATAGCCTGGGCTGGGAAGGATGGGGACGATGCCGCCACCTCCCTGGGCATCTCAGCCCACCCTCCCGCTGCCAGAGATGAATTTGTGTTCAGTGCATATTTATTATATTTTTGTCTCCTTAGTAATTTTTCCTACAGAGAAATGTCCCCCTAAACCTGGTGGGCCTGCCAATCACACAAGCCTGACTCCCCAGACAAGAGGGTAAGTGCATGGCATGGGAGGGCCGAACTACGCCACCCTCTAGATACAGGGATTGGCCTAGGATCGCACGCGCGACCCAGGAAGACAGCCCTTCTCCTTCTGAGGTGGGAGACTCCAAAAGTGTCTGGAAGCCTGGAGTCAACAGGGGCCATTTCTGCTGCCACATGAGAAGAACAATCCTAGGAGGGAAGCCTTCATAGCAGAGAGTAAAGTCCCAGCATGGAGACAGTCAAAGCCCCCATGGTGGCTGGCACCTCTCACCGCAACAATCCCTCATGCAGCCGACTCTGGGTGATCCCATTCATCAAGGTCCAAAAACCCCTTTGTTGCGTAAGCCAGTTTGATACACATTTCTGTTACCAGAAACCAAGCATCTTCTAATATATGATGCTCTCCAGATCCAGTTCAAGCAACCTCATCTTTTGCCATTTAAATAAAATGTCCTTGTATCTCCTACCCTCTGTTCTATAGTAATTCATGTGCTTTCCCCAGATTTCTGCAAGTTTGCCAGGACTTACAGTTTCACTTCCTCCATTCAGCCCTGCGTTCTTAGATTGTGTCTAGTGATGTCTGATGGTCCCAGGCGGATGTGTTTCTTGGCACACTACACTGATTCAGCTACGGGATTTATCCCTCTTACACTGACATTGCCAAAACCGACTCACAAAGGCTGTGTGTGTGTGTGTGTGTGTGTGTGTGTGTGTGTGTGTGTGTGTGTGTGTTTACAGCACAAAGAGACAGATAACCTGGGCTGACTGTTAGACACCCCAACTCTGTAAAGCTATGTAGAGTCCCCACCTCTGGAAGGAATCTCCCAGAAGTCTCTTTTCTCAGCCTTCTCTGATCTCCTACTATTTGCATGGTGCTCTTCCTGTTCCTTTAGACTCTCTACATGTTGTCTAGTTTTTTAGTTTCTCGGTCTCTCAGACTTTCTGGTTCCTTCACCCAGAAAGCCAACCCCTCATTCTATTACACTGAACAGGGTACCCTCTCCCAGGACTTCCTGTGCGAACCCCAACACTCACTGACACTCCTTGATAGACAAAAGGTCCTCACCATAAGCATTTGGCCCTACCTTCAGAAACCTAGGACTGACAGGCTTCACAGCTGCAGGCTCACTGGGTTCTTTCCTCAACGTCTTCCTGTGAATGGAAGAAGTCTTATCAGGATTTACTTTCCCGGGGATAAGAGTTAACCAGCTCTTTTCTATTCTCTGGATCCCCCTCAGTCAGCAGGAAAGGCAGCTACAGTCAGCTGGGTTTCAAATAACAGTGTCTTGTACTGACTGACATGTTTTGATTGGGGATCCCAATGAGCACCTCTGTTTCACTATGGAGATAGCATCACACGCATGACCAGTATGTAGTGAGGCTGACGAAATCCTAAGAAAAATCCCCTTTAGCTGAAATGACCTGAAGTTAGTAAGATGTTCGCACTAGTCTTGGGGTTGGGAGGGGTGGGGGCAGACAGCCTGCAGTAATGGCAAATAGCAACATTTCTCTCTGGAGCAGGGCTTCTCAATCTTGGTGTTTTCTGACATCTTGGACTAGATCCTTCTTTGCTGAAGGGGCCACTCTTATGCATTGTAGGATATAGAAGAATTCCTGGCCTCTCCCCACTAGATACTAGTACCTTACTTTCCCCTCTCTTCTCTGTCAGGACAACCAAAAGATTGGTATTATGCTAAGTGAAATAAGTTAGAAAGACAAGGACAAATACTGTATGATATCTCATATAGGAATATAAAAAATACAATGAACTAGTGAATATAGCAAAAAAGCAGCAGACTCGCACACAGAGAGATCAAACTAGTGGCTACCTACCAGCGGGAGGCAAAACAGGGATGGGTGATTAAGAGGTATAAACTGTTAGGTTTAAAAAAGCGACAAGTATGTATTGTATAACATGATAAATATAATCAATATTTTGTAATAACCACAAATGGAGTATAATCTTTAAAACTGTGAATCACTATACTGTACACCTCTAACTTATATAACATTATACAGCAACTATACTTCTAAGTAAACACATAAGTAAATAAATAAACTTTAAAAATATGCCCCCAGACTTTGCCAACCTCCAAGGAAGACCAAAATTCCTGCTGATTGAGCATTTCTGCTCTAAGGGGTCACTCTGTAGGAATATACAACAGAAAAGAAATGGGCATTGCCAAAAATAAAATAAAACTCTAATTGCCTTGATTCTGTAGTTTTATTTGTTACTCTCCAAATTCAATTTAACTATTAAGGGAAAAACAGAATGCTTATTCACAATACTAATTTGTTTTAAAAATAACCCAGTCTGACACACACCTCTGGTAATGATACAACTTCAAAGCACACTGGGAAAATGAGCACCGAGAAAGTGCTTTAAAGATAAGACCGTATTAAAATTATTTGTGCAGCTTTTAAAACACATATAGTTTTAAAAATGGATTTTCCTAAGAGATATTTGGAATTTCTAAACATAAAACAAACCTCTACTCATTTTTCCCTAATTACCTGTTAGTGTATTTTACAGATGCAGGACTGGCTGTAGTACTATGTTTATTGGTCCCTAACATTTAGTAGTCATAAAATTTTTGTTTGCAGAAGATGACCCATTATATTACACTGTAGTAACTGCTTCAGATTCTTCTCTAAACCATTGCTGGACTTAACTGAAGGGCATAAGGGAAAGGGAAAGCAAGAGATTGGGTGTAGCTGAAGCCAGAGGACCAAATTCCAGGGCCCTAAGAGGCTTGAATCCAGAATCCATGTCACTTTCTATACGTGGGATTGGGCGAGGCAGCAGGGCTATGATTCTGGGAAATTGGTACAATTTAGAGAGCATCTCCAGGCGTGAAAGGAGAATATATAGGAGTAGACCCAAAGTGAAGAAACTATAGTAAAGGATGGGTTTGGTGGGCATCTGCTCAAGCTCACCAGTAACAGGGGTCAGAAAAGCAAGATTAACTCCTATCCTGCTATTGAGAATAAAGCTTCTAATACATCCAGGAAGTCAGGTCCAGTTCAGAAAACAGGAAGAAGTAAGGCTTCTGGATGTGCAGAGTTTGCTAGAGACAGCAACCTTACACATTCATTAAGGTAGAAAACTGGGACTTCCCTGGTGGCCCAGTGGCTAAGACTCCATACGCCCAGTTCAGGGAGCCTGAGACTGATCCCTGGTCGTGGAACTAGAATCCCACATGCCAGAACTAATGATTCCCCCATGCCAGAAAGGAGACCCAAAGCACTCAAATAAATAAAAAAATTTTAATAAATAAAACATAGATAACCAACAGAGGCCACCATATAGCACAGGGAGCTCTACTCAATATCCTGCAATAACTATATGAGAAAATAATCTAAAAGAGAATGAATATACGTGTGTGTGTGTGTATGTGTCTGAATTCCTTTGCTGTACGTGTGAAATTAACACAACGTTGTAAAACAATTATACTCCGATAATTTTTTTTTAATTTAAACATTTAAAAAAGGTATTCTTGCACCTCAAGGGTCCATGGGATGGTTCTTAGCACTTTGAAACAGGACTCTGGAGACTGACTTGTCCAAGAGGATCTTGACTCCTACCAAGAGAGTAAAACAAGAGAATACAAGGGAATACTCCTAACTAAATTAAAAACCTTTCTTTAGAGACAAGGTCCTATCATTCAGAGATAGGAACTTGTCTCTAAAGAAAGGTTTTAAGGAGGAAGGGAAAGAGTATGTATCTGTCAATATACAAAAACAAAACTAAAGTCATATGTAGAATTGGTGGATGATTTGATAAAACCATTCCCAAAATATTTCCCCTTTCAACCTGATATTATTCAACCAGATTTGGATTTATATTTTGCTCTGAGGCTTCTAGGAGAATAACATTTTATATAGTTAAGAAATTTCTTCAGTCTGGCAAAGGTTTTCCAAGCATACTTTTTTCATAATTCTTGTACGGATGTCACCTAACCACAGTTATTTACTGGTAGGTTTTATGGATTGGATCAAGAATATCCTGTGAGTTTGGCTGAATTGCTTCTTAAATCAAGGAGCAATTATGGAGAAGATTGTGGCAATGAATGATGGTGATTGGCTACTGGGCTGTCAAGTGAAAGAAAACTTGTATTCCTTGCTTACAGCCTTGAAGCTCAAAACAAGAGCTGAAATTTCACGGCCCACAGGCCAAATCCAGCGGTAGATGTGTGGCTGCCCTCTCAAAGGTTGACCCACAGACTGTCTTCAAGGTTTTGAATTGGTTGCCAATTTAAAAGTCAGATGATGCCACATAAGAAACCCACATTCTGGTTTACTTGGAAAAAACATAAAAATATTTGCCCACATTTCCCAGAAAAAATAAATAAATGCAAGCTGAAAAGTGGCATGCCCTTTGGTTTACCACAGGCACCCCACTCTCCATTATATTCACTATACTGTAGCCACACACCAGGTGCCACTTATCGTAACAGTTGAGATTCTTAATTTTACTACCTTAAAATTGCTTAAACTCATGTGTACCATCTCCATGTCTCTGTAGACATTTGGATTTAATTTCCTGAGTTAGAATGAGATTCCCTGGGTAAGCTCACAGAGACACAGATTTTTTACCTGCTAATAAGCATGAGCTCCCCAGAGATACATTGATAACTATGGATGAGAACAAGGTCATTGACACTGAGGATTTCCCAGGGAAGCTAGGTCACCATTTGGCACCAACTCTACGGAGGGAATGTAAGCTTTGGATGATAATCCTTAAAATCCCTTCCCTGAGATTTTACTGGAGTTTAGACTGTGATCTTATAGAGCTATAGACTGTTCTCACTCATTTCTGAATCGAGCACAGGAACTAGAACACAGATGAAGCAAGTAAACATACGCTATGTCAGATAATACTTTGATTCACTAACTACTCCTTACGTTAAGGCCATGATGGCTGAAACAACTTATTTTTTAATCTGGGAAAAATGATATATTAAGTATCACTGTTTATCAATAATCTCACCTCACTACTTAGTCAAATAGAATTAGCTCTCATGAGACTCAAAATAAGTAGCTTTAAAAATTATAAGGTCAGAGAAGTTTCTAAGTAATGTTTATACCCTTTAAAGTTTTAAAAAGGGCTTACTTCAATGAGTAACACAGCAGTTAGTCACATGTAGGAAAAAAATAAAAGGCACAAACTATGTTGGGCTCAGAAAAAGGGAATAGACAGAGAATTTAACTAATAGTGCAAAAACTTTAGAGTGTCATTACCTCTCAGTCTTTGATTAAAGTGTCTTATAAAATAGTTGACTTAATTCAGCAGTCATATGTTTTGCATAAATTATATACAGACCAGACCATTACTAAAAATGAACAAAATAACTTAATGCATTTATGAAGGGTTCAAGACAGGTTTTTGTCCATCCCTAAGAGGGGATGCTGACATGGGACACAGACCAAGATTCACTAGTTGGCTTTACGGGTAGAGCCTGAAGCAGTGTTGTAATCATAGAAGCTACAGTGTTATGAGCTAGGATCCATAGAGCCTAGACTCTGGATTTTCCGTATTTATAGAATTTCCTTTTTCTGAAAGCTTTTCTATGTCTCCAGTAGACAGTTCTTGAGCATCCATGGGATATTTATCTTTGAGTTTACTCTTGCCCTCCTTTTCCTGCCCTAGGATTCCTAAGATATAAGGGGCCAAGGTAAGTTTGTGGCCAATGTGGAAAGAAGCCAAGATGGCAACTTAACTAACTCTTGATCTAGATCACAATGTAAAGGGAATCTTTGAGACCTAATCATAGCCCAGCTTTCCAAACCCAGAGCTTCCAAACAACAGTTTGGAGTTAACATGTTAGGACAATAAACTATCTGCTTGCTTCTTCTTGTGTGCCGCTGTGACTCCATTTCCACAGAGCACTTTTGCAAAGGCTCTACTATACTCTACCAGGCCCAATACGATCTGACTCCCATCTGTACTTCAGTCTCATTTCACACAACTTTCATCTATGATCGTCTATCCCACTGGCCTTCCATCACTTCCTCAAGCATACCAAGCTCATTCCTGACTGATGGCCTCTCACATGCTGACCCTCAGTTTATAATACTTCCCCCCAATCCTCTGCCTCACTGGCTTTTCCTCATTCTTCTGGTCTCAGATGAAATTTCACCAACTCAGAGGAACTCGCCCTAACCATACACAACTCATGCCCAAGATGCCCTTGAACATCATTTTGTTTGCTTTTCTCATTAGTACAAATCACAGCCCGTGTTACTTTATTTCTTACCTTTCTCTCTCTTAGAACATAAACCCTTTGAAAGCGTGAACTGAGTGTGACTCCAATGCCTGGACGGTGCCTGGCCAAGAAAAAGCTTTCCAATCTGTATGTGATTGAAACAGCACACAATGCCAGGAGTGTCCCCCTCAACATTTCCCCATACAGATGCACAGCAAGCTCTGAGAGCTTAGGAGGCAACAAAGAATCTTCACAAGCACAAGTCAGAAGGGAAAACTCCGGAAAGTAATGTAAGAGTTAAAGTAGGGGGCGGAGGGGAAGGCTGTATTGGTATTGGTTGAGGTGAATTAAGCAACAGTATAGACAAGCATTTCTTATGAATCTTTAAAAATTGTGTTGGAGGGACTTCCCTGGTGGTCCAGTGATTAAGAATCCGCTCTCCAACGTGGAATTCCATTCAGTGTTACTTGGCAGCATGGATGGGAGAGGAGTTGGGGGAAGAATGGATATGTGTATATGTATGGCTGAATCCCTTCGCTCTTCACCTGAAACCATCACATTGTTTAATTGCCTATACCCCAATACAAAATAAAAAATCTAAAAAAAAAAAAAAAAAAGAAAGAAAGAAAGAATCTGCTTTTCAGCATTGGGGCTAAGGGTTCAGTCTCTGGTCAAGGAAATAAGACCCCACATGCTACAAGGCAACTGAGACTGGGAACCACAAACTCCGGAGCCATGAGCTCCAGAATGCAGCACCACAGCTAGGGAGGAGCTCGTGGGTCACAGGGGAGATCCTGCCAGAGACCTGGCGAAGCCAAAATGAACAAACACATTTTAAAAACGTGTCGGATTCCACTATGTAAAGAGAAGAGAAGAGGGCATAAAGAAAGAGGCATAATACAAACAAAAGATTACATTAAGGATGTGTTTAGAGATTAATATTACACCAATGGAGTGAGAGGATTCATAAGCCAAGAGTGAAAGCCAACAGTGAGAAGCCAGTCAGGGCTGTCCCAGGAATCCAGCAAGGCCCGTAAAGACTCTGACCACATATGACAGATTTCAGATTAGGGCAGTGCTGGGATCAGTGATGTGATCTTTGGCAAGATTTGGGTTGTGGTGGTATTTAAGATGGGTTGTAGTGGGGAGAGACTGAAAATCAGTTAAGAGGCGTTAACAATCAGTTGAATGTTGGGAACCTGAGACTCAGTTTTGTCAGCAGAAGATGAAAGAAAAATACGGATGCCAGAGAGACACCCTGGAGGCTGAATGTTGTGGATGTCTGGGATGATAAAAAGGGGAGGTTTTAGTGAAGCAAATAACGTGGCTCATATTCAGAGAGAAGAAAAAAATAAAGATAAACTGGGTTTGAAAGAGGAAGCATCGAGTCCTGCTACAGGCAGGTGGTTTGAGTTTCTGGTATCACATCTGGATAAAGATGTCCTACAGTCAGCTGGAAATGAAGATTCGATGAGGGGTGGTGGTTGGTTGGACTGTGAAATCATCTCCTCTAGAGATAACTTCAAGTGTGCAGAAAATTTCACCGACAGAAATACAGAGGTCAAGGAACTGAAAGGCTGAACCTTGAGGCACATCTCTATTTCAGGGGTCAGATAGAGGAACAGGGAGACAAAGAAGTTTTGTCAGGGAGTTCCAAAACAGACTGAGCACCTGCTCTGTGTGTCAGAAGTTCAAGTTCCCAACAATAGTATCAATTTATGCACCTATTTATCTTCCAGGATGATTCTTCCTGCAGGATTGCAAATGTCTTATTAATGTCACCCACAACATCCATTTATCATAGCTGTTTATTATGCATCTCAAAGTGACAGGATCCCTGGCACTCACTTAAACACTTAGGAAGAGAGACTTCCTGCTATAGCAGATGTCAGGTAAAAGGAAGCAAGGTGTAGACTTATACTTAAAATGAAGTCAGGTTTTAGGATCTTGGTTTAGAGACAAAATTCCTTTGTTGTGTCAATTCTTTTCCCCTCCAAAGACTTTGGGGAGAGAAAGTTTATTGTAGCGCTTTTTTTATGGAGAAAATAATTTTCTACATGAATTATGAAAATTCTGTTTTTTATGGAGGTTTGCGTACCTCTCTGCACTTTAGTCTCCATATGAGATCTACAACTGATAAGTAGTCAGTTGCCTGAAGAAACTGGTGCCAAGGAGTAGAAGACCAACTTGGCTGACTACGCAAGATTCACAAGGATAATGTAATTTTTATAACCCAAGGATCTGTCTTTCTACAAGATTTTTCAGCTTGATTAATAGCCTCCAAATTCAAGGTTCCAAAGACTAGTCCTACCTGGCCAGCAAAGCTTACTTTATGATCTTAGACTTTATGTCCTCAGAATGTGATCTTTATCTTAGATCAAAGGCTCAGATGGTAAAGTGTCTGCCTGCAACGCAAGAGACCTGGGTTCAATCCCTGGGTCAGATGATCCCCTGGAAAAGGAAATGGCAATCCACTCCAGTACTCTTGACTGGAAAATTCCATGGACAGAGGAACCTGGTAGCCTACAGTCCACTGGGTTGCAAAGAGTCTAATGTGACTGAGTGACTTCACTTTCACTTTCACTTTAGATCAATGATAAAAATTCCAGGGATTAGTCCATCACCCAGAGGACAAAAATCTCAATTCTAAACCTCATCAGCACATTCCTTTTACAGATGAGAAGTCTAATCTTTCTATTGTATTTCATAGTTATCTCCACTTGGATCCTATCTCATGTTTGTCAAGAAAAGAACTCTAAGGCAGTGATCAATAAACCTTACAAGGTGAAGAACTGGGAAAGGAACACGATTACAATTTGAGCTGATAAACCAAGAGAGCCTGGTACAGAAAATAAATGTTTACAATTCATATTAATTTAAAAGGTGCTCTCCTATTAGAAAATAATAATGAAACTTATGATCTTAAAACAGGCATTTTCCAGCATTTCTGTTACAGTGGCCAAAAGTAGCATTAGTTTATCTCCAAATTCATGGTGCTAAGACTGATGCAATCCTAGGGTTACTCTATTAATAGGAATCAGAGGCTAAAAGCTTGGCTAATAGTAGAGAAAAATCAATATGGGTATGGAACATCTTGTTGCCTTTAAGCAAGAGACTTTCAAAAATGCCTCAGGAAGACAAAGGAGGCAGTTTAGTGGGGTGTACACATCGCAATAATTCAAGCAACATGGATAATTATAGTCCATTGGGACAATATGACTATGAAAAGCCTTGATGCATAATAGTACTCGACAGTGAAAACGTGTGGCATGCACAAAAAGGTCACTGGAAAGCAAAAATAAGGGCATATTTATTTTAAAAAAATGTTTAGTAAGTAGCATGGAGAATTTGTATAGATAGATATGATATAGATGTTCTATTTCTTTTATTTGATCTTTCTAGAGCTGAATTTAAGTCCGACAACTCAAGGAAAGTTGGAGATTTTTCTTGGGTGCCCAGAGGAGGGATCACGTCCTGTGGCCACACTTAACAGCCAGAAGGAAGTCCAGCTATGCATCAGGGGCTGATGTATGAGGCAGCATCCACAGGAAGAGTCTGCTGCCCAGACTCCCCTTTCACCCCTTTGATGACAAAACCACTGGGTGTTTATATTCCAAAATTACTGAAAGATGAGACATCACGAAGTAAAGGCTCGCTGCCCAGGACTAAAACCTGGATGGACATGGGAGCTCTTGATGAGGAGGAGGGGGACTCCATGTTGCTAACAAAAGGGCCTCTGATCGCTTGTTGCCATAGCAACAGAACCTCGACTCTAAGACAAACCTCAAGCCAGAAAACATCAGCTCATCAACTTTGAAGGGATCCACTAAGATACCATATGCCAAACAGAAATAAGTGACCGATAACCCAGAATCTGTAGACTCAGCTGGTCTGACACTGATTTTGAATTACTACAGCTCTAGGACAGTATAAGTACTGTATAAGTACAGTAAAAGTACAAAATACAGGGAATACATAAAACAAGTTTATAAATAAGGAAGACAAATCAAAACTATAGTATAAATATTTCTTGATCACTTAAAGGTAAGTATATTTTGAATCCTACTGTAATTGTACGTGTTTATGCATGTATGGGCATGCTGTCTGTTTTTGAATTTCGTGAAGTTTTTCAATGAAATTGATAGAGATTTTATCAAAATATTTAGGAGGCTCCATTTACTTAAATTTGTAATCAGCAATTACAGACTTGAGATGATTTGATTCCTAAGGTATGTTTTGATTTAGTTGTTCAGTCACTTAGTCATGTTCAACTCTTTGTGACCCTATGGACTGCAGCACACCAGGCTTCCCTGACCTTCAGTATCTCCTAGAGTTTGCTCAGAGTCATGTCCATTGAATCAGTGATGCCATCCAACCATCTCATCCTCTGTTGTTCCCTTCTCCTCCTGCCTTCAATCTTTCCCAGCATCTGGAAAGATTGTTTTGATTTATTTAGTAGCAAAAGTAGTATTTGAACGTTGAGGAAAACTTTCAATAATGAATAAGATTACAAATGTGAGCAAGCAACAAGTTACTAATATTAGCAAGCACTTTCCCTTCATAAAAGATCCTTGGTTGCTAAAGATCCTAGGAGCAGTGTTATTCTCTGATTTTTTTCTTAGCTGGAATTTTGCCTTTCAACACCAGATAATACACCCGAGGATCGCACTCTGGGTTTTCATTCCTCCCTGCAAAAAGCACAGGGTTGTGTTGGCTTAAACTCAGATTCAGTAAGAAATCTATAAACTAATTATTTTCCATTATCTACTTCAGTTATTCTGAGTAAAGGTGGAACAGTCACCGATCATGAAGGAAGCCCTGACCTTAGTCACACATTGAAAACAAAGAAGCATATAAAACAACCCCACCCTCCGAGACCTCAGCAGAGCTTGAGAAAAGATAAGGGAGACTCTGGTGCAATCATAATTGTTTACATCTCTGATACAATACACACCAAGTCTTCACTGGGAATCCCACAGAGCGGGGGTCCCCAAACTCTGGGATCTAATGCCTGATGATCTGAAGTGGGGCTGATGTAATAATAATAGAAATAAAGAGCATGATAAATGTAATGCAATTGAATCATCCCAATACCACCTCACCCACCCCCATGAAAAAACTGTCTTCCATGACACTCTTTCCGGTGCCCAAAAGGTTGGGGACCTCTGAATGTGTGTCTTTGTGTGTGTCCTCTGCCCAACATCAACAACTGACCAAATGAAGTGTGAGATGTCTCTAACAGAGATTCCAGCACATTTTCTCACTTTATAGGGTCAATATTTTCTATGTTTATCCTGACAAGTCGTCCTGTGTCAGCCTGACATGCTTTTTAGAGCTTTGTAACTTGAACTTAGAGAATTGGTTTGAGTTGATCACAATAAAGGCTGAGATGAAACCCCATTTACAAAGCTGTGGCGCCAGGAAAAAAGTAGACCTCTCGTCTAACAGGCCTGATCAATGCGTTAGCCACTCCACACAATATTCAATATTCCCTCAAAAAGGTTACCAGCACAACAAAGGCTGTGGACGGCGTGTCTGGGAGGCCCTTGTAATGGGATTTGACAAGAGCCAGCGCTCTGGGAAGGCTCCTTCACTGTTAGGGGAAGCAGAAGGGACTCGAGGGCAAACAGGAGTCCTTGAGGGGTGATGGGGCGGGGAATGGGGGGAACTTGGGGGTTGTGACCTGTTCCTTTGCCCATCACTCCCTCACATTTAATTACTCATGCTAGCTGGTGAATTGTAATTTTATTTGCTATCAGGTGACTCTCGCCTGGTCTCGTATATTAGTTTAGTCTTGCACTGAAGGAAAAATACTTTGAAGCCTGTGGCAGGGCCTCTTTTAGAGGAAGGAAATCCCCCTCTGGCAAGGGTCTCCCATTGATAGGGTTTCAGTTCCTCCCCTTGCAGAGGAATTTGTACTTGTGCACAGATTAGCTGCTTACTGGGGAGGCAGTCCCAGGAAACACCGGCTGACATGAGAGGTGGGACACAAGGCAGCCAACAGGGGAACAGAGGGCGCGGACACAGACAATGGACATAAGGGCAGAGCAGGGAAAGGAGAGTTTGGGACAGACTGAGGGGGTAGCACCGAAACACACGTCACCACGTGTAAAACAGCTAGTGGGGGCTGCTGTACAGCACAGGGAGCCCAGTCTGTGCTCTGTGCTGACCCAGAGGGGTGGGGTGGGGAGGGGAGGGAGGCAGGGGATACATGCATACATATAGCTGATTCACCTCGTTGCATAGCAGAAACAGTGAACACAGCATTGTAAAACAATTATCCCTGCAATTAAAACTTTTTAAAAGTGGGTTCAAAAACTAGTTCCCACTATGGGCCACCAGACTGTCACCTCACTGGGGACCTCAGATCAGCTTAGAACATACCTCAGTCCATCCATCCAAAAGGTGAGGGAGCCGAGGGGGTTAAACACTAACACTTCTAGACTAAGTGGGGGCGGGGGGGGAGTAGGACCCCAGAACCTCTGACCTGGGATGCACACAGGCACCTCTGCCCAGAAAAGCTCTCAGAAACAGAGACAAGCTGCCAACTGCATCCGCTAAAATCTGCCTACAAATATATAAACTGCTTTCAATGCCAGCGGTCCTTCAAACAGACAGACAATACCACCACCTCCTGGATAAGCTGTTGGAGGTAGGCAGGAACAGATGACTTCCACCTGACTTGCTGCTGTCCGTCTGATACAGACTTTGGGAGCAAAGGTTAGAGTCAGCATCATTTTGCTGAAGAATCTAACACTGTTGCTGCCCGAGGTGGGTGTCCGTTCAGACTCTGACCCTTGACACAGCTCCTGGTCCCAACACTCCCATCTGCGAGGCCCTCCCTTGGGCACAGGGTTCTGGAACTTCAGAAGGCTAAAAAGAGCTCAAGTTCAGCATAAGCTGGGCTGACCTGGACTCCTCTCAGAAGTATGTATTTTTTAACTTAAAAAGAGTAATTTTTAAAATAAAACTTTAAACATTTCATATTGACTTGCAGTTGGTTGGCATACGTTCGTCAAGCTTAGACAATACTGGGAAGCCATCAGGAAGTTCCAAGTTATAAGGACGGACATGGAAGTTCCCAAGAGGAGGTTTGAAGTCAAAGGCCAGTGAAGCAGATGGGCGCTGGGACCCAGGAGAGGGAGCCGCCGCGAACAGTGATGGAGACCCCAGGCTTTGGGCTTGGGTAGGCCCCATGCATCCTACCTGCTGGGGGCCCAGCCAGGGACCCAGGCACTCAAGCCTCAGTTTCTAATCCAGTGACGGGGGATGACAGGCCCTGTCTCATGTGGGTTTGTGATGATTGAGTGAGCCAGCGCTTGTCAAGGGCTAGGTCCAGTGCTCAGTATGTGGGAAGGACTTAATAACTGTGGCCTGCTCCTGTGTTATTATTGCCACTTTAATGACTTCCAGGAGGCAAGTAGGCAATGCTCTTTCTACTCTGCAGGGCGTGCGGTCCAGGGTAATGTCTGAGCGACTATGATACATGCCACGGCAATCAGAGCAAACTCCATCTGCCGCCCCACACGGAACAAGTTATCTTATCTCTGATCCGTGCATCACATTAGAAATCTCAGGAGTGGAGGCAGGGAGCACTGGGGTTTTCTTGAAAGTGCTTTCTACCAAAGTGGCAGACCCAGTCTGACAGGGCCTGGGCACATTCTTACCCACGGTGAATGAGACCTCTGCTATCAGTTAGAGGGACTGGCCGGCTCTGGGATGGCCTGGGCCTGCTGGTGAGAAGGCATTTCACACACATGAGAGCCTGTCAATTTCACTTTATGTAAAGGCAGTGGTGTCGCCCTCAGTAGGGGTACAGCCCTGCCCTGTCCTACAGGAGGGACCCGAGTGTCTGCATACAAGGTCAAGGCAGGGGCCACGGTCTCCTCCCTGACCTCTGCCCACGAATCTCCACCTCTCCCTCTAAAGGCTTCAACAATAAGGTCAGAGAAGACACTCAGAGGCTACTTGGTGTTCTCAGCTAAGACCAGCTCTAAGGAATTCAAATTCAATTCTTTATGAAGAAATAAAATCATCTTGTTTATGGTTTCCTTTGCTGTGCAAAAGCTTTTAAGTTTAATTAGGTCCCATTGGCTTATTTTTGTTTTTATTTTCATTACTCTAGGGACAGGGTCAAAAAAGATCTTAGCCACTAAACGTAATGAAATAGGGTCATCTGTAGAGACTCGAATGGACCTACAGACTATCATACAGCATAAATTAAGTTAGAAAGAGAAAAATAAATATTGTATATTAGTGCATATATGTGGAATCTAGAAAAACAGTACTGATGATTTCCAAGGGAGGAACAGAGACACAGATTTAGAGAATTGACATATGGACACAGGGTGGGGAGTGGAGAGGAAGAGGAAGGTGGGACGAATCGAGAAAGGATTAAGACATATACACACTACCACGTGTAAAGGAGATCAGTCCTGGGTGTTCATTGGAAGGACTGATGCTGAAGCTGAAACTCCAATCCTTTGACCACCTCATGCGAAGAGCTGACTCATTTGAAAAGACCCTGATGCTGGGAAAGCTTGAGGGCAAGAGGAGAAGGGGACGACAGAAGATGAGATGGTAGGATGGCATCACCAACTTGATGGACATGAGTCTGGGTGGACTCTGGAAGTTGGGAGGCCTGGCATGCTGAGGTTCATGGGGTCGCAAAGAGTCGGACATGACTGAGCAACTGAACTGACTGGGAAGCTGCTGTATAGCACAGGGAGCTCAACTCAGTGCTCTGTGATGACCTAGAGGGTTGGGATGGGTGGGAGAGAGGCTCAAGAGGAAGGGGATATGTGTGTGTATATATATATGGCCAACTCACTCTTGTACAGCAGAAAGTAACACAACATTGTAAAGCAATAATCCACCAATAAAAAAGAGAGAGATAAAATCTCCACCATGTACTGGGGGCAGCCCCAGCCCAGCGTGTGTACAACGTGAGGCCCCACGGGTAGACGATCCGATAAACAAGAGCACTGCATCCAGCTGAGAGCCCAGGCAGGGCAGCCACTCACACGTCTACCCTGGACCTTCTCACAAAGTCAGTGAGGACACGGGACTGCAGGAAATGGACAGAGACCTTGTTGCTGAGTCAACGAAGGTGTTTTATTGCGAGGTGGGCACAGTTACAGAACAGGAGTCAGAAACACCACAGTCTCTGCAAACGCAAACACAGAAGCGGGCCTCATTCTCCGATTTCTCCAGAGGAAGCAGGGTCAACCAGCAGGGTGTGGAGAGCGGTCTCCAGTCCCTGCTCTGCTTTAGAGAATCAGCCATGTACTCCTGGTTAGTTTACATCTGAAGTATTTGAAACTGCTTTCGATATTTATACTTTCTCCACCATTCTAGCTGCAGAATCAAACAGGAATTACATTTCCACCTACTTGTACTTCTTTGTGGGGTAGTATAAACCCCAAAGAGCATGCCAGAGTCCCAGGTATAATATGTTTGATTATATTTCAACTTCAAGCGATGCAGCACTGAGATCGCTTCAGTAGTGAGGCAAGTGGGACTCGGCCCATTACCTGGATCCAGATGTGAAAATGCGGAAGGGAGGAAATGCATTTTTAATCTAAAGATCAGGAATACACACATCAAACCATGCAGACCCATTTACTAGGTAACCCACATGACAATTCAGAAACCCCTAGGGACAGAATTGGTTCATAAACAAGGTTAATTTCAGCCACAGAATTATATTTTCCAAAGCAGTTCTTTTCTTATACAATCTCCCAGGCCAAGAAAAAAGAAGTAAAGACAGACCAAAAATAAAAAGAGTCCAGCCAACTATTCAAAATCATCTAGAGCTGTGAGCCAATAGGGTGATGGCAAAGCAGAGACCGTCCAATCAGGAACTGTGGCCCAGGGCGCTCCCATCTGAAGGCTGCAAGCTTTGCATCTGGCTCCCAGCGCTTCTTGGTTCCAGCTGCTCTGCTCTGTCCTGGGGACAAACCTGCTCCCCATTGTGGTCCTTCAGCAGTTCCCAGGACACCTGAGAAGGCAGTGCATCCTCCAGCTAAAAAGTAGAGCCTGTGGAAGGACACACAGGAAAAGACCGTCAGGCCAAGACCGGAACCATCTGACAGCTAAACACCGATTGAGTCGAGGGCAGAGGAAGAGTAACTTTCCTCACCTCCTTCAGCCCAGCTTCCTGTCACCTCTCTGGAGGGTGGCTTTGTTCTTGGGAGCGGCCAGCAGCGTGGCATCTTTGAGATACTGTCGTGAGTGCATCAGGGTACCCGTCATCTCACAGGCCACGATCTCTGTTGACAAGAACATGAATCAATTCCCCCGCATCACTGGTCTGTGGAACCTTGAGGAGGAGGAGACACAACAGAGCCACACAGACACATGGAAAGGAATGGGGTGGGGGGAGGACAGGAGACAAGAAACTCGAAAAGGATACTCTACCTGCCCCCTGTCCCTGAGGTTCCCCTGGGCAGCCGTGTGCCGACAGAAGGCTTGACGTGCTTTCTAAGTGTGCCCAGAGTTCTGAAAGGTCAGGAAGCATCATTCCACTGCCAGGCAGGTGCCTGAGTCCAAGCTCCTCGAGGACCTCAGCCAGCCTCGCCCCAACTCTCCCGATGGGTCCTGCCACTGAGATACTATATAACAGAGAGCAAAACGCAGCGCAGATTAGCAGGGTGGGCGCCTTCTTCCTCGGCCCCAGAGGAGCAGTTCGGGAGAGGATGAGGTACAGCGCAGGAGGGGCATCAGCCGCCACCTGGGCTTCTCTTTAGCGTGTTCAGTCAGCTGCCAATCTCCACTTCCCTCCAGGTGCCAAGTCTCTAAGAGTGCCCCCAGGCCCACTTCCTCACTCTGGTTCCCGCAAAGCAGCCTGGGTCTCTGGAAGGATGTCTGTCTGGGGCAGCAGAGCCCAGCCCTGGAGTGAGACGGCTGCCTGGCTCCAGGTCTCCCCGTCCTTCCCCAGCGCCCAGGGCCACCCCTCTGTCCTTCTCAGGACCTGTCTCCCCAGAACACTGGGTAGGTAGCCATGAGGAAGAACAGGGCTGAGATCCGTCAGGACTTGAAGAGCTTCCAAGAAGGCAGGGAGAGGAAGGCATTCCTGAGACACAGCCACACAAGCCTAGTTGTCAGGGGTAGGGGCTGGCAGGGGTGGGCACATGTAATAAGGGCATGTTGTCTGCAGAAAGAGTACTAACAGAACTAAGAATCAGTCTAGTTTTCACTACGACCATGCATTCCTTGGCAACTCTAAGCAGTAAGTCTGGCAAAACACTGCTTCCTACCCTGACAGATCTCCCACCCCTTGGCCTCATCCCACCAACATCTTTGCTTGTGCCCCCCCCCCCCAGGACTCTGCTGCCCCCAAACCCACCTGCCACATCCCACCTACTTCCAAGCTCCATTTAAACGCTGCCTCTTCAAGGAAGACTCTCACGACCCCATGGCTGGAGTCATCCCTTCCCTCTCTTAACTCTGAGGACAGTGTGTCTGTATCCTTCACTTGCACCTTATACTAAACATGCAAAAATGTTAACTTCCCTACTGATTGCCATCAAGATGCAGTGGGAAAAGTATGGGATTTGGGATCTGGCCTGGGTTAGGAGCCCAGCCCTCACTGTGAATCAGCTATGTGATGTTTGGCTGGTTATTAAACTTCTGCAGCTTGTCTCCAGGTCTATGCACAGGGAGATTCGCCCCTCTCTCAGTGGGCTGTGCATTCGGTTAGAAAATACACACAGAACACTGAGCCTGAGATCACAGACCCTCTATAACTATTAGTTTCTCTGCTCCCCTTATAGTCTTTTTCTTCCATCCTCCTTCCCTACTCCTGCAGGACTCACCAAGATTTCATAACTTGTGGAAGGTATAGATATGAGGAGGGTGTTGAGAATGAGGGTGTAGAACGCCTACCTTATGGGCCTATTCGGGGGTGAAATGGGGTTAAATACTTGTTAGACTCTTAGATCAGAATCTGGCACATGAATGTTCATCGCCGCATTGTTTACAATAGCCAGGGCATGGAAGCAACCTAGATGCCCATCAAATGACGAGTGGATAAGAAAGCTGTGGTACATATATGCAATGGAATATTACTCAGCCATTAAAAAAAATTCATTTGAATCAGTTTTACTCAGGTGGATGGAACTGGAGCCTATTATCCAGAGTGAAGTAAGCCAGAAGGAAAAACAAAAATACAGTATACTAATGCATATATATGGAATTTAGAAAGATGGTAACGAGAACCCTGCATGCGAGACAGCAAAAGAAACACAGATGTATAGAACAGTCTCGTGGACTCTGTGGAAGAGGGCAAGGGTAGGATGATATGGGAGAACGGCATTGAAACATGTTAATTATCATATGTGAAATCAATTGCCAGCCCAGGATTGATGCTCAGGGCTGGTGCACCAGGATGACCCAGGGAGAGGGAATCGGGAAGGAGGAGGGAGGGGGGTTCTGGAAGGGGAACATATGTATACCCATGGTGGATTCATGTCAATGTATGGCAAAACCAACACAATAAAGTAAAGAAAATTTAAAAAAAAGAATCTGGCACATGATGTGAGTAATAGAAATGGATGTGAAATAAAATAATCTGTGAGTTCACAAACAATTCCTTGACTCCATGAAGACTCCAGGTATAGATTATCAAGATGTTCCTTCCTCTCCTTCAAACTCCCTCCCACCCTCCCCAAATAAAAACATCAGGGGTAAACACCCTCTGTCCTCACAGGCTGTGCATCTGCAGGCCAGTTACTTAGCCTCCCTGTGCCTACGTTGCTGCTTCTGTCCAATAGAGATAGTCAGGCAGCTCCTCATCCAGTTCTGAGGAAGGTTAGATAAGACACTCCCGGTCATGCTCTTAGCATGGTACCTGGCACGTGTGTTCTCAATACACGATAGTTCCCTTAAGGGGGCAATGTCCATTAGTACCAACATTATGTGATTTTCTAAATACCACACCAAGCACAGAAATATCCAGTTCTGTTGGTCTGGGTCTTTATTTCCTTATGAAGGCTCCATGCCACATGAAACATACATTACATAAATGTGTATGCCTTTGCCTTGTTAATCTGTTCTGGTCACTTTAATATTCAGACCCAGCCTGGGACCCTCTGTGGCTTGGGGGAAATGCTTTTCTCCTACACAAGTCTTCCTACTAATTCTTCCTGCTAAAGTAACCTTGTAGTTTCCGTCTCCTAACCCAACCCAGCTTGAGACACCCTTTCCTCTCCCTCTTCCAGGGACAAACTATGCCATCCCACACACAAGGATGTATGGACACGTCTACTTTTTCCCCACATAAAAACTATCAATAAATTATCTACATATCTTTGACATTTCTATGACATCATCTCTGCCCAGCACCTAAATACAGGATAGAAAAAGAAGTCGAGTGCATGAAATCATATAATTTGACAGATTAGCAAGTAATCAAGCCTACCTTCATGGATGAAGATCAGCACTGGGGGTCCGTGCAGGGGTGTGGGCCGGAGCCTGGGGCACAGCAACCTTGTCCATGGACAAGGGTCCTGGTTTCAGTGTCACCCCCTTCAGTTCAGCTCACTCTGTGGTGCTGTGACCCTGGACAGTCCTCATTGTCCATCAGCCAACTCTCCAGGGAGGGCGCATATAGACAACATGGTACCAGGAGACTGTTCTACAGTGGATCCACTACCACAGATATAGAAGGACACCTCAGTCAAGTCCCCAGTACTCACTGATCACCCCGCCTCCCCTCCCAGCTGCGATGCAAGGAGGACACGTTGACCTATCCCCAGCCACATCCCCCTCTGTTCCTTCTGCGATGGTGCCTGTGGATGAACCAGGGTTTCATGCTGCAGATGAAGTGGGGGTCCTACGATTCATGTATGGCCAACCCACCCACCAGCCCCGAAGTGGCCAGTGAGTCCTGATGGAGCAGCCAGCAACCCAAATTCTCCTCAGCCTGCCTCTCACCCTTTGGCTGCTTCAGCCAGGAGCCTGCACCCCTCCCGTCGGCGGCTGGGCCCACACACCCTTGAGAAACCTGCAGAGACAGAGTCCTGGCTTCAGCATCACCCCGTCAACTTGGTCTCCATGGCAGGCTCCTCAATGTCCCCCCTCCTCCCCTTTCCAGGCCACCGCGCCCACAAGTACCTGTAAAAATGCCTCATTCCTCAAGCTCTCCCAGGCCAACCTCCAACTTAGCTAATGAACTAACTTTAGTTGTATCCCTTTACAGGAGGGTTTTCTCCAAAACTCATTTGGGTACAGCAGTCCAGGAATTTCTAGGTGTCCTGATGGGCATCCTCAACCAGCAACTAATGGGGCCCAGGGTAGTTTTGAGGTGCATGATTCTCAGCTGCTCCCCAGAGTCTGTGCCACACACAGCCAGCCCAGCAACATCCCTCTGCCAGTCGCTACCCTTTCCCTGTCCTCCTACTGGTGTTTCCAATATGGCCCAAAATAACTACTAGCTCTCAAATCCTTTTCTTAGGGACACTCCTGGGGAACTAAAACTTGGAGAAAACTTCATTTTTCCAGTTCCAGTCACTTTATCCACTTCAGCAAATGTTTCAATTCTATGTACATATAGATCTGTGTATATATAAACATTTGCAATTATAAACCTATGTATATATAAACGTGTACATACAGATCTGTGTATATATAAACATGTACATGTAGACCTATGTGTATATAAATGTGTATATATAGATCTATGTACACATATACATAGAGATCTGTGTATATAAACACACGTACATATAGGTCTATATGTATATGAACACATATATAGCACAGGTGCTCCCAGGCTATGCTAATTGGATTTATAAATAATGAACAGTAGGTAAACGTCTGGCTGACATTTGTGCTTTCATGTATTTTGCATTGTGCTGCTTCTGTCTCTCCTGTAAGCTGATAAGACGCTTAAAGGCCAGGAGTGCATCACGTACTTCTTCGATAATTTTTCACGATTCCTGGCATGACGCTCTGCAGAGTGAATATTTAATCAGGGCCGACAGACAGGAGGCCACAGAGGTCAGGTCTATTTGTCCTCCAGGCTTGTCAAGGGTGAGAACGCTCCTCAGAGAAGGGAACTGTGATGCTATTTTCAGCTCTTTGAAGGATGAGCCTGGAAGCCCAGAATGGAAGCTGGCACTGAGACAGGGTACGAGTCAGGAGAGCAGAGCCAAGTGGTACCTACCACGCCCTCCAGGCCCGCGGGATGGGAGATGCTGAGGGCATGAATGCGCGCTCTCAACCTGTTTCAGACTGAGAGATTCTTCCAGGCCAACTGAGACGGAGGGGCTAGACAGACCAAGAGGGGAAGGAAAATCCTGGGTGTATTTTTTGCTGGAAATCAGTGTGTGTGTGTGTGTGTG